>CM062266.1:34223135-34448135 GCA_031216635.1 Dissostichus eleginoides | reverse complement strand
CAGAAACAGATCAGTGACCATGAACTCCCAGCAGCAGAAAGATAAACAACAGCTGTGCCGGGAGTCTTTACTTTCGTGTTATTGCTAGACGCCACGCCTGTTTTCCTCGTAGTATTTCAGACGCCGCCGTCTATTTACATCAGTCCTCAGTGAACAAGCAGGAGGACGACTTCAGAGGCTGCAGGCAGGATTAACAAAAAGCTTAGCCTGATGAATATCAACGAGAAAAGAAATAGACATAAGATATTTTTGTAAAATTAAAGTGTCACAGGAGAATGAATGTATATATTGGTCCATTAAGGTTTGAGGCAACCGAGCAGAAAGTAGTTTGCGTTGCGATGCATTTCAACTGTCGTCATTACATAGTTGGCCCAATTTAAAGCGCTGACAAGTATATTCTTCAACTGTAATATGTCCAGCTCCAGTGTCAGTTTGGTTTCTAATAACAGTGAATACAGCTAGAATATACAATCAATCTATTATAGTTTACTACAGACAGTCCAGATGAACACATTAAAGAAGAATGGGTGGAAGTGGTCACGTTTTTTTACCCCAAGCCCTTTCGGTAATTGTTGGAATAAACCACTGACACGTTATGTTGATTTTTGAATAGAGGATGTTTATATTGATCCTTTATATGTGTATGCTGCCCACCACGATCGCACAATCTCCACATTTGTTTTGGAAGGACAGTGGCTTTTTTACTTCAAAAGAATGTACTAAAATGCCACGACACAAGTTTTGTACACTTAGGGAGGAGATAGTATCAGAAATTCTTCAGTTCTGACATCCAATAATATAAAGATTGACCATGTCATTCCGAGGTTGATGAAAACATTTATAACATGTTATGGGCCCAATGGACTGTAAGAAAACATCCCAAAGACTTAGGAAAAAGAAATAGGGCCCAAAGTTATTTCCAGGCCAATAAAGATAGGAACGTTTGAGAACAATACCCACATTTAAAATGAAGCACATCGTATCAGATATTATTAAAATGTACATTTCCATGATGGACACAATCTTGTCAGGTACTGAGTTTCCCAAACTGTACCAGGAAGAACAAAAGAGCCTCTATCTCCAATTTGCTCCAAAAGGAACTGAAAAGGCCATAACTTCTTTATAATCTGTCAAACCACAGAGATAGTTTACCAGCGTTTCCGCCAGAGGGGCGTCTTGCCGTCATTTGATGCCCTTATTTAGCTCGGAACGCCCTGAACTCGAGCCGAGGGCGTCCAAAACAATAGCTAGTGGAGCACTCGCGTGAACTGCGAGCGCCAGAGCCTCGCAGCGGCGAAACTGGCTCCGTGGTAAACTGTGGTAACATGAAGAGCCGTTTGGGAGCCGTTTGGGAGGCGAAACAGCCGGCGCTTTAAGAGAGCCGAGCCAAATGATCCAGCTCACTAACGTAAAGAGATAGTATCTATAAAATTCAAGCCCTTTGGTTCCTAAAAGGAAAGCAGTCCCGAAACATTGGTTTTCCTTTTCGGCCCATTTCTGGATTCAGACTATTAGTTGATCTCTCAAGCTCTAACTAGACGACTAAGCCAAACCCTTTCCAAACTGATAAAAAGACAACAGAAGAGCCTCATTTTGAAACAATCCTCTGCCAGTTATCTGTGCCGGCTCTTTAATATCATCCACTTGGCGGGCAGAGTTGTTACTCTCGATGCTGAGAAGGTTTTTGACAGTCTCAAGTGGTCTTATCTGTTCAGGGGTCTTGGCTAAGTTTGGATCTGGCCGCTACTTTTATCAATTAGGTCAACATGCTAAAAAAACTAAAGCTAGAATGATCCCCTATTTACACAAGTCAAAAGTTCCCCTGGTAGGATGCAACATAGAGGTTTGCCACTTGTTTTAATGAGCATTTCTTTAAATTACAAAAGTGTTTAACTATTCACTTGCATTTCTCAGATGACATTTTGGCCATAGGACCTTCTTCCACGTGAAAAAAAAGCCTACTGTCTATTCGTAAGTCTACTTTCAGTAATCAGAAAATCACTACCAACCTTGATTTGCATTACAAACTCTCTCTCAGAAGGTGATAGTTTGATCCCCTTCCCCTTAGTTCTACATGTTGAGGCGTCTTTGCCAAACCCTGCATTGTAGCAACTGCCACCATTTTTTGTTGTATATCGCTTTGAGTGGTTGCTACGGCTAGAAAGCGCAATATAAATCTATTTACCATCGAACCCTGCATTGACTAGTCAAATTGAATAGTATTTTCATTAGTGGAAACTACCCATTACCTTTAGTGACAGAATCAATTGTTTTGTTCATTAATTACTAAAAGATTTCCATTCCCTGTCCAGCAGAAAAAAGAGTTTCTTCAAAAAAAACTCTTAATATACACATTCAAGAATTCCTATGAAAACTCCTGTGTACACATCCATATATGGGAATATTTTGAATAACCACCACATGTCGAATGCAACATGTGTAAATCCATTCATCAGAACATGTTGCATTGGTTTTTCTGAAATAATACAGAGGTCGTATGTTTTCAATCAATAACAGATCAAGAGTCCTTGGAGAGAGAATACTGTTCAGTCTCCAGACAACATTCTTCTCTCTCAAACACAAGATGACGACAGGGGGAGAACTCTGTCCAAGAATAGTTCCTCTTCCTTTCAGAAACTTCTGGAATGAACAGAAACTAAATCTGTTTGGCATTAAGAGCTACAACACAACCTGAGCCACAGAAAGACTGAAGGCAGATGAAGAGCAGGAATAACTACAGACCGAGGAATATGCTTGTTTTGGATAAACACATATAGCCAATGTCAAATTATATGTTTGAGACTGAGACAAGTTTCCAATCCACACAACTTAAAAATACTAACAGAAGCCTATAGAATACTTGCTATTGTGTATGGAGATCTTGAGCATGGCGATTTAAATTGTGACGGTGAATATTCTTCAACAGGTGCAACAAAAACACTGAGGGAAGTGAGGGGGGTGTCAAACAATCTGCACACATTCTACAGAGGTGTTATCGCGGGAAAAAAAACACCTGTGTAGGTTTGAATGTTTTTCTCATGATTTTTTATCAGTCTTTTCCCAGAATTATTAGGATTTCAGGCCATAAATGAAGTTAAATATTGAACGCAGAGCTGCAGACAATCATAAAACCGTTTTAATTGAAATAGTCTGATGTGGATGCATTATGTTGGAATAAAACAATAAATGTATACTCATTTGGAGGTCTACTTAAAATATATATTTTGAAGACATCGATGACCATTTTGAAAGTTCAGATTTGAGGGCAATACAAATTAGTGATTTGAGAAGCAGGAGCTTTATTGTTGGAGGTTTTAATCTTATCACTATCTTTACACTCTAAGCTTCACCCAAAATAGTTTCATTTACACATTTTAATACTCAGTCCTTCCCATACACCTATTCTTAAATTAAGTTATTATAACAGCAGGCTGACATTTTAGCTTGAATAAAGATTGGAAGAAACTGCAGTTATTTTTCTGAAAGGATGGCATATCAAGGTCGGACTTTAGAGAATGAAGAATTGGGAGGGATGAAAGAAGAATTGGGAGGGATGAAACCCTCTTTTAATGGTCACACATGCAGAGCACACAGCACACACAGGGAAATTTGGCCTCTGCATTTAACCCATCCTAGTACCAGGAGTCTAGTACTAGGAGCAGTGGGCAGCTAGTGGGCAGCGCCCGGGGAGCAATGGGAGTGAGGGGGGAAGGGGGGTGTCCGGTGCCTTGCTCAAGGGCACCACGGCAGGGCAGGAGTTGAACTGGGACCTCTCCAAGTAGCAGTCCACACTCCATATTTTAGGTCTGGTCGGGGACTTGAACCGGCGACCCTACAGCTCCCAGTCCAAGCCCCTACTGACTGAGCCACTGCCGGACAAGCATAGCTACATGAATGAAGTCTTTGTTTGGATACAATATTTGTCATTGTGCAAACACCAGTAGAAATGCAACAAAAGTCACAGATTTTAACATGTATCTTCCCGGAAACAATACCAGGATCTCAATTACAAGTTCTCTTCCATGGAACCATGAGTGGGAGACGTTACTGTGAAGTGCTTTCAAACTATTCTTAGCATTATTCATGAGAATTAAAAAGCTGGAGTGATTCTGCAGAGAACATGCACCGACTGTGTGAGTTAAGTGTGTGTGTTTGACACCTCAGTCATCTTAAACCTTTCACTTGTGTGTGAAAATTATAACCATTCATTCTGTTATTAGAACGTCAAAACTAATGTATCCTCTGTCGTCTGGCCATACTGTAATAGTAGCTCATGTAACATCAGGGTGTAAACAACTCAATTTAAATATCTGAGAGCCCCTGTACGATGAACGTCTTAAAGTATACTTTGCTGGTCAAGTAAAACCTTTTTAAATCAGGTTGCGCCGCCTACAGAAAACCAATATTTGTATACAGACGACATCCTTCTATATTTTACACATTACTTATTAAGTCTCACTGCAACTGTATCTCTTTCAAAAACTCTCCACTTAAACCCTCACAGCCAAAAAATAATCCCCAAGTATCCAGGGGCGGACTGGGACTAAAAATCAGCCCGGGAATCTCGACCGGCCCACTTCAGTACCGCTAGTAAATTGTCAACGAGGGGGGATGCTAGTGAATTGTCCGACCGGCCCACTTCGGTACCGCTAGTAAGTTGTCAACGGGGGTCAGTCCGCCACTGCAAGTATCCCTGCTGACTATTACAACTCATAATGTTTTCATAATGGGAGATCGGCCCACAACCATTAGCAGAATACACCAGGGAACAAATCAGAAACATTAAGTCTGTAATTGGTTGCCAGATTTAGAGTAGCTGTGCTGTCAGATGATGGCTGGTTGAAAGAAACGTCTCTGATGAACATGCACTTGATGTCTTACTGGTTTTCATTCAGCTTATGTTCATCATATTTTTTCAGCAGATGAAACACTATGGAAACTTTCAACTATGAAAGAAACAAAAAAATCTCCTAGTTTCCCTGTGCAGCACAAAGATATTTGCATATGAGCTCATACAAAATGGACAATATGTCAACAGCACAGTTTATTTTTAGTTCTGCCATATACCGTGAGTTTCAAACAAATCAACCAAATTGTATCCGACGTTACAGACAAAGGAATGGATTCGTTTTTAACTACAAAATGTTGAAGTTAAAAAAGTACGCTGCTTGATATGAAAACCACCTGTGCTATAATCTTGTTCTCAAGGCATCCAGGCAGGGTGGCCTTGACTGTTCTTTCCCCTCTTTTAAACACACACACCCATATCAACACACACACCCGTATCAACACACACACACAACTCTTTCTTCTGTCAACATCAGTGTCTTTCTGTTTACGTGAGAAGAAAAAGCTGAGCATACGCTTTTGGGAAACTATAGACTTCAGGACTCCAAACAGATTATTTAGTGTGTTTTTTAACATCAAGTAGAGACATCATTAGAGACAGCATTAAAAATACATATGGTTTCCAGGCACAGAAATACTCAATAAGAGTTATGATTGAAATAATGGCTGCTACTGCGAAAATTAATGCTGCTCCCAAAATACCCACGCAACACCGCAACACTCATCATTGATCATTTAATGGGGACCTATCATGCAAAATGCACTTTTTGATGTCTTTTATATATAAAGATGTGTCCCCGGTGTGTCAGGGAACTCACGCAGCGTCAGAAAATAAAACCCTCTCTTTTCCTCCGTACCCAAATCTCTAAAAACGGGGGAACAACGGAGCTGATCCAGATTTGCGTCCGATATGACGTAATATCTGAAATGTGGACCCACGGCCCTATCAGAAACGTTGCTATCAGAAACAATGCCCGACTGTTTTGGACGTAATATGGTTGGTGCATGTTTACATTAGCATCGCTAACACTCAGAGCTAACCTGTACTGGAGAGCATGTGTGTGAAGAAGCAGGAAATAAAAAGGAACTCACCTTGTGGTATAACCGGCAAGAGAGAAAGCCTTTGAGCTCCATACTGTTTCAGAAATAATCCTTGATAATCCATGATATGGCGTTTCATCACGGCAGTATTTAGTTTAGACAGTAGCTGCCGGGTCCGCATGAGCTCAGACCCCTCCTTTTTTATTTTTTGTTAAGCTTTATACCCCAAATCAGCACTTTTGAAACAGGAAGTGAAATAGAGGGATATGAGGCATGGCTAGAATGGGTGATCCGTTTGGTATTTTGAGCAAAACACTTCATAGACATGTTTTTTATATATTTTTATATATCTGAGACCCATGCTATTGCCTAAAAATAGCATGATAGGTCCACTTTAAGAGAAGTGCTGTTCTCCCACACTTTATACTTTATTCCAACTGGTTCTCTTTTGCAGTTTTTCTCAAAACAGTTATTAATAAAACACAACACTGACCGTCTGTCTCACAGTCGTGTACAGGCATTAGCCCCTTGAACAGTTGGAAGGGATTTAATGTAAGAAAAAAGATTAAACAAATGTTGATTTATGGTACCATTTCAGAAAACAAAAAAGCTCCTTACTAAGCTTTTAGAAATTAGAGTCATAAGTGGTTGTCTCTGAAGTATCCTGAAGGGATTTCCATAGAGCGTATTTAGCCGGGATGTTAAGCCACCACATCTTATCTTGTGATCAATTTGGTTTCAAGATATTGGCCTTAACAATAGCCACTACTATTCCGTGTTCACACAGATTTCTGCTCAAACTAAGAAATCATTTTAATGACGCGCGAAGGTTGTTTTGCAAAAATATTTTTGGATGCTGCGATAAAATACAATAGTGGCTTGCATCAATAAAACATAGGATAGTAAATAGGAAAACATAGAAATAATTTGGACAAGTAAAAATGTACTGAAACAAGATATACATTTGTTCAGCTATCAAAGACATTGCATTCTGTTTTGGTTACTATCATATCCCTTGGAGTATTAAAGTACACGATTATTGGCAATGCTGACTGCATTATGAGAATATTGGATATTTGATTGTTGTGTTAAAATTGTTTTTTTGTGTAGCACTAGCCATATGAATTTACTTCTGTGTGGTTATTTTATTTAACAATTTCTAAATAGATTTTTTCTGCGATTTTTCTGCGATACGTCCCTGAATAGTATTAGGATATTTTAGGGTATTTTCTATGATATATTTTCAGTGATATCTCATGAGAAAATAAGTTTCTATGTGTCACAATACACCGTTTGCCTTTAAATAAATGTGTCAAAACGTTTGGAAGTTTGTGTCTGGCCGATCATTTCTCGTTATTTGTAAAGGTTTTGCATCATATCTTACACCATGTGAAAGACTGTTTACTTCCCTTTACATCATATCTTACACCATGTGAAAGACTATTTACTTCCCTTTATAATGGTGTCTTGGGTTGTCAGTGATCTGATCTCATTTACAAGACAAAACATAATTAGATTTCCATTAATAGAAACTATGAAAACAGCATTACCATTGGGGTGGCCTCTGAGTCTCTTTTTCATTAGGAAAATAATTTCAAGGAACAGGAAACACACAGCTAATGAGTGTCTGCGGCGAACACTGCCCCTCCTTTCACCAAACAGATCTCACACACATACACACACACACAGGCACACCCAAAGACAAAGTCAAATACACAAAAAATACCAAATCAAACACACTTGTGAAAGTATGCAGTCCCAAAGTACAGTCCTCTTCCCTCTGACTCATCCACATCCTTCTTTGCTGACACAATACAGAAACACCACTGTGGTGAGGTCACATTCAAAAGTACACTTCCACTGAAGGCTACATTTTCTCGCTTGTTTCTGATTCACTTTACAATTTCAGGAAGTTAGTTGAGTTATTAAAGACGAGTTCAGTCAGCACCGCATTAACACCCTCTCAATGTCATGGCAGCACAGTCTGCATATCTTTCATCGCAAACAGAAAACACACCTGTTTCAACATTACAATGGCCATTAAATAATAATAACTAAATAAAGCCCTGAAAGAGTTTGCCATTTGAGCAAGCACTTACAATGGTTTGGCTTACTTAAAGTATATTTCCAGCTTCCTTGTGGTTCTGAGTTTGTATCGTTATTGTTTATTGCACTTATTGTGAGTCGCTTTGGATAAAAGTGTCAGCTAAATGCAATGTAATGTAGTGTTAAACTCATGGTCTACCTAATAGCTATTTTCTAGGATGTCAACAGTATGTTTAATATAAAGTATTTGGCATGTGTAACTGTGCTGTTGTTTTGTGAAAGGAGACATGTAGATATGGTTTGCTACTCTGGAAAGAGGAAGACAAGTAGAAGAAGTACACTTTGATTAGAGTCGATTGAGCAATGAATGAGGTAAAGCAACACATCTTTCTTAACTTAGTGGGTTTTTTAATAACTGTTAAGCCGTTGTAAAGTTATGAGGAACACAAGAGAGAAGTGCTGCCAAAAGTTTTTCCTCTTAAAAATAAACAAGTTCCGACTTGAGGAGATGAAGTGAAAGCAGAGGTAGGAGCATGGAGTTCGAGAGAGAGAGTCCAAGGACAACAATATGATGAAGACGGTAGGAAACTCACACTGACTGGAGATAAACATAATTCATGTCTGGAAGAAATTGATTGCAGGAAGAGAAGATTGTGTTATATTGTACGCGTTTATTTGAGCAGAAATGTTTCAGCTGCAGGCACCGAAGGTCAACCTTTGACTAATGATGTTTTTTTTTACTGTTATTAAAATCTCAGTGTTGGAATGATATTTTGAAGTTTTCGTCAACAAATGAGTCCTGTAGGATGTGAAGTGTTTTGTTGCTTCGAGGTGATTTTAATTGTCTAAATCAGCATTGACTTGGAAAGATGTAATTCTTCAAGACAGGAAGTATTCAACAAGTTATTTTGTATGAGTGTAATTGTGTATCTAAATTCAGAAAGGAAAGGTATCCTTGGATGATAAAGTCAGCATGATAAAGTCAGTCTCTCACAGGTTTTTGCAACATGTATAAGGAGCATTATCATGGACATGGACAATGTCAAGGTCCTGTTCTCTGTACCAAATATTGTGATTAAAATTTCAAGGATAGGATCTATAAAAGAGAAGCATTCAGTTTTGTTTCAGCGAAGAATCATATCCAAAATGTCTTTCCTAATTCTCAGTGTAATATTCAACTTTACAGTGCTTTTGTTACACTGAATAGTTAGTTGTACAGCTGTCTGGATGTAGTAAGTGTCAGTAAATAAACATGGTTTATGTAATATTAACTTTTGATTTGTCTGAGATTCCAACAATGCTTTAATTCAACCTTTTAAACATGAATTAATTATATCAGATGTGTCTTTATGAGAGCTGCAACTGTGGTCAAACAGTTCCTGTGCATTCTTGTGGGGTAGGGATAACTTATTTGCTAGTCAAATGTTTTTTTAGATGGGTTTATGGCGTGCTGCCAGCTGAGTCTAAACATCAACACAAACAATTTGACGTCAGGTTGTAGATTAGAAGTGAAGATATGGCATGTAAGGATTAGAGCAATACTGGGCTGATGTTAAGCGTGAAGGAAAGGTTGCTTGGGGACAACGCCAACGACAAGTTTGTCACACATGGGATGTAAGGTAACAATGGGAAAGAATTACAAGTTTTGAAGTCAACAGACATGGTTATATAGCTGCAAAATTAGTTATATATATACAAGTTTGATTGTGTTATTTCTGCAAAACGTTCTTTTAACAGTTCTAAAAATCTCTGACACTGCTTTATTTAACTCAGAGCTAAAGCTAAAGCTAGCTCTTACACAAATAGAATAAGCTTTTTATTGTGAATTACTGTGTGTCTATATATATTATACATATGTTTTAATTATAATAATGTATTCTTTAATGTGTTCATCAAAGCTGGTAAAGGTGCAGCTAGTTCTAATGACTTTGTATACAGCAGGGTAGCTTGTGAATTTACTCCAGGTGGAACTAAAGTCTGATTTAACACTTGATTATATTTCACATCATTCATCCACATCTGTAAAGTAACTAAAGGTATCCAATGCATGTAGTGGAGGAAAAGTACACCATGTACCTCTGAATTGTAGTGGAGTAGAAGTATGAAGTAGCATAAAATGAAATTCTCAAGTAAAGTACAAGTACCTCAAATCTGTTTAAGGACATTAATTGAGTAAATGTACTTAGTAACTTTACAACAATAGTTACCAGCTTTCATAAACACTTAATGCATCAATAATTATAAAACATATCATATATATTATTCTGAAATGGACCAATCTTCACAATGACTACTTTTACTTTTGGTATTTTAAGTATATTTTGATGCTAATACTTTTGTTCTTTTACTTGAGAAACATTTTGAATGCAGGACTTTTAGTGTAACAGAGTATTCCTACACTCTGGTACTTGAACTTTTACCTCAGTTCAAGAGTTTAGTACTTCTCCCACCTCCACATGACCCTGTGCCTCCACCTCCTCTCCCCCAGAAAAAGCACCAGTTGATCGGCTGTCTCTCTGTGTTACTCACCGCCTCCTAAGCCCAGCAGCCGGCAGATATCTCTGGTGAACTTCATCAGGTTTTTCCGTCCTGCATTATCGACACACACTTAATAAAATCTAAACTCTCACAAAGTAAAAGACGACGCGTTTTCAGTCGTCATTTAAAGTTGACATTTCGCCGGTTAGGCTACCGTTTACTGTAAAAATTCCGCTCGTTGGTCCTCCTTCAAGTCAAGTCACCAACTGTCGAGCTAACGGCCGTAATGACGAACACGACTTCCGGTACGCACTTTCAACAATAAAAGAATGACGTGCAGAATTTGAGTCTTCCGGTTTAAACAAAATATCAAAATAAAACCAATAAATAAAAATGGGAATACTTCTTAAAACGGTTTAAATGATAAAGTGAGTAAATATAATAATTTTGAAATACCTCTTAATTATTTATCTTGTGTATTTTGTATGTGTTTATACAATTTGGCCAATTGATTAATAATAATAATAAAAAAATGAATAATAATAAATGACGTGTAGAATTTAAGACTTCCGGTTTAAACAAAACATCCAAATAAATAGATAAGATTAGACTTTTATTGATCCCAGTTACGGAAATGATTTGTTCCCAGCAGCATGCAGACAAGCATTGCACATTAATTAAACATAAACAAATGAATAAAACAGACATAAACAGCAAATATATGTATAAACAGTAAAAAAAAAAACAGAACAGTACGTACATATCAACAGTGAAAGATGTTTACCCAGAGTATCTCTATTGTATATATTATTATTAAAGGGGACCTATCATGCAAAATGCACTTTTTGATGTCTTTTATACATAAATGTGTCCCCTGTGTGTCGGGGAACTCACGCAGCGTCAGAAAATAGAACCCTCTCTCTTTTCCTCCGTACCCAAATCTTTTAAAAACGGGGGTACAACGAGCGGTTACAGATTTGCTGCCGATATGACGTAATTTCCATGGATGTATAATAAGAACTGGATACAGCGTGGGAGGCAGGGCCTCGTTCTTTCCTATGAGAGCTGCTCATTGGCGCATGAGGACAAAATGGCCCAACTTTTGAGAGAGCGAAACGTCACAGATTACCCATCATGCCTAGCTGTCGGAGCAGAAGAATCCGTATGTTCAGAGCGTGCGCCCTTTAAGCCCCGCCCCCCGAGCTCCCACTCTCGGCTCAGTAGAATGAATGGAGACAGAAAATAAATCTAGATTCGGCTTTTAGTGCATTTTACAACTTTAAGGACCTAATGATTATAATAAGGGCTACAAAATAGTTCATACTGGGTAGTTTATTTAATTTTTTAAAAAGTATCCGCTGATTTACAGACGTCTCTTTCCCAATGTCAGTCAATGGGGGAAAGTCTTTCTGTCGTCACGGACTGATACGGAAATTGTAGTACCGCCGTTTGGACAGTCGCACTCCGGCGCACTTCCTGGGGGCTTGGTAATTTCGGATGGTGGACCCACAGAGAGTTGCTATCAGAAACAATGCCTGACGTGTTTTGGACGTAATCTCGTCTTTGTTTACATTAGCAAGCATCGCTAACACTCAGAGCTAACCTGTACTGGAGAGCACGTGTTTAAAAAGCAGGAAATAAAAAAAGGAACTCACCTTGTGGTAAACCCGCAAGAGAAAAAGCATTTGAGCTCCATACTGTTTCAGAAATGATCCTTGATGTGGTTTAGAACATGATGGCGTTTTATCACAGCAGAATGTAATCTTTGTCCGGAAGAATTCTGATCAGGCATTAGCTCCGCCTCCTCTTTTTTTCAAGCTAAGGACCCAAAATCCGCGTTCTCTAAACATGGCTGGAATAGAGGGATATGAGGGATGTCTAAAATGCATGATCTGTTTGTTTTTGAGCAAAACACATCATAGACATGTTTTTATATATTTTTATACATCTGAGACCAATAATATATGCCTAAAAATAGCATGATCGGTGCACTTTAATATACAAATTAACAAGTAGAATTGAGCCAGTGTACTTTGCCCATGACTAACAAGTGTAAACATGTATACTATGTGCATTATAAGGGAATCATAGTTTGGAATAGATATTTAAAAAAAGAAGCAGCTGTAATTCACTTGTTAACTTATAATGCCAATAGTAAATCAGACAGTTACATTGTTACAGAGGTAACACTTCTTAAAACAGTGTTAAATAAGTGAGTAAATATAATAATAAAACACAACGATATCTCCCCCATTAAATCCCTTCTATATTTAAAAACGTAATCTTTCTTCTGTGTGTTTTACGGAGTAATTTCTCTTCTGGATTTTGGTTGTGTTGTCATTTGGGCCAATTGAATACTTGACTGAAACTATTTGTTGGTGTTTTTAAAAAAAAAAAAATTATTATATTGAACTTTATTTAATTTGTGTTAACACTTTTATAGATCCAAGCAGTGCCGATTCTAGAGTCTGTGGGGGCCCTCGAACCAGCTTTTCATCACCACGCACAGCCGACAGCCCCCGGAGTGGAGCAAGGCAACGAAACTTAAGATAAGAAGCAGCGTTTTACAGCATGCTATGCATGGGGCCCCATTGAGGGGGTTTCCCGACATGTCGTTGCAGTAAATTAAAGGGTGTTTCATGTTGTCCTTGCTGTGGACCTTCTTAATCTACCTTCTTTGGGGGCCCCCTTCTGGTCCGGGGCCCCAAGCAGTTGCCTGCCTTGCCTGTCCACAAGCGGCGCCCCTGGATCCAAGAGATTGCTTAAACGTCCTATAGTAGCTGGCGTATAATTTAACAAATCTTCTGAATATTCTGGGAATATGTAATTTGGTATGGATCTGTATCAGGGAAAATGAAGAGTGTGTAGGGATAAAGCACTTAAAATATATTTGTTCAATTTAAACAGTCAGTGTGGAGGCAGATAAGTTACATGCAAAATGTTGTACATGTCTACAGGTAAGCATCAAATAAATCAAATAGAAAAAAAAATAGAAACTTTCCGATAATTAATCAATTACTTCATTTTCAAAGACAGTCTTTTAGAAACCCAAAAGGGTCATGAATCAACACCAACTGTGTCAGAACTATATATCTGTGTTGTTTCATATAAGCAACCAATCCCCCAGTCTAGTCAAGAAATTAGAAATATCCTGAGAACAACACACTGTAACCATCTGGTATTTCCTGGCAAGTGGACCCGCTTAAAACCAGAGAGCAGTGGTCTCTGGTCTGGATGGAATAAATATTTGTGGGTAAACATAAAATGTTTCACAGGAAACAGCACGAGGAATGTAGACGGCACATTTGCCCGCTGTCTGTCACACAGGAAGTTCAACAGCTTTTTATTTTTTTGGAGGATTGGCCATGCTTTTCTTCTTAACTCATAAATATGTAACACACTGGTAGTGTTACGTGCCGTAGTGGGTGTCTGCGGGTGTTTCTCAATGTCGAGGACGCTTCCTTGGTAGGACAAGTCCCTCCGAGTCAGGTCCTTCAGCAGCGAGGCAAGAATCCTTCCTAGCCTCGGAAAACGAAGAATGGTGGAACAGGCTAACAGGTGTACACGTGTGCGTCATATGCGAGGCCCCGCCTTAAATGGAGCGCGATTTCCGCCAAAGCATTGTGGGGATTTTAAGACCACGGAGGATACACATGTGCAGCCTCGAAAGGACGCCGGCCTCGGTAGAATTCCAAGCATCCTGAACATTGGAACAGTTCTTCGGCGGGACTCGATGACGTAGCATTCTTGAAATAGTGGCTGAGGAAGGCTGCAGTCTCTCTCTCTCCCCTCCTCCAGTGAGCTGCATGGAAGGCAGTGGGTCAGCTGTGCAGCAGTGGCGTTCTCTCCTTGTAGTCTTTGTGCTAAATAGTGTTTGTTTATGGCTGTCGCTTTCTTTAATAAGACAGTTGTTTTAGTTTGACATTAGTTTACTTTGCAAATTGGCTGGTGAGCCCTCTTTACTTTTTGATTAATTAAAACATCACCTTGTGGCTTCAGAAATCAGTTTCCTCTCTCTGTTCTCTCTCTCCTGGTTATTTGTATATTTTGTTACTTCCCTTTGTACCCCTAGTCCAGGAGGGAACGTAACACACACACAGAGAACACAGGACTTTATAAACTATTGCAGCCCCAAGACTGTGGAACAGCACCCCCCCCTATCAGATCGGCATACAAAAACATACTTTTATTCTCTAACGTTTGACTCCTTATCGGGCTAATAGGGCCTATGCCTATTTATTTGTTAATTAGTGCATATGAGCTTTGTGTATTATGTGGTGGAATAATGAAAATGATCATGTGATGACTGTTGCTCTCTTGTTACTTGTAGTCTTGTCAAAGTAAAAGTCAACTTTAATGTCAATCTTTCAGTTTGTGTTTGACAGAGAGATCGAAATGACCTTTCCAACAATCCCGAATACAAAAATACAAATATACAATATGCAGATGACTTTGTGGAGGAACTTGTCCTCTGGTTGAACTCATGACACCAAGGATGTACTTGTCCTCTGTTTCAACTTGTGGACCAGACGATACATAATTATGCATGACTAATTGTCACAAGCGTACGACGTAGGCAGAAGTATAACCCAGTTTGTCATTCATTTCTTTTCCTGTGTACTATGACAAGAGTGGGCCTTTATTTTATGGAAAGCCCCTCAAAGCGAGTACTGTTGGCTCTCTGTTCTTTAACAACTTGTCCTTTCTTACGACTGTACTTGTTAATTGTTCCCTGTTATATGATTTCATCTTTGAAGCTGTTGATCCTTTGTACTAATACATATCAAACCCTGATGAAAGTGTGCTCGGCATCGATTTCTTTGGCAGTGACTTGCTGTTGCTTGCTGAGTTCGATCCTTCTGCGCAGAAGCCTAATAAACATACATAGACAAGTCTCATTTGTTTGTTCCCTTCATTGACAGATTTCCACCACATATTAATGTTCACGTCGTGTGTCTTTCATTTAGTTATCTTATGAAAGGTTGTGTTGGCTACCTGCTCTGTTCTGTACAGCACTTCGGTCAACGTGGGTTGTTTTTAAATGTGCTTTATAAATAAATGTGATTGATTGTTTGATTATTATTTACACCCAGATTATATAATGGTCTGTTGTGCATCAGTATGGGAGATATATGCAAAATGTTGGAGAAAATACAAGTTGTCCTCTTATGGATTTTAATGCACTAACACTGTGTGTGACTTTGCACTGTGTATGACCTTGCAGCTGCCTCTTCTGAGATAGGAGAAGGCAGGGCATAATTCATGTTGTTGATAGAGATGAGGACACTTCTTGTCTCCTCACTTCTTCGAGGGGCAAAGAGCAACAGTGGCGCGAAGGACTTACGTGACTTTCCAGAGATGTCCCGACACCTGCTGACGCCAAACCGATTTACGACTTTGTTGTTACCTCCTCACTTTATATAAGCTTGATGTTGTTTCCTGCTCCCTTGAGCAGCATACCTCATGTGTGTGAGTTGAACCATATCCTTTGTATGTGACTTAATTCTGCTCCTTCTTGCAAGAATAAATTAGTACCTGACTATTGATTCTCATCCCGGTGACCATAATTGGTCCTTCGAGCCGGATCCAAGACCTCCTTTCTTCTCCGGATAACGAGCCCTGTACACAAAATCTTGTTCTTTTTCAGTCAGCAGCATATAGTTTTGTGCAGCACAAGTAGATTTTGCACTGGAAAAAGTCTTCAATACATCTGTGTTAAATGTAGTTTTGGATATAAAATAAAGAATTCAACTTGTGTAAATTGAGTCTGAAGTTTTAAACCTCATCCTAACCGGGGCCCACACAGATGACCAAATCTATATATTTGTGTCATATCTCACAGGAGCTTTATACAATCACTTACATTTTACATGACCTTTTTCAATCATATTCTTCCTGATGGCTTCATATTATCATTCTCTGTTTTTGTTTAATTAGAGTATTTTTTATTAGTACCAGAAGTTAAACCAATGTTTTGGTGTCCTGGAGGACCCCAGTCAAAGGCATCCAGTTGCTATGTAATTTATTTATATTTTGAAGACAGATGCAGCAGAGACACATTTCCTCCTGTGCTCTTAGAAATGTTTTTTGACACATTTTTAAATTAAAGGTAGGGTAGGTAAGAATGGAGAAACCGGCTCGAGTGCGCTAGAATTTGAAAGTACACAACCGAAAAAAATCTGCCCCTTCCTTCAGACTTCCTTACAGAGCCCCTCCTCCAACACACACGAACGCGCACATGACCAATGAGGGCACGAGATAAGTTTGTGCACAGATGGAAGGCTGACAGGCAGGTAGGCCATCCAATGATCTGCCGGGCCGGCTCAGATGATTGGTCGTGCTTTTTACAGCGCCACGGCTTCCACAGATGAAATATTTGTATATATTTATTTATCAAAGCATTTAATTTATTCATTGCTATCAGGATGTTAAGAGCATTCAATGGAATATAACAAAACGTGTTTCTGAAGTGAATTACCTACCCCACCTTTAAGGAACATTTAGCCTAAAATGATGTAGTGGGCTTCTGGTGACTTCAACTACATTCTTGCAGAATACTTTGATATTCTGCAGAACAGACCGTCAGAAACTAAAACAACAAACGGAGAGCCACTCTGATCAACTTTTATGACAAGGGTTTACGACTCTTAAACTTTCCTGAGACCCTGATAAGGGACCAGACCCCTAATCACAGTCCTGTTTTATGAAAGTACGGGGACTGTTGGAGTTTTTACAGCTTCAAACCCCCATTTCCCTGCTTCCCCTTTTGTCCTCTTATCAGCATTGATGGTGCGTATTTGATTGATTTACTATACAAGGAGATAAACAAATCCATGTGTAGACAAACACAGTATATGCAACTAGGTATAAGTGTGTGTCATTGTAAAACAAGTTAACTTCTATTCAGAATCCTAAGAATCAGAATCAGAAACAGGTTTATTACCAGGTACACATACGAGGGATTTGACTTGGTGTCATGTTGCATCAAAACAAGAATTAAAAACACAGATAGAGATATATAGTCAAATATAACAGTATTTAAATTGCAATGGATTGGAATATAAAATGGAATAAAAATCAGCAGTAATATATAATATTGTGGTGCATTGTGTGCATTAATGTAATGCATGTTCAGGTATGTTATGGTTTCATTCCTTTTTAATTCAACAGATCAGGTTTCATTCAGTGATTGATATGAAGTGATTGGTACCACTGTTTAGCTTACATAGTCAGACCTTAAAAAAGTGAATGATTGATTATGTGAGAAAGCAAGTTACCTCTTATCCTTTGAAAAGACAACGAATCAAATCAGATGTTTCTAAAGAAGGGGGGCTTAGCTCTTCACATCAGAGACTCTTGACCTCTAGAGAACCTTAAGAGTCGCATCGCGCCTCAGTCTTTCTGCTGAGTTCCTGCTTTAGCCTCTTGGTCTTTGGACCCTCTTTGGTTGCAGTCCCCTGGTTTCGAAGCACCATACTTGTACTTTACTTGAGTATTTCCATTTTATGCTACTTTGTTCTTCTACTCCACTACATTTCAGAAGTAAATGGGGTACTTTTACTCCACTACATGTATTAATACCTTTAGTTACTTTACAGATGTGGATGAATGATGTGAAATATAATCAAGTGTTAAATCAGACTTTAGTTCCACCTGGAGTAAATTCACAAGCTACCCTGCAGTATACAAAGCCATTCAAACTAGCTGCACCTTTACCAGCTTTGAGAACACTTTAATGATCAATCATTATAAAACATATCATATATATTATTCTGAAAAGGACCAATCTGCACAATGACTACTTTTACTGTCGCTACTTTAGCTATATTTTGATGATAATACTTTTCTACTTTTACTTAAGTAAATGAATGCAGGACTTTCACTGTAACAGAGTGACACTCTGGTACTTTTACTCAAGTAAAAGATTTGAGTACTTCTCCCACCACCAAAGTATTCCTGCAAACGTGCTGAAGTCCGGTCTCTGAATTGACAGAGGCGTTGAGGAAGGACGCTCTGAATTGAATGTGGCCGACTGTCAGAATCAGAAATACTTTAGTTTCAGGGGGAAACAGTTTTTTGTGACAGTAGTTCCATTTTTGAATACAATTAAGTAAAAATATGTAAACATAAGAAGTAAAAATGTGCAACAGAAGATAAAATAAGAAATAAAAACATTAAAATGTAAGGACAAACGTTTTATTTTAAACAATTATTTCATAATGATAAAGGTTTTGTATTGTTTGAGTTGTTTGTTTGTACATATGTTAATTGTTTTACTGCTGAATGAAATGAATTTAATAAGGTTATTGTACTGTATTTTTGGCGAAACTGCTGGATTCTGAATTTAAATAGTTATATCATCTTCTTCCTGATATGTAAACACAGTATAGATCCACCTTTTTGGGATGAAGATGAAAAAAAAAAAACATTTGCCCGCAACCTGCTGTCCACAAACATCCCTCCAAACCTTCTCCCTGTAATACAAATAGACATCCAGCTGAACCAATCAAACTCCACCATCTCCCCGATCTCCACCAATCAGGGAGCGTTTAGGCTTAAGTGGGCGGGAACACCACAGAAGCGACTGGCAGTGTCAGCAGCCATTGATGCGCTTTATCTCCAGGAGGACATATCGACATTAATTCTTGTTAATTTGCTGTTTTCTGCGGACAGGAGCCATGGTGTCTCACTCTCTCGCGCTGCCGATGATCTGCTTCACCACGTTATGGGCGCTCGTGGGGATCGTGGCTCCGTTTCTGGTACCCAAAGGACCGAACCGGGGGTAGGTGGTCGAGCGGCCGTTCATTTGCTGCAATTAACACCGACTAATAATGAGCGTTTTCTTTCATTCTATACACACACATTTCATTTCAGATATTAGGAGTTTTTATACGGATTTCAAATCAATGTTTACTTTGCATTAAGCTGCATGGCATCTTTATAAATACACACAGTATGTGATGGAGGCCCTGCGCGTCATCCTGCATCCCATCATCCTCTCCTTCCACACAGTAAGGTTAAAGGGTCAATTCAGGGATAAATAAGCATGAAAACATCATTTAGGGAGAAATATTAAAAGAAAAATGTGGTATTGTTGGGGTTTAATGTTGAAAAAGTCAGTATTGTGAGGCCTGGTATATGTGTAAATAACAGTGAGGCTGAAGCTACCGGTTCACAGGCTATATGCAATCAAGCTAAGTGCTTTTTGTTCATTCATAAATCATAAATGCTTCAACAGTACTCACATAGACACATGATATATGTACATATATTCTTCTGTAAGCATTTCTGTTTTTAACACACCAAGTGACATGTATACATATTTTACCTAACTTTATTTATCTAGGTGCACTTTGCATTATTTCATTAGACATTGGAAGAGAGGAAGGGGTGATATGGATGCATGCGATGGGGATTTTCGGTTACATTTCACTTTAATAATAACTGTTTATAATGATGACACTAACCATTAACATGTACTCAGTCCTGGAATTATCCTCATGTGTTTTGTTGCATTTTATATATTTTAATTTGCACTGCACCTGCTAAATGTCTTGTGAAAAAAATCATATTTGATTAAAAAAAAGGTGTGTTTTAAGTTTTAAAAGGCTTGAATGTAAAATACTTTAGTGACCCAATAACTGAGTGCATTGTAAGGTACCTGAAAGCATCATCACATTAACAGTGAGAGTCACATGACTGTGCACAGAGCTGCAGATATGTAACCCCCTCTCTGTTTTCTTTGCAGTGTGATTGTCACCAGTCTCATCCTCACAGCCGTCTGCTGTTACCTGTTGTAAGTAAACACTCTTCTTCTTCTATGGTGTGAAGCGGCCGTCATTTTGCATGTTGCACGATACTCTGCTATATTCACATACAGCTTTGATTACAATGAAACCTTAAAGAGGCCCTGTTCTGCTTTTTGGGTTTTTCCCTTTCCTGTAGTGTTATATAGGTTTTCGTGCATGTAAATAGTCTGCAAATGCTAAAATCCCTTTGTTCCGGAGTCTTCCTTTGACCAATCACAACAGAGCCGGCCAGCTAACCAATCAGAGCAGACTGGGCTCTGGTTTCAGACAGAGGGTGAAAAGAGGTGCTGCAGCACAGGCAGTATGAGAAAAAGAAAGAGCTTTTTGAACATTAAAACATGGAGACATGTCCCAGTAGAGACACTACATACTGATATACACCTGAACATCAGCAGGAGAGGACTCTTTAAAGTAGAGACACTACATACTGATATACACCTGAACATCAGCAGGAGAGGACTCTTTAAAGTAGAGACACTACATACTGATATACACCTGAACATCAGCAGGAGAGGACTCTTAAAGTAGAGACACTACATACTGATATACACCTGAACATCAGCAGGAGAGGACTCTTTAAAGTAGAGACACTACATACTGATATACACCTGAACATCAGCAGGAGAGGACTCTTTAAAGTAGAGACACTACATACTGATATACACCTGAACATCAGCAGGAGAGGACCTTTAAAGTAGAGACCACTACATACTGATATACACCTGAACATCAGCAGGAGAGGACTCTTTAAAGTAGAGACACTAAATACTGATATACACCTGAACATCAGCAGGAGAGGACTCTTTAAAGTAGAGACCTACATACTGATATACACCTGAACATCAGCAGGAGAGGACTCTTTAAAGTAGAGACACTACATACTGATATACACCTGAACATCAGCAGGAGAGGACTCTTTAAAGTAGAGACACTACATACTGATATACACCTGAACATCAGCAGGAGAGGACTCTTTAAAGTAGAGACACTAGATACTGATATACACCTGAACATCAGCAGGAGAGGACTCTTTAAAGTAGAGACACTACATACTGATATACACCTGAACATCAGCAGGAGAGGACTCTTTAAAGTAGAGACTAGATACTGATATACACCTGAACATCAGCAGGAGAGGACTCTTTAAAGTAGAGACACTACATACTGATATACACCTGAACATCAGCAGGAGAGGACTCTTTAAAGTAGAGACACTACATACTGATATACACCTGAACATCAGCAGGAGAGGACTCTTTAAAGTAGAGACACTACATACTGATATACACCTGAACATCAGCAGGAGAGACTCTTTAAAGTAGAGACACTACATACTGATATACACCTGAACATCAGCAGGAGAGGATTCTTTAAAGTAGAGACACTACATACTGATATACACCTGAACATCAGCAGGAGAGGACTCTTTAAAGTAGAGACACTAGATACTGATATACACCTGAACATCAGCAGGAGAGGACTCTTTAAAGTAGAGACACTACATACTGATATACACCTGAACATCAGCAGGAGAGGACTCTTTAAAGTAGAGACACTAGATACTGATATACACCTGAACATCAGCAGGAGAGGACTCTTTAAAGTAGAGACACTACATACTGATATACACCTGAACATCAGCAGGAGAGGACTCTTTAAAGTAGAGACACTACATACTGATATACACCTGAACATCAGCAGGAGAGGACTCTTTAAAGTAGAGACACTACATACTGATATACACCTGAACATCAGCAGGAGAGGACTCTTTAAGTAGAGACACTACATACTGATATACACCTGAACATCAGCAGGAGAGGACTCTTTAAAGTAGAGACACTACATACTGATATACACCTGAACATCATTAGGAGAGGACTCTTTAAAGTAGAGACACTACATACTGATATACACCTGAACATCAGCAGGAGAGGACTCTTTAAAGTAGAGACACTAGATACTGATATACACCTGAACATCAGCAGGAGAGGACTCTTTAAAGTAGAGACACTACATACTGATATACACCTGAACATCAGCAGGAGAGGACTCTTTAAAGTAGAGACACTACATACTGATATACACCTGAACATCAGCAGGAGAGGACTCTTTAAAGTAGAGACACTACATACTGATATACACCTGAACATCAGCAGAGAGGACTCTTTAAAGTAGAGACACTACATACTGATATACACCTGAACATCAGCAGGAGAGGATTCTTTAAAGTAGAGACACTACATACTGATATACACCTGAACATCAGCAGGAGAGGACTCTTTAAAGTAGAGACACTAGATACTGATATACACCTGAACATCAGCAGGAGAGGACTCTTTAAAGTAGAGACACTAAGTACTGATATACACCTGAACATCAGCAGGAGAGGACTCTTTAAAGTAGAGACACTAGATACTGATATACACCTGAACATCAGCAGGAGAGGACTCTTTAAAGTAGAGACACTACATACTGATATACACCTGAACATCAGCAGGAGAGGACTCTTTAAAGTAGAGACACTACATACTGATATACACCTGAACATCAGCAGGAGAGGACTCTTTAAAGTAGAGACACTACATACTGATATACACCTGAACATCAGCAGGAGAGGACTCTTTAAAGTAGAGACACTACATACTGATATACACCTGAACATCAGCAGGAGAGGACTCTTTAAAGTAGAGACACTACATACTGATATACACCTGGACATGATTAGGAGAGGACTCTTTAAAGTAGAGACACTACATACTGATATACACCTGAATATCAGCAGGAGAAGACTCTTTAAAGTAGAGACACTAGATACTGATATACACCTGAACATCAGCAGGAGAGGACTCTTTAAAGTAGAGACACTACATACTGATATACACCTGAACATCAGCAGAGAGGACTCTTTAAAGTAGAGACACTAGATACTGATATACACCTGAACATCAGCAGGAGAGGACTCTTTAAAGTAGAGACACTACATACTGATATACACCTGAACATCAGCAGGAGAGGACTCTTTAAAGTAGAGACACTACATACTGATATACACCTGAACATCAGCAGGAGACGACTCTTTAAAGTAGAGACACTACATACTGATATACACCTGAACATCAGCAGGAGAGGACTCTTTAAAGTAGAGACACTACATACTGATATACACCTGAACATCATTAGGAGAGGACTCTTTAAAGTAGAGACACTACATACTGATATACACCTGAACATCAGCAGGAGATGACTCTTTAAAGTAGAGACACTACATACTGATATACACCTGAACATCAGCAGGAGAGGACTCTTTAAAGTAGAGACACTACATACTGATATACACCTGAACATCATTAGGAGAGGACTCTTTAAAGTAGAGACACTACATACTGATATACACCTGAACATCAGCAGGAGATGACTCTTTAAAGTAGAGACACTACATACTGATATACACCTGAACATCAGCAGGAGAGGACTCTTTAAAGTAGAGACACTACATACTGATATACACCTGAAATGAGCAGAATATGTCTTCTTTAATACATTTCACATTATAACTGTCTCCTCTAACTTAACCTCTATAAATGGCCAGGGAGTGACTAATGGCAGTTTTTTTCCCTGCTCTTTTTATTAATATAGCTGTCAGCGTAGAGTAGTCACACTCTGCTTCAGTCGATTTCTAAAAGTATTCCGCTCTTGAAGTTTGACATTTGTATGCATGTAACTATGCCTGTTATAAATGGGAGGTGAAGATCAACAAAAGCAGGGCAATTACATTTAACAACTATGAAAAATGTCATGATGACCTCTGGAAATTCTCATAATGGTTTTCTTGCTGGAGAACATGTTGCTGGGAGACCCGAGCAATTAAAAGCAATGGCCAATGATTTGCAAGAATTCAAACAGGGCTTACAGCCTGTGTCAAGTGGGTCCTACAAGGAAAATGTAATAACCTGAAAGAAGATATTAATCTCAAGGCCAGGCCATCAGACAAGAAAATTACTACCAGAAATAAAAAGACAGCAGCATTACTGCTCCTAATGAAACAACCTGCAGGAGAACGAGATGGATCTTGACAGCAAATGCAAGATAAAGGTTATATTTATGGGCTATTAGGGGATACAATTTGGCGTTATTGCTGATTGTGTGGTGGAAGAAAAACAAACATCTCAAAACCTGGTGACACAACACTGATGTCTATCTCCAGGATATTCTGCGGTTTTACATTGAAGGGTTCCTAAAACGGTCTGGAAAAAGGTCTAAACCAATTACCCTTTTCTTTTCTTTTTTACAACTATTGCCATGCAGATGATATGATGAATGATGAAGATAGTGCTAGGAGCAGGAAGTAGGAGGTGCGTGCAGGAGTATCACTCTGCCACTAGAGGGCGGTGTAATCCTTTAACATCAGAGTGGATAAACAAAAGTAGATTTCCAAACATTAAAGGTAGGGTAGGTAAGAATGGAGAAACCAGCTCGAGTGCGCTAGAATTTGAAAATACACAACCGAGAAAATCTTCCCCTTCCTTCAGACTTCCTTACAGAGCCCCTCCTCCAACACACACGAACGCGCACATGACCAATGAGGGCACGAGTTAAGTTTGTGCTCAGATGGAAGGCTGACAGGCAGGTAGGCCATCCAGTTATTTTAGCCGGGCCGGCTCAGATGATTGGTCGTGCTTTTTACAGCGCCACGGCTTCCACAGATGAAATATTTTTATGTATTTATTGTCAAAGCATTTAATGTATTCATTGCTATCGGGATGTTCAGAGCATTCCATGGAATATAACAACAAAAGTGTATCTGAAGTGAATTACCTACCCCACCTTTAAGTCAACAAAGGTCCTAGGTTAAATTTGGAAATGATGCAGTTGGAATAGTTTGATCAGAAGCAGAGTGATAAAGAAGACATTACTTACTCATGAGTAATATTACATAATATCGATCATTCATGTAGCATCTTGAAGACCATCATATATAACATACAGTATGACTTATTATTTAGAGTGGTGCAGGAAGGAGTTCTAAAACTGGGAAATCAGCATTTTAGCACTTCCTGTTCCCTTGTCTCGAAGCAATAAGTTTTAGACTTCTGATTAGATACCAGAAAAAAATGATGTGGTTATTTCAAGCTGAAGAGATTTTAACGTTTTGTTCTCCAACATAAATACATCAGTAAATACTTATATATACAGTCTATGGTAAATACCCAACTGGTGAATTTTAAAATGGCGGTTGCTAACAAGTGTCTAAATGAGACTACTAAACGTCATCATGCCCAACATTAGCCACCTTTAGCTTAGCGGTGGTGACGTGAAGTCATGTGACCTTGCTGTAGATTCTTTATAGCCCAACATGAGCTTTTTACTCAAAAAATCACAAAGTGGTGTTAAATGTGAGATTATCCTGCTGAACAAAACATGTAAGTATCATAAAAGAGTGCATGCCACAGATCCAATGTTCTGCAATATTCCGAAATCTAATGGGATTTGATGTCGAGGGAACCAGGGAGATGTTAATTTGGGTTGGCCTACATAAATACATCAACACTGCACCACTCTATCGGTGTATTGATTTAAGAGTGAAGCAGCCAGACCTCAGCTGTAAAATCAAAGAAAGCTGCATTTACCAAAGAAAAGGTAAATCCTTCATGTGTTGGAGACCAGTGTGTTAATCATGTCTTTCTCTCTTTGTATGCAGCTGGTTGGTAGCCATCTTGGCTCAGGCTAACCCTCTGTTTGGCCCTCAGCTGAAGAATGAAACTATATGGTACCTGCGCTACTTCTGGGAGTAACATGGTGAGTAATTCAGACACACTGTGAGAGATACAACCTGTGATGAGGGCTAAATCTAAAGCCTGTGTGTCTGGTTTACACACTAAAAATACTGATGAAATATAGCAAAATAGCCCAAAACAAGCTGTGTTCACATACACAATAATATGTGTTTAAGTTTTTCTGTTATTATCTATATTGTAATTGACTTTGACAGTCAGGTAGTTACTGACTAGTACACTTTCTTCAGATTGTTTGGTAAGAACAAAAATAAATAAGAATGTATTGAAGGTAAATCAAATGAATACACCCTCCTTATGCACAACTTAACTCAAGAAAATCTAAATGTTTCTGTGAGTTTGTGGATCTATACATACATTATACAAGTGTGCAAGTTGCATATCTTCTAAGTAAAATTCAACAACAACAATGTCGACATGTAAAGATTAAATACACTCCTATACCTTTTATGATGTCCCTAAAAGATGTCCTTCTGAGATATTTACCTGCTCTCACACACTGAACAAGGCTCTCCATAACCAAAGCTAAAAGATAGCCAATGGTGAATACAATTTAAAAAACAGAAGCCAGTTCATCAGTTTTTTTATTATGAAGTCTCAGAAACGCAGGTTCACAATTAATGCACATTTATTCTACTTAACAAAAAAACATAATCATTCTCCACTAGAAAACTGAATATAATCAACATGAGGCTTTGGATTATAATAAACACATTAACCCACATTGTGCTGGGTTCACCATCCTGAATGTAAATGAAACTCTAGAGTAATAGATCTGATACCGTATGAAAAAGAAAATGAGTGTCCTGATGCTTCTTGCTTTCATAAAAACTACCCGTAGCAAAAGGAAAATATCAAAAGGAGACAAAATCGTGAGAAGAATATTTCTTTTCTGCTGGCTTCTTGTTAGCAAAGGTTTCCCTGAAGGCTGCATACTGTACTCGCCTTTTTGCAATTCAGAAACCTCTCCATTCTTCTCCTCCAGTGAGGAAGAAATGCCTGCACCGAACAGCCTACAGTAACTGAAGTCAGCTGAGAGAAAACCAGAGAGAAAAGCGTCTTTATGATTTCTGCAAAGCATGTTTGCTCGGAGCCACTCGTGCTCTTAAATCCTGCTGAACTATAAACTACTGAACAACATCTTGTTTTGATACTTACAGTCATAGTAGTGCTCGTAGTAATGCTCACATTTGAGGAAATTAAGGAAATACTTCACCCACAAAATAACTATTAACATATCAATTACTCCCCATGTGGTTCCTTTGAATTCTTCTTTTCTCACATGCCTCCACGGTGAACAAAGAATCAAAAAGCATAGAAAGGTTTTCAGCAATTGATGTAAATCGGGGCAGAAAAACATCTGCTTTAAACTCATGCAGAATAAACCGAGTCTCATTTATCAGGTGATATGCTCTGGACTTCCCAAACACATGTATTTTAGTGTTAAATAGATTTAGTATTTTTCCTGAAATCGTTCTTTGTTTTTAACATAACGCTTTTGGATGATCTGTTTTCCTACAAAGGTTTGAGAGTGTTTTAAGGCAAGGCAAGTTTATTTATATAGCACCTTTCAACACAAGGCAATTCAAAGTGCTTTACGAAAATGAAAGACATTAAGAAAATGGCATTTAAAAACAGTCATTAAAAAGCAAAGATAATAAAATAAACATTCAAAGAAAAAATACATGAATAAAAGTTACAGTGCAGTTTAAGATGTGAATAGTTCAATTAAAAGCAGCGGCAAAAAGAAAAGTCTTCAGCCTGGATTTAAAAGTAGTGAGAGTTTAAAGAAGTCCAATTCTGCTTTTTGTGGTTTCCCCTCTCCTGTGGTGTGTAATAAAGGTTTTAGTGCATGTCAATGGTCTGCAAAGGCTAAAATCCCTGTGTTCCCTCCAGAGAAAGTAGAAATTAGCACAATATGTCCTCTTGAGCATATTGTTTATTTGTTTATATATAAGCAATATGCTCACACACACACACACACAACACACACACACACACACACACACACACACACATGCAATGGGTTTCGAGAGTAGTGAATACATACAATTTGAATTATACTGTGAGCAAGTTTGGATGTTGTTATATTGTGTCCTGTTGTTAAACGCGGCCCCTATTCACTTCTATTCCTGGGCTTTTCACCCATTTTGTATTCTCCATTCACCCTGGAGCTATTTCAAACATTTAAAGATTCCTTAAAGAATTTGAGGTAAAATGGGGTGAGCAATTGACATCCAAATGTCCTTTTTGTGGCTGCAGTATTCCTTTAAAGGTCCCATGTCATGGCCATTTCTACTGATCATAATTCCATTGTTGAGGTCTACTAGAATAAATTCATATTGTGCAATTTTCCAAACTCACATTGGTTTCTCATACAGCATCTCTGTATAGTATGTGTATTCACTCTCTGTCCTAAACGGCTTGTTGGAGCTCCTGCCCCCCCCCTCCATGTGAGCCCAGTGGCCGTCTGCGAGACAGCGAGACACCGCGGAACTCACACACACACACACCCACCCGCAGCCTGGCTGGGAGTTTGTGTGTGTGCCCAGGCTGAGTTCCGCAGTCTCTCGCTGTCTCGCCGACCCCACACCAGTGAGTCAGCTCACAGTGTCCCGCTCCTCGCAGCAGCGAGCCTCGCAACGTCCCGCTGAGTGTGTGTGTGTGAGGAAGTCCGCAGATTGGTCCAAATGTAACGGCTCCGCGGACGTAACGTCACTATACCCGAAATACGTCACTATACCCAAGAAGTAAACAATGTAAAAAGAGAAATCTCCAACGAGGCGTTCTGGGGCAGCATAGACAGGTCTTTTCTGTGTTAGAGTTTTACTCGCTACAGGGTGTACTTTGAGGGTTTGTGACTCTGCAGACCGTTTACATGCAGAAAAACCTTCATAACACACAAGGGGACGGGTAAGAACCGGAAAAGCATGACATGGGCCCTTTAAGATATATATATATATTTTGTTCTGATTTCTGTTTCCTCTCTGTTCCAGGATCGTGTGTGACGCGACGCCTCTCATCATTCCTACCCTGTGATTGGCTGGACTTCATCTCAACATTACCATTAATGTACAGTAACTGGAATTTAAGATTTTGAGTGTGTTAAAACACTTTTTGTTTTAAAACGAGGAGAGTAATCCACTTTGTGACTCCGATACGATGCACGCAGTTTGAAGTTGTGACTTAGTAAATTGAAGGTTTTTGTGAACAAATTTTAAATGAGGAAATATGTGAGTTTTTTTTTGTTACTGATAAGAACGATTTCCAGGGAAACACCATCCAATAGGAGTAGATATTAATCGTCCTTCTCTGAAACGTGCAATCTTTAGTTTTTACTTTGTGTTTGTTTACATTTTTATTTTTATGTCGCCACCATCAGGGAACATGATTTCTGAGTATTCTTATTTATTTGGCCCGCGGACACTGAGGTAAGCGTGATGACCTCAGTGTCCGTGCGGTCGTGTTATATAACTGTTATTATCTGTGATGTAATGGTGTGTGTGTGTGCATGAGTGTATGTATGTGTGTGTGTGTGTGTGTGTGTGTGTGTGTGTGTGTGTGTGTGTGTGTGTGTGTGTGTGTGTGTGTGAAGAATTCATTACTGTAAGTACTTGGACCGCCACCATGAGAATCTCCCAAAACCATCAAATTGAAGAGCGATTCCCTCCACTTTGGAGCACTTCAGCATTAACCCCCCCCCCACAGACACACACACACACACCGCCTTCATGCTCCACACCGCGGAGTTCCCAGTTGCCATGGTGATCTCATCCAATTCAGTCTCTTTTCCACTAGACCCCTTTTGATGAAATCCTGCCCATTCTCCCCCGGCCTTTGTGCAGATGTAGTGTAGGGACACCTCTTTGCGTTGGAGCTGCTGACAGATTTCTTGATAATATCCACTTTTCTTCAAATCCTTTAATCTTCATTCCCTCCACCTGGAAAATACTTCTCCAGTACTTTTTCGTTATATTCCGGCCTTGACATTTAAGGAGTGACCCCTCCCTCACAAATGTTTAGTAGCGGAGAAGTAGCTGCTTTCAAATGGATTCATATTCAAAACAAAAAAAGTACCGTTAACTCAAAGTGTTTTTTCATTTGCTGTCATCTGCAAAAATCCCGCACCATATCAGTGGTAGATGCTTCGGATTGGCTAATGTTGGATAATGTGCTCAAAGTATGACGTTTAATAGTTATTGGGCTGAATACTTTGTATACATTTTCCGTGTTTTAAAAAAGGAAGACACCTTGCAGCGGGAAAAAAATGGAAATGTTGGTTTCAAATCCCCAATTAGTATTCATAAGATCAAGACTAATAGTTATAATTAATGTACAGCATATGCTCGTACTGTACATGTGTACTCTAATGCATTTGAGTGGGGGGTGAAAGTCAGTGTGCATTCACACCAATTCCCTGGGAAATGAGCGGTGCAGTGATGTGAAATTCAAGGGAAGATGAGTCAAGCTTTTCTGAATTTGTGCGCCATGAGCAACTTTCTAAGGAAATGTTCCAACGCTGTCTCCAATTATGATGACATGTCAATGCTTCACACTACCAAACATCTAGAAATATCAGTTATCCATCCACTGATACCCAATCAAACACTAGCCTTTTAGTCCGAAACGTTAACAGATCCCAATAGCTATCTGATGTGTTCAAGATCAGATATTTTGTCGAGTCATGGTTGTATTGGACATTGGTGGTTGTTCTTGTGCTTGGCTTAGTTTAAAAAGGTTACCACATTTCTAGTAATGTCTTAAACAAGATGCGAGTATAACACCTGCCTCCTACTGATGCTGTTTGCCAGCCACTACCACAACTGCGTCTCCCCTCTCCACTCCCCATTTCTAACCCTCAGACCCTCCACCTCCACCCTACAACCTTCCTTCACACTAACCCCCCCTCCTCCTCCTCTCTAAAACCACTTTGCTTCAGCCAAAAAGAATCAAAATCAATATACAGCTACTTTTTAGAAAGACCAAATTACGTTGTATCTTTTCCTCCAGCCCTCCTTGGTAGTTGTGGTGGTGGCATGCATATAAAAGCGGACATAAAGCCATGTACAGTGAGTTACTCTATTAAAGTGAGGCTTTCCTTGAAGGAATGCTTCTGTTTAGTTTGCAGTCTCAAGTGAACCGGTGCTTGTAAACCAAAGCGGACTCACAAGTAGCTCAGTTGTTGGACAAAGTGGTGGTAACCTGCCAAGTTGGAGACGTTATTTTAGAGTCAACACAGACCTGACACTAGCTCCTGTTACAGTGTTGGGTCCACACCAGGCGAGAGCACAAGAACAAAGAGCTTAATGGTAAATGGACTGCATTCATATAGAGCTTTTCCAGTCCCTGTGAGCCCTTAAGGCGCTTTTACATATAGAAGTCAGCATTCACCCATTGACACACATTCATACAGACACAGAGGCTGCTTTACAAGAGGCCATCTGCTCATGGAGACGAACATCACGCACGTTAAGTATCTCTCCCAAGAACACATTGACATACTGACTGCAGGGGTGACCTTATTATTGTCGTACGACCGTCCTCTGCCTCAATATGAGCTTCAATCCAGACTGTGGTTTTGCTCATTGCTTTCAAACTGTTAACTGCCCGATATCAGATGTACCCACAATCCCTTGTGTTTTGGGTTTGTTTCCGAAGTCGGTTTGGATAAAACTCTCCGGTCCCATAATATAACGTGCTGCGAATAGTTGGCTAACTAACAAAGCCACAAGAAACACAAGCAAGAAACATATATTGAACTGCAATATGATCCACCATGTCCTTTTTTTTTATCTTCATCAGCTTTGGCCATTCTTCCTGCGGTATTAGAGGGAAAGACCATTTTTTTAACATTATGATTGACAAATTAAAATGATGGCTGAGGATTCGTACCAAACAATAATTTTATATATTAGTCTGTGCATCAGTCCAGACTGTGGTTTTGCTCTTAGTTGGGCTTTCCAACCATTAACTGCCCGCCATGAGATTTACCCACAATCCCTTGTGTTTGTTTCCAAAGTCGGTTTGCATAACAATCCCAATCCCATAATGCAACATGCTTCAGTTAGCTGGCAAACAAACGGAGCATAATTTGGAAAAAGTAATTGTAGCTTTTATTTTGACGTATATTGCAATTGCGATATGATGATTTATGATCTCATTAGCATTGACTATTGTTCATGGGCTATAAGAGGGAATGACCATTTCTGAAACATTATGATTGAACAATTAAAAGGATCATGGTGTGATTTCTCTCGACGATCTGTACCACCCAAAGATTTGATTAGGTCTGTAGAATATATTGTGTATGCAGGGATTCATACAATTCATTCAGATATTTTCACATATTTGTCCTTTGGAAATGTGATTTGAATGCTGCACCAGTGAATAAGGAAATTTCAATTACATTTCTATCGATTGTGCAGCCCTAAAAGCCACATTCTCAGTGTCCGTGAACCAACAAATGGCAGAACAAATTAAACTATAGCAGTGAACCCTCCACATTTTAATTAAACCCCTCCACAACATGCCGAGTGTGAATCGACCTTAAACATGGTTTCATTTTCTTATGTATCTGTTCAGTTATTTGCTTTTTTTAAATCTGTCATGTACTCCCAAAAACATGGATGGAGGTGGCGATCGATTTTCTTTTGTGTGTTAAGAGTTGTTGCAAAAATCTGCTAAATAACAGATGTGGTTGAGATGAGATTATATCTGTGACCTTGTATTTATGTGAAGTAAATGCTTCTATGTGAGTGGAATTGTATCTGAAAACACCCAATAAAAAATATGTCTCATACAAGCCTCTGTTGAAACTTGTGGGTGTGCATGTTGTGAATAACACACACACACACACCTACACACACACACACACACACACACACACACACACACACACATTACACACACATTTAAATGGATTTAAATGGAAACGCCAAATCTGTTCAACTGGAGGATCTAGATTATTTCGTCTAAGCAATTCACACATGCTGAAACCTCATACGAACTGAACGTTATCTCACAAGGATACAATAACAACACCATGTTCTCATTCCAAACATTTGGTTTTCTGGAGTTAATAGTATCATCTAAACTCCTCTGAGTGTTTTATTTGTGCAAAAGAGAAAACTAAATATGATGCGTGTCGACCTTCCTGTTGTATCTGTGCTGATGTTGTTGCACAGCGGGAGAGAAGGGACGATGCTGAAGGACTTCCTGTCAGTTCGGCGGGATTATGATGGAAATAAAGGACACAATATTCTCACAATGACACAGGGAGGCACGTATGCATGATTCACACCTATTTTAATAATTGTACAAACAACTGAGACATTTGCAACAAAGCCATCAAAATACACGTCTACACAAGGCACAAATAAACATATATGTCAATTCAAATACTCAAATTCAGGAACATGCTATACAAAGATATTCCCTCAATGAATTTACTTTAAAGGGAAAACTATAGGAGCTGGATTCAAAATACTTTTTAAGGTAAGGTACTGTATGTTTGCCTTTTCGAAACGCCTCCATTTGACTCCTTTGTTTACTTCTGTAAGATAGTAACATTACTATGTAACACTCAGGCTAGCGCTCTAACGTGATGGAAGAGGCGGGACATCTCTAAGCGGTTGACCAATCACAACAGAGCCTGCCAGCTAACCAATCAGCATGTAAACAAGTCACAGTAGAGGCACAACATACAAATATGATTTTGTAAATGAGATTAACAGGCTCCCTTTAAAGCCTAAAAATAGTTTGGTGCCAATACAGCTCACAATTTGAGGAGAAAAATCGATAAAATTGTCAGTTTTTTGGACAAAACTAAACAATGATTCTTCTAGAATTGCATTGAGGCAGAAAATGGTCAAAATCTGAATTTAAAACCATCACATAACTCAAGGCCTTCACTTAAACAATGTGTTACAGTTAAATTATGAACTGAGCTGCATGCATTTCATATAAAAAACGTTTAAAGTATGGGTTGATTTGATCAGGATCACGACAGGAAGGATCCAAAGTTTCGTGCTCTTGATAAATATAATAATAAATAATAACAAAGTATTCCACTGTGTTTTCTGATGGATGAAAAATAATGTTTGTTGTCCACAGCTGACCTTAAATCGACAGGACTTATTTCTGTCAATTAATATAACTGCACATAGTCCCTTGATCCTCCTTAGCAACAGTCTGTTCTCCTTAGCAACGGTCTGTTAGCGAAAATTAACAACCTATCAGAAATGGGTATTAAACTAAGGCATGTAATAATATTAAAACTGCAATCAGAACTCCATTTTAACAGATGTATATGTGATATAGATGGGTATAGTGATAATTTACTGGTATATTATTGATGCAATGTTTTTAAATTGCAGACCAAGCAGCAACTTCTGGTGATAAAAAATGAACCAAAAAACTGCAGTTCCTCGATTTTGCTCCTGAGTCTGGCTCCAGAAATCCCGATAAACCCCGAGGTTAATGGCACAACATGTTAAATGTGAACCTGCAGGCTGGATTATGATTATTTTTATTGAAAAATGCTCTAATTTCATTACCACCTATAGGCCAGCATCAATCCATAATTAACAGCTTCAGATAAATGAGTGGAGGTGCAGCACTGTTTTCTCATTAGGGATGCACATTAATGAGTAAACAGCCCATAAAATCTACATGACATTACAAAATCAGCAGCGATTTGAGACTGGGTGATGTGTTTCACAACCGAAAATAGATACAGGAGAGAGGACAATATTATATTCACTCTCCTTCCTACTAAGAACATGGTATTGTCCTTTAATTATGATTTATCCAAGCATTGGCCTACATTTCTGTTGAATGCTAAACATTGTTTCACAGCCTGCAGGCATACACATATGGGTTTCAATGTTCAGACGGATAAACACGCCACAGCTTATCCGCTGTAATGTTCATAAATTGTGGCTTAATGCGCCATGACAACCTACTTTTTGGATTAAACAATCCTTATGTAAACAGCTATACGAGCTGGCCTCAATAACAGGGGCTCCTCTATAGATGTCTGTTTATATTCATCACAAGGGAGCAGCTGCTTAATTCTAATCTAATAATTTAATTCTGTAAAATAGAGCATGACAGAGGCAGGATTTCTAAGGCTGATACAGATTTTTATATTTCATTGTATATAACAAATAAATAACATGAATATTTATGATTAGAAACCCTTAAATGTAGCTTTTAAAGCACCCAAAAAGCATGAAGGTAAATATAACATCAATGGAAATAAACTGATTATGAATATAGACAAGGAGTGAGAACAAGCCTCATCTCAGTGATGCAAAAATCATATACAAATATCCCATAATGTCCCAGAAAGTAGTCACAATCATTATATTTTCCACTACTTTACTTCATACGTTTTCCTATTAGCCTTTGACAACTGTAAACAATGTCAGCAAAAGGAAAATATAAATTAAAGTAGCTAATGTTCAGTTTCTGTTGTGGAGAGCTGATAATTGACCTTAATTCAAACTATAGCTTGTTGTACTGTCGAATAATTCTGCTTAACTTAATAAAATAACGCTTTATTCTTCACTTTAATCCATGAAAAAGTGAACTACAAAGCAGTGAGTTTAAACCATAGGATTTAAACACGTTAAAGTGGGGGCTGTTGAGTTGTGGTTAACCCGCTTTGATGCCTCCTGCCCGGCCGTTCTGCTCCGTATAATGTCGGTAAGGAGGTAAAGTGTTTCCAGCGGGGTTCTGCTCTGAAGCAGCCCGGGAAAAGGCTGAGGTCAGCGGGTTCACAGCTCCATTCTCCCCGGTGTCCTTAAACACGGGTCGTGTGACCCCGCCCCTGTGACGCGGCGTGACGTCACACACACCGTGTTCGTTTTCCCGGACTGAAAATCTGGGTCAAACTGCAAGCAGTGAGACAGCACCAGACCGGAAGTACGGTAGTAGGATTTCCAAAATAATAAGATTCAGGTTTATAGTCAAGTAAATGACTGATTTAATGAATGAAGATATGAAAATGTAGGAATATGTTTTCAAATTTGTTATGCATCCGCTCTGCAGAGAAGGTGATCTGCCATCCCTCCACGACCTGCACGCCTCCAGGACCCTGAGGCGGGCAGGGAAGATAGTGGCCGACCCCTCCCACCCTGGACACAAACTGTTCACCCCCCTCCCCTCTGGCAGGAGGCTGCGCTCCATCAGGACCAGAACCTCTCGCCACCTGAACAGTTTTCTTCCCCTCCGCTACCGGCCTCTTAAGGAGGTGACGCTACTCAGCCAATCAAATCGGTGCAGTCAGTGAGCATGATAGATTCAAACACACACACAGAGATGAGACAAGAAGAGAGAAACAGCAGTGAGCAATTTCAAATGGCGTGCTCAAAAAAGAGAAAGGTAGACAGCGAAAACAGGGCATTTAATGACATGTTCTATTATTGGACCTCTTTGAAATGCAATTGAATGCCCCTGCATTATAGCAACAACAACAATAATAATAATAGCAGTAATAATTGGGAGGGGGGGCGCGGCTGTTATGTTCTCTGAGGGGAGGCTCACCTTCCCACACTTTGAAAACCCCTGGTCTAAACTAAATACTGCCGTGATGAAACACCATATCATGGATTATCAAGGGTTATTTCTGAAACAGTATGGAGCTCAAAGGCTTTCTCTCTTGCCGGTTATACCACAAGGTGAGTTCCTTTTCATTTCTTGCTTCTTCACACACATGCTCTCCAGTACAGGTTAGCTCTGAGTGTTAGCGATGCTAATGTAAACACCGACCATATTACGTCCAAAACAGTCGGGCATTGTTTCTGGTAGCAACGTTTCTGATAGGCCCGTGGGTCCACATTAAAGATATTACGTCATATCGGACGCAAATCTGGATCAGCTCCGTTGTAGCCCCGTTTTTAGAGATTTGGGTACGGAGGAAAAGAGAGAGGGTTTTATTTTCTGACGCTGCGTGAGTTCCCTGACACACCGGGGACACACTTTATGAATAAAATACATCAAAAAGTGCATTTTGCATGATAGGAGACCTTTAAGTAAAACATTCAAAAAAAGATAAAATACAATAAAAAAAGATATTTTAATGAATCAAATTCAAAATAAATAGGATAAATATATTTATATAAACACAAGTTAAAGAAACAATTTCCAATAAAGATAAAACAAAACAGAATACAAATGTTGATATAAACTAGTATTTAATAACAAAATTGCACCATAATCGACGATTCGACCCTTATTTTGAAATCCCACTGCCAGAAGTCTTTCACCCTACTCTCTCGAGATTGACGGTTCGTCTACGGGATTATTCGTGAACTCAAGTGCCCCCCAGGCCACCGATGAGAGCTGAAACTGTTTTTACAGCTGACACACTTCCCCTTTCGATAAGGTCAGTCACTTACAACTGCTTTCTGTACATTTAACCACCTCTGAACCCTACCACGCGCTGCTAAAAAGTGCGCAAACAACAACAACAACCACACTGCAGCTCCACCACCACCACCACACAACAACAACAACAACAAAGAGCAAGCAAAGGCTGTGCAACTCACCCTCCACCTCTCTCAGAATACATGTGGAGAGAAGGGGTGTGTGTTATTGGATGTCAAACACACATGTATACAACTTTTATTATAAAGGGAATTAGATTCATGAGTGCTTTTATTCTCTCATCTCCACATCGGTGGGCCAATGGTGGGGAGGCAGGGAGAGAGAGAGAGAGAGAGAGAGAGAGAGAGAGAGAGAGAGAGGAGGAGAGAGAGAGGAGAGGGGGGGGGGGAGGGGGAGGTGGTGAAGCAGGCAAAGTGGGGTGGGGGGGATGTTGAACAGTCCTACAACCATCTTTACTGTCCCGTTTATCCGCCATATAGCAGCCAGCGACTCCCGTGGACTAACTTCCTGCATGTGGCCGTCGCTGCGCCGGGAATCCTGAGACTGTCCAATGCGCGCCTGTCCGTGGATGGTGCGTAATAATCATCTGGAGAGGCCGAGGCCGACATTTTACCCCGGTCCGGAGGAGCCTTAACTCCGAAGGGGACATCCGAGGACACGCTATAGGGTAAATCTCCCTGCCTTCGCTTTACTGCGTATCATACACGCGTGAAATGCGCATTTACATCAAGTTTAACGAGTTGTTGACGCATATTTGACAACACAGAGAGGGAAGATATGTGCTTTTAATGGTGTTCTATGATAAAAATGGCTACTTTCACTTGGATTTACACAATGTAGCATGCTTGGCACACTTGATTTTGGAGGATTTTTTTATAGGATTGTTTCGAAACATTGTCACAGGAAGCACAATATATGTAACAACGCCATTTAAATGTTTAAATAGACATTATTACGATATATGTGTACTTAAAATGCAGTTTGAGTGCATTTACACATTTGTTACGCAGTTAAAAGAGCTCACTGTGTGTTGTTTTCACGCAACTGAACCTTTTTTATGGTATTTACCCCACATTTTAAAGCGGTAATAACTTGCCTGGGCCTGCATCGTTCCCACCACCGATAGGCAGCAGCACCTGAAGGAGGACAAACAGCCTCCAAACTTGTTGTGTGATTTATTCCTCACGTCAACTTTAATATTTAACCAAAGTCCGAGTGTATGTGTGTGTGGCTGGAAAACTGACTTTTTACACCTGCATGAGGCTGGCCCTGTTAACGCCGATCCACATGCTCAGAAATCGGCCGTATTAACAATTAATATTGGACATCCGGTGGCACTGCCAGCTGCGCCCCATTTTTATTGTTGTCTTGCGCTGAGAGGAGCCCTGTTGTCTCTGCTGGAGACTCCGCGACGCGTGGTGGCTGCTTTTTGGGGTAGGGATTGATATTGTATCTGTATTTAAAACATGCATGGATTGTGGTTGTTGCTGTGTGGGGAAAGAAAGCTGGATGTGGAAGCGCGGCTCCTCTCGCCGTGCCATGCGGGGCACATGCACTGCTGGCTGCCACCATGGCACCTTCTCTCTCCGGCTCTCTTTATGTGCTGCTGCTGCTGTTGTATCCAGCTGTGCGGACACACTACACCGTTTAACCCCCATCAGATGCACCGATTGGGGGGGATACACAGTGGTGTTTTTAGTCCGGGGGACGCGCACCGGATGGCAGCGAGGCGAGGATAGGGGGCTGCAGACCGGGCCACTTTGGCTTCGTTATACGGGAAAAGGAGCTCCAAGGACACGGGAAGGAGAGACAGGGGGCGCATCCAGGTCGTTTGGGGTTATTTTTCTCCTTTGCTGTGATTTATAATACAAGATAAGGGGAGATTTCATAAGCGTCACGGAGAGCTTTGGCAGATTTTGGGATGTTTCATTTGACAAATTGGCCTCCCAGACAGACCGATAGCCACCGTCTCACCCCCCCTTTGCTCCCCCGTCTACACTTCTCTGTTTTCGGGCACTCTCTCCGCCACCATAGCCTCTCTTTGGTTCTTCCTAATTTACTTTTTTCTCAACCTCTTTTCTCGTCTCTCCGTGCGTAACCTGCATCCATCCGTAACCGAGCTGTCCTCTGTCACACTGGAGGTGCTTTTTTTTTTTAAAGAGGCCTCCAGCTGTTAAAGGTTCATTGTCTGGTCACACTGCTTAGTCAGCCTGACCTGCTTCCTCTTGATGTGTTAGCCACATGTTTGGATGAGAGGGATTTTGCGTAATCTATAAAACCTTTTATTATGAAACTTACTGTGTATATATATCACTAAGAGGAAGTACCATATGTGATTAATACATTCCTCTAAGTACTGACATTTTATTAAAACTAGAATCAAATCAATACGTGATAAAGTACATCAACTGACTTTTTTATACATGTGTTCCCTACAGGGTAGAACATATCATAGAGTAATATTTTTTTTTAAACCAACAAACACATTTACAACCCAGGTAATATATATGAGAGAATAAATGATTAGTCAATTGACAGAAAGTAAATTCTGCTTATAGTTTTCACAATTGATTCATTCTTCAAGTAGTTTTTTCATGAAAAAATGCTAAAAATGTGTTCTTTCAGCTTCTTAGTTGTGAGGATTTACACCTTTTTCCCTTTATTTCTTCTTATAACATATAGTAAATGGAATATGCTTTGATTTTAACTGTCAGTCTGTTAGTTGGACACAAATAACAATTTAAAGTAATCATAGGAATTTGGTATGGTACATTTTTGCTATAATATGCATTCATTGTAATGCCCTGCTCTGTGTTGCATAACAAGTTGCTGCAAGGACAGAGGGTCCAGACATTGTTCATAATAAGTGCCTTATTGATCAACTACAAGGGTCAAATGTTAGTGTATATATAAATGCAAAATGGGATTTTACAATCTACCTGTATGATTGAGATAATTGAAATATAAATAATTGATATGTTGAAAGACACTTATTATGATATCTAGTGTAACCCTGCTTTCTTCTTCTACAACTATAGTTTCAGACCATCTTCACATCCCTTCACTTGTACTTAGTGTCATATATTCGCCAAAAAAGAGACGAAACGTATACTAAACAAAGTAAAAGATGAATTTGACTGATGGCATTATTGATTTTCTTATATTTTGTATAGATGTTATGATGCTATGAATATCATATTTTCACTACAGGGCTGCGCAATCAACATTTAATCTAAATCACAATATGGACTGCTGCAGTATTCAAATCACAGTAAGCATAATATTTTTACAAATATCTGAAATGAATGAATTAATCAAATAGTATTCGGCAGACTTAATAAGAAACACTGTTTGGTTCACAGTCTTGTCATGGCCTGGCTCTTGGCCATAACAAAAACGTGGAACGGACACGATATAAGGAAGATATTTATTGTAAACCAAACAACTAAACAAAAGAGCTACCACAATGGGATGTGTTAATCAGTAAGATCAGTCGTGTAGGTGTGGGTGTGTGAACGTGGTGTAGTGCAAGGTGTTGAATGCCAAACTAAGAGGAAGGGAACGTCAGGTAGCTGCTCTCAAAAACAGATCCTCCAACCGAGAGAGCGAACGAGACTCTGGCTCGAGCCTTTCACTCCTCCGGTACCGGCGGCCAGGTGCCCTCAGTCAGCGCTGATAGGGAGGAAGGGAGACCGTTAAAGGGCCTTGCACACACAACAGGAGAGGATAAGGCAGGGGTCGTCACAGTCTCCTAAAAATCACAGTTTTAATATTATTTAAAAATGGAATCTCATTGAAAATGTGAATAATGTAGAAAATAGCCATTCCCTTTAATATTGTGATTCATATCATTATTGCAATATCAATGCATATATAGTTTTTCTCCAAACTATGCAGCCCTGCACTACGACTATCATCTTACCCCAAAATAATTCACAATTTGTATATTTTTGCTGTAAATGACCGACATCCTTATAAGGTAAAGAAGATATTTGCATATATAAAAGTGAAAGTGAATTCAGTCTTGCACTAACAGGAGCAAAGGAAAACTCACCACACTGGGAATGTGTGTGTTCTTCTTTTCAGCATTTAATTTGCTAGTTGTTACATAAGTCGTGTTGGCATCCACTTTTCCTGCAGAGTCTTGTTTACAGAGAGCTAAATGGATCGTTGTGAGCGTAAGAAGCCGATGGTTGTTGGTGCTTATTGACCCGCAGTGCTTTGAGACGAAGCAATTTCCTTTTTGTCTCCCTGTTGCTTTACGGTGAACACTGTGTGTGTTTATGAGACCTTTGGACCCAGCATATGTTGAACACACAATAAATAATCGCAGGTTTGTTATTGCACGGAAGCTCCTATATGAGCTGGAGTATGAATACAAATCTGTTTGTGTGCATATACGTTTTACCTTGTTGGAACTGCAAATACCTGCAGGTGCACTGTAGTGAGAGTGGAGAAGATTAAAGGTAATGGTGGAGGACGTCCTTGAGATGAATGCATGCATGTCTCATTGTTGTGTGCAGGAAAGGACATAAAATATAAAGAGAAATGTGGCTCCTTCTCTGACAGAATTATATTATTATTTATCCCCAGAGAGGAAATTCAGCAGCAGCACAAGGACAGGATAAAGAGAACTTATTAATAAATGATTAGAAGCATATCAAGTAAAGGTACTAGTAGCCTACCAAACACTAGTGTTGTACTGAAACTACATGTTGGGCAAATCATTTACAAGAGTTGAATTTGAATGTGGTCTTTATGAAAAGTGCTTGGGTTTTGTATAAAGGGCTTGCAATTTGAAATGCCTCGCTTGCTGCTGAATGCTGCCTCAAATATGCTTTTTTCTCGTGTTAAAAGCACAATAACATCTGGTTTAATGTGATATAATCCGTATACTCGATAGAGAATAATCTATAATACTGTACTGGATATAAATATGTAGGTATTTACCACAGCTGTAGGAAAAGCTTAGAAAAAATACTTTAAAATTGCTTGATTTTTCTCTTTGGTAAAGGTGTACGAACCCTGAATTGGGTTTAAAGCACAATAACATGTGGTTTAATTGGATAAAGAAGTGATATAATCTGTATACAGTAGGATATGTAATACTATAGCTGTTAAATGTCATTTCCCACGGCTGTAAAATGCAGGAAAAGCTAACAAAAATCTTTAAAATGCTTGAAAAAAGCGCTTTAATTTGACTTTGGTAAAGGTGTATGAACCCTGAATGTCAATAGGCGCGTTCACACCGGAGTATTTTTACCCGTACTTTTCCCTTTAGTTCCGATAGTGCCTGGAATTTTGCGTTCACACCAAAAAGAGTACTTAGTTCAGAGAACTTTTACCCCCCTTTTTAGTGCCCCCTGTTTTAGTGCCGGTGGTACATCCTGGGGAGAAAAAAGTACCCATTTCTGATTGGCTGGGCGAATTGCAAACCACGCCCCGTAAAACTCTGAAAAGTTTTGTGAAGCCGCCATTGTATTTGCTGGCATTAGCATTATTAGCATTAGCATTAGCCCTGCGCACCAACGCAGAGAGACTAACTTATGGCAACACAAAAGAAAACATGGGAGCGGTGGAGATGAGGAGGTGTCGGCGTTCTGGCGATTTACTCGGAAGGCTTCAGTAGAAGCTGCTGGGAGTCCCAGCAGCTTCTACTGAAGCCAGTCCCCAACTCCGGGGACTTCCGGCCGGGGACTTCGGGGGGCAGTATACGCCGTGAAGTTGTTTGCGGCCTATTTTTATTGTTTCATGTCTTGGACTTAAGCTTTTAATTGCCAGAACTACACTTTAGCTATGGTGCACATGACAATAAACCCTTTGGATCCTTTGAATTAAGCGTTTTGGGTGGAGCTGAAGAAGCATGTTAGCTTCTTTCTTGGTTCTTTCATAACAACCGCAGTCATGATACAATCTCATTCTACTAAATTCAACTTATCCCTCCGCTAACCTGGTTCGTTTAGCACCATTTCCAGTATTCTATTAGGAGTCCTAACGTTAAGCATGGTATCTATAAACAAATATATGTGTATCAAAGCTTCATATATATATTTTTCAACTTTAATTATGCCCCAAAACTGTAATAAACATCAATGAGTACCACTGCAGGTTGTTTGTAGCTATAACAGCTAAAATAATCAACTTTTGTTCTTTATTTGGTCAGCTTAGCATATTTTCCAGTAAGCTAATAGAGTGCTAATGGTTAGCCTTGCATCTACTTACAAGTACAGTATATGTGCCAGTGTTTGGAGTGCTATGTTAAACCACAATATTTATAAATATTTATTTGTCACATAACTTCCTTAATTAAGAACACCACTGTATCAAAGAAGGAAATCAGGCCTAAATGGTAATAACTTCCCCTTTGTTCATTCTTTCACAACAACCGCAGTCATGATTCGATCTCATTCTGCTAAATTCAACTTGTCCCCTCCGCTAACCTTGCTAGCTTAGCACTTTTTACAGTAAGCCAATAGAGTAGTGCTAACGCTTAGCATACTACGGTTGCGGTCGAATAGTCCAAAAATCAGCTCCTAACGTCTATCCCTATCGTCTATCCCTTGAACTCTGTGTGAAACGTCACAGGGTTAAAGGCCCGGACACACCAAGCTGACACCAAAGAACTGACACAGACGGACCCCCGACTGTTGTGTCGCCTCGCGTCTCTGCGTCTTGGCCATGTGTCGCACTGGAACACACCGCAAAGACTTCAGCCGTCTGAAAAGACACGACGGTGCGGGACACACCAATCTGAGTAGGGCGTGTCGACGCTCATCGTCGGCCTGACGCCCATCGACGGCCAAAATCGGCTTGGTGTGTCCGGGCCTTAAGGGATAGTGGATAGGAGAATTCAAAAGGATTTAGGAGAAGAGACTGCGGTACTTTAGAGAATCCGACTGCACTTTCACTATCCGACGTGTTTATGATGCGCCAGCGGACGTCATAAATGTACGTCTGCTGCTGTGGGGAAACTATGGAAACTAGTTTTCTATACAGCGGACTACAACATGGATGTTTAATAAGAACAACGGACTACTGTAAACTCATCTAGAGACTCTGCACCGTGCTCTGATGCTGTTGTTTTAGGCTTTATGAACGTGGACAACAGAAAAACATATTCTTCATGACCAAAGTTGGAATTGAAATAAAAAAGGAAAGGGAAACTTATGCTCGTCACCCTCTCCCTCCGGTCCACATTAATACAAATGATCCCAATACGTAGGATTGTATGAACTATGAAAATATCTTGAAATCAATACAAATGTATTTATTATAAACCTTAGTCCTTAACATCTATCACTGTGTATATCACCATTCAAACATCTTTTAAAAGTTGAACAAACCCCACACAGCTCAGTAAAGACTGTGAAATGTTGAATTTATTTGATCATTTGGGTAAAAACTAACGTTCATATTTCTCTTTTTGATTATAATACTGATGATCGTTCAAAACAAAGCACTTTGGTTAGTTACCACATACGTTTTAAAAAGCTTAATAAGCACCGTAACTTTCATGATATAATTTCTCGGTCATAATCGGTTGTTTCCGTGAACGGCCGACTGTTGTGAGACGGCAAATGCTGCGTCTGCAAGGCATTGTGGGGCAGCATTTTCTCCTCTCCTTTCGTAAAGGGAGGTCCAGTGGTTCCTAAGCTAAAGGAGGTTATAAAGGAAGTTTGAAACCTCCTTTCCTATCATCTAGAGAATTGGAACGGCACTTATCATGCCTGCCACTGAGGGACTTCCGGGTCATTTCACTCCGTTAGGAAGGTTCCTGAGCTAAATGGACTATTCGACTGCAACACTTATATTTGTGTTTTTGTATGTTGGTTTTATATATTTTCATCTTTTCTTCTGCCCAAAAACGACTCAAATAAACATCAATGTCCACCACTGCAGGCTGTTTGTTGCTATACCAGCGAAAAATAATGCATTGTAAATTCTTTAACTTGGCTAGCTTAGCAAATGTTCCAGTAAGCTAATAGGAGTGCTAACGGTTAGCTTGATATATACACATTTCTATCTTTAATACTGCTAAATTCAACGTATCGTTCAAGTAAGAAAACATTATGCATGGTACATTCTTTAACTTAGCTAGTTCTGCACAAGTTCCAGTAAGCTAGCAGTGCTAACATTTAGCCGTCTGAATGTTAGCTTCCACTCATGTTCTTGAGTTTTTGATTAGACACAAATTTGCCTTTTTACTTTACCCATTAAGGTTTCATTTAATTTATGAGATATTGTCTGCTTCTAAGAAATGTTAATATTTAGATAAAATCGATCTTCTCTGTCTTTCACTTCATTTACTCTCTTACAGGTTGTGTAATTTTTAAGAAATAATCATTAAACAAAGCATAGTGCTGAAATGACGAGTGCTAGCTGGTATTTATACCTTTACAAATGTGACATGAGTGCTTTGCTGCTCAAACTCAACCTTTATCTAATGCATGAAAGCTTCTGCGTATTCTATTTTAAACATGCATTGTTGGCTCGTCTTTTTCATGAAATTATATGTCCTACTTTTCTGGCAGCAGCAGGCTTTTTCATGTTGAATAAATGGAGGTATTATTAGAAAAAGTAGCCTGATAAATAAGCAACAATATCCACCTTGGCTGAAAAGACAGCCCGTCCCTTAACCCTAAGAGCACCGCCATTCTTGTTCACACCCTGGTCACTTCCCGCATTGACTACTGCAACTCCCTTCTTTGGTTTCCATCTCAAATCCATCCACAGACTTCAACTGGTTTAGAACTCTGCCGCCCACATCATCACCAGAACCCTCTCCGACCTCCTGCACATCAACACACCCATACGCACTCTCAGGTCTTCTGCTTCCCTCCACCTCACTGCACCCCCCTTCCGTTTAACCACCATGGGGTCTAGAGCCTTCAGCCGCTCTGCACCCCGCCTCTGGAACTCTCTCCCACCTGACATCCGCAACACTGACTCTCTCCCCATTTTCAAATCACGTCTCTTCACACATCTCTTCACACTCTCATATCCACCCTGATCATTATCCATCACACATCCTCTGTTTTATTTATTTGATTGATTGATATATACTGCATTGTCTTGTTTATGTTTCTTATGCTGGTGTTATGTATTGTGTATCTTGTTTTTTATGTGTTTGTACGGCGACCTTGAGAGCCTTGAAAGGCGCCTATATAAAATAAATGCATTATTATTATAATTGAATGTTTAACTTCATAGAGACAGACTACAATACAACATATCATAGAGGACTTCTGTCAAATCTTTCTTTTTTTAAAGGTTTAAAATAGAGGGTTATTGTAAGAAACAAACTGAAATGTCAACGGACTAAATTCTTCCATATCTTATCATAAAAACTAAACATATTCTTAAGACTGTACACAGATGCATCCTCACACATCTCTATGATTTAACCCTTCGTACTTCTTTTTATTACTGTATAATTTGCTTTATGGCGTCTGTTGAACCCATATTATGATTTTCTGCTTCCCATCCTCCGACATCTTTTATGTTTAACTTCATAAACACAGAAAAAAAAAACACAAGTTAAAAAAAAAGAAGAAAAGACAACATTTCTTAGATAACTTATGAGAAAAGCTTTCTGTTAAAAGGTTAAAAATAGGCCCAATCCCAAACCACACCCTACCCCTACCCACTCCCCCTCCGTGACGTAGTGAACTCTGTGGAGTGACTCGCAGCTCAACGAGGCTCCTCCTGTCAGATGGAGGGAGTAAATACAGCGGCAAGCTTTGGGACAAACTCCCCTCTCTCTGGCAGAAACAGGAAATGCCGTAACTGTATGTAACAACGGTTTCAAATCAGCATCTCTTTGACAAAAAATTACAATTAATGACTAAAATAAAACTCCAAACATCTTTAATTGTGTTACTTTTTTGTAAAGCTCTTTTAGTTTTAAACCTGATGTTTATAAGCTTCTTAGTTTTTGCAACAGTCTGTAAATATACACAACTTTATAATAAAATGCACACATTTACCTTTTTCTAGACTAAACACAGGTATGATCCTAAGTTACAAACATATGAGGTTATCATGAGGTTGTTAACATCGCAGTTTATCAGTGGATGTTTGCTGGAACTACTTGTAAACAGCGTGTTTCCTGACGGACACACACCGTCAGGTAGTGACCGGACTCAAGTCAGCACCGATGCAGACTCGCTGTTTGAGGGCTTGACAGCCCACTCCCCCTCCACACCGCTCCACACTCGTTGGTTTGGAACAGCACTTAATGTGGCGGAGCCTCCGCGGGAATGCGCAAACGGAGGGGTAGTGTGTAGGGGTAGGGTGTAGGGCGTGGTTTGGGATTGGGCCATAGTGTGTTGTCGTTAGGAAGACACATTTATATCCTGCATTTTCGCTCTTCTGGCATCTCTTATTTTGTTGATCCAACATACTGAAATCAATGACAACTTATAGCAACAATATAACCTCTCAAGCTTTATCCTAATCTGCACAGCAAACTCCCTCTGCAGGAACACAGGGATTTTAGCCTTTGAAGACCATTTACATGCACTAAAACCTATAGAACACACTACAGGAAAGGGAAAAAGCATAATCGCGCCTCTTTAAAAAGGGTATGTTATTGTATCAGTACTGTCAGACCAAATGAAATCAATGTATATGGACACAATTGTGCTGTATCTTATAAACAAACATCTCAAACTCATGCTTTAACGCTGTGTATACTTTATTTTATTGCTCTATAATTTGCATTATGTCGCATTGTGGCTTTCCCTTCCTCCAACAGCGTTTATGTTCAGGGGTCCGCGGGGTCTTAAAAAGTATTAAAAGTTGATCAATCAATTTAGTCAAAATGGAGGCTATTAAAAAGTATTAAACGGCATTTTCCAAGGTATTACATTTCGTAGCTTGTTTTCAATAAGTATATAAATTGTCCAAAGAGGTTGTATTCTACAGTCTGCCTGAATGTCATCATTGCGTAGGTGTGTAGTGATTCTGTGTAGTTTATTTATGGCATCCCGTTGGGTTTGACGTCATCTGAACAGGACATCGCACGCTCACTGCTTGATAGCGCGGAGGTCCGTTTACGCCGGTTGTTAAACAACATCGTTATGGGGAAATGCAAGTCTGCGTCCAAATGGTTGGAAGATAAGGAGGAAGGACAATCAATACTGTATATAGTTAATGTGAGGTAAAGTGTGTCGCCAAGGTAACCGGTTAAAACTCCAAGTGGTTTATGTACATAGTGGTTTCACATCAAAACACCCATTTAGAAAACACAGAATCAAATGAAGTAAAAACTAAGAAATAAACAACATGTCAACTCAGGACTCAGCACATATACATCTCTGTGCTTTAACGCTGTGTATACTTTATTTTAATGCTGTATCATTTTGTGGCTTTCCCTTCCTCCAACAGCTTTTATGTTTAACTTTATAACCGTAGAATAAAAGGGAAAAACAACAAATGACAGTAAAAAAACAACAAAATAAATTCTGTAAAAAGTTTTCTGTTCAAAGGCTTGAAACACATTCAAAACACATTTAACCTCTTGTATCGTCTTTTCTTTTTGTACCGATCTAAACTAATGAAATCAATGATAATAGACTAAATAGTGAGGTATCTTGTAAGAATAACTGATACACTTTATTTTAGGGATGCTCCGATCGATCGGCCGCCAATCGTTATCGGCCATACTCACTCTCTGCCGATCGATCGGTGCTCTCTATAAATGCCGATCGGGAGAGCCGATCACATGACGTAAAATACATGACACTTTTCTCTGTGCGCGGCAAAACAAGCTCGCCAAAATGGCTTCACCGGTCTGGCAGTATTTTAAGGTGTCCGAAAAAGACAATAAAATAGCGGAATGCAACGTGTGTGAAGCAGAAATCCTGCAGCTCCGCCCGCTGTGACGGACCGGTGAGCAAAACACACTAAGAGTTAGACCTAACACACTTAGCTACTTGATCTACCTCTGGAACAAGCTAAATTAGTTATACCTATATTTATTCTTCACTGTCGGGTCACTCATTACTGGATCAGTGAGCTGCATGAGACGACAGGCTGTCAGGAGAGAGAGAGAGGGGAGAGAGGAAAAGAGAGCGCTTCCGCTCATTTCTCCCGTGTTATTATCCAAAGTTAATGTAAACTTGAATAATGTACTTCATTTGAATGTAATAATGATGTTGGTTGTTGTTTGTGGAAGCGCCAGTGAATGAGCCCCATTAACTGAGTTTTAAACATCACTTTAAATGGAAGATCCCCATAGGCCCCGCCCACTCGATCGGATCGGCGATCGGTATCGGCCGATACTGATTCCGGCGAGTGGCCCCAAAATTGGCGATCGGAGCATCCCTACTTTATTTATATAGTGGTTTCACATCAAAACAGAATCCATGTCAAAAAACACTCGATGAAATAAACAACAAAAACAACATGTCAACTCAGGACTGTACACATATACATCTCTGTGCTCTAACGCTGTCACTGTTTCATCGCTGTATAATCTGCTTTATGGCCTCTGTGTAACCCAGATATGATTCCTCCCCTCAGGCTGGAGGCTGAGAGCTTCAGGGATAAAGACATGTGAGAGGATCTCCACCCTCTCAACTCTCAACCTTCAGGTAAATCACATCCTCTCCTCCTCTTCCTCTTCCTCTCATCTTCCTGTTTCCCTCTCCTCCTTCATATCTCTTATATCTCAACTTGCTTTTAAACTGAGTTGCTAAAGATTAACAATTTTAGAGCTGGAAATACTGTACATAATCAAAAGACAGCAATAACACTGGTGTTTAACACATCTCAAATTAGCACCAGAACACTCATTTGTGTTAAGTGCATTTTCCTTATATCTTGCTTTGTGCTATTTTCATTGAAATGCAAGGCAATTCAAAGTGCTTTACAAAAATGAAAGACATTAAGAGCATTAAGAAACATATTATGAAATGGCATTTAAAAACACTCATTTAAAAGTAAAGATAATAAAACATGAATAGCAAAGGAACATGAATTAAAGTGCAGTGTGAGATACACACATCTGAAATGTTTAGCTCTGACTCTCAATCATTGCTCACTTTTTTAGCAGAAATTGTTTTCCATGAACTCACTTTCTTTCTACTTTCTTGTTTAACTTGTGTTTAGTTATTTCTAGTGTTTCCTGCTAAACGAACCCCCCTTTGTACATTTTTAATCTGACTCCATGATACCTTTTAGTTTTCGCCGAAACTATTCCTCTTTTTTTTTTTTAAATGGACATAGTTAAAGGGGACCTATCATGCAAAATGCACTTTTTGATGTCTTTTATACATAAATGTGTGTCCCCGGTGTGTCGGGGAACTCACGCAGCGTCAGAAAATAAAACCCTCTCTCTTTTCCTCTGTACCCAAATCTCTAAAAACGGAGCTACAACGGAGCTGATTCAGATTTGCGTCCGATATGACGTAATACTGAAATGTGGACCCACGGCCCTATCAGAAACGTTGCTATCAGAAACAATGCCCGACTGTTTTGGACGTAATATGGTCGGTGTTTACATTAGCATCGCTAACACTCAGAGCTAACCTGTACTGGAGAGCATGTGTGTGAAGAAGCAGAAATAAAAAGGAACTCACCTTGTGGTATAACCGGCAAGAGAGAAAGCCTTTGAGCTCCATACTGTTTCAGAGATAATCCTTGATAATCCATGATATGGCGTTTCATCACGGCAGTATTTAGTTTAGACAGTAGCTGCCGGGTCCCGCATGAGCTCAGCCCCCTCCTTTTTTATTTTGTATCTATTTTGAATTTTTTTAAAGCTTTATACCCCAAATCAGCACTTTTGAAACAGGAAGTGAAATAGAGGGATATGAGGCATGGCTAGAATGGGTGATCTGTTTGGTATTTTGAGCAAAACACTTCATAGACATGTTTTTTATATATTTTATATATCTGAGACCCATGCTATTGCCTAAAGAAGCATGATAGGTGACCTTTAAGTTTACCTTGTCTTTCTAAGACATGCAGAAGAATTTAGTTTGTCATAAAAACAGAAAAAGGACGTAACTACAGTAACTCACAGAGCTGTTTGATAATGTAAATGTTCTAAATATTTTAGATTATATTTGTGTGAATAGCTACATGTTGCCCTAATAGCTAACAGAGTTACAACCTACTTTATTTTCTTGCCGCCTAATTGTGTTTTTTTTCTTTCTGCAGCAGAATTCACTTGCACCAACGTTGCGACCGCGGCCTGATACCCTCCTGCCTCGGGCATGCCTCAGGTAAAGTGTGAAACCGACCCGTCACCTCTGAATGACTCTCCTCTGGGCCTTTTCTTTCCTTGTTGCACAATTTAGAAACACACAAACATAACAGATAATGAATACAGTGCAGGAAGAGGGAGAAAACCCACAGGGCGTACTCTAAAAAAAGGTTAAAATCCACAAAGTTATAGAAAACAGAAGATTAATTTACAGATATTAATATATAATGGCAAACTATTAGAACACCATATAATAAAAACAACAATAAAATAACAACTAAATGTAAAATAAAAGTGTGTTTGTGTGGGGGGGAATAATGGTTAATACACCTAAGAAAAGTCATGTTTTATGCCATTATGAGTAAAACAAACAAACAAATAAGGAGATGCAACACGGACACATAGATATTAAATACAAAGAGAAAAGCAGTAAAAAACACACCAAATAAATGGTCTTTCATTTAAGTCGTACCTCTAAATGTGATAAATGTATATACAAAAAGGATTATAACAACAATAAGTAATACTAACACATAGCGAAGAAAACATCAATAATTATAACAAGTAAAACTAATACATGACTCCCTGTGTGTGCTCCTGCAGCCGGGCATGAATGGGATGGAGCCTGCGTTCGGCGAGGCGTACGGGGGGCACCGGGGTCTGCTGAGCCCCCACCCTCTGGCCATGTCACCACAGGGGGGCGCACTGAGTACGACCAGGTGAGACACCATCAGAACCAGAACCAGAATCAGAATCAGAATACCTTTATTCGTCCCACAGAGGGGAATTTACATTTGTTACAGCAGAAAAGTTCACAAGTTACACGGACATCGAATATCTTGGGCTATCACGGGCGGCTGTGGCTCAGTGGATAGAGTGCTGGACTTCGAATCAGGGGGTAGCAAGTTCGAGTCCCACTGCAGTCAGCATGTCGTTGTGTCCCTGGGCAAGACACTTCACCTCAAATTGCTCATGTGGGGATTGTCCACAGTACTGAATGTATGTAAGTCGCTTTGGATAAAAGCGTCTAACAAATGACATGTAATGTAATCTTTAAAAGTTTTCAGCTGTCCATGTAGATAATCTCACCGATGATATTGACTTTAAAGGTCCCATGTCATGGCCATTTCTACTGATCATAATTCCATTGTTGAGGTCTACTAGAATAGATTTACATTGTTCAATGTTCCAAACTCACATTGGTTTCTCATACAGCATCTCTGTATAGTATGTGTATTCACTCTCTGTCCTAAACGGTTTGTTGGAGCTCCTGCCCCATCCCCCTCCCTGTGAGCCCAGTGTGCTCTGATTGGTCAGCTCGCCCACTCTGTTCTGATGAGTCCACCAACGTTACAGCGGAACATCAGTGATTATGTGTTACAACGGCGTTAGCAACCAGAAAATGACACCAGTAATGACAAACAGATGAGAATGCTGCGTGGGGTCTGGGTGCCGTGTTGGCGGGACGTTGCGAGGCTCGCTGCTCCGCCCTTTGAGGCTCGAGGAGCGGACAGTGTGATCTGGCTTACTGGTGCTGGGGTCGGCGAGACAGCGAGACACAGCGAAACCCAGCCCGAAACCAGCCCGAGCACACACACACACCCGCAGCCTGGCTGTGAGTCTGTGTGTGTGCTCACACACAGACTCACAGCCTCGCCGCGTCCCGCCGTCTCAGGTTGAGAAATCCGCAGAGCTGCAGCTGAGAAAAGATGTGTGTGTGTGTGAGGAATGGACCAATCCGCGGACTTAATGTAACGGCTCCGCGGACGTAACGTAACGGCTCCGCGGATTGGTCCATATGGTCACGTCAACATACCCAGGAAGAAAAAAATGGAAAATTAAAAATCTCCAACGAGGCGTTCTGGGGCAGCATAGACAGGTCTTTTCTGTGTTAGAGTTTTACTCGCTACAGGGTGTACTTTGAGGGTTTGTGACTCTGCAGACCGTTTACATGCAGAAAAAGCTACATAACACACAAGGGGACGGGTAATAACCGAAAAGCATGTCATGGGACCTTTAAATCAGACTTTTAATTCCCGTGGGGACAATTTTCTTGAAGATTATTATTGTATAGAACCATCTCCTCCGTTCACATGTGGACCTAATCCTCTTCCGTACTTCCAAATACACGATATGAAAAATAGAGTTGGGAAGCTTTCTAATGGACCAACCTACTAACAGTATATTAACTTATTTAGAAACCACATCGCATTTAGCTGAATCTTTTGTCCAAAGCGACGTACATTTAAGTGCAATAAACCTTGAGGATGCTGCATAAGTTACACTTTTTTTTTTATTGTCCAAGGTAAAAGCAAAACAGAAGACAGGGGTTTTTCTCGATAGTATAGTATAGTATGAGGGCGCTAACGTCACTTGCCTATTTGCCCTATTTATTCGGAGTGCCCTAAAAACAAAGCTGTCTCTGCCGTCGGACGCTCTATTTGACATGATTTTCATATTTCTGGAGTAATTATACAGTTTTTGACGAACAGAAATATTGTTTTCTGGCATCACTTAAACATTTTACGGGGAAAATCGGCATTTTGGTTTGAGGGCGTTCCTTTTACCCGTTTTAGACAAAAGTTTGTAGTCTTTCTGCTCTCCTGATATTAGTGGGAAGCTCGTTCTACCATTTTGGAGATTACACATTGTTTTTTTTGTTCACATATCAGTGATGTTTAAGCTCGTCTCTGTTTCTCTTTCAGAGCATTCTCCTCATGCTGGGCTCCCCGGCGTCTCCTAGAAAACGTCCCTTTGAGCTGCTCAGCGACCTGGTGGACGACGGAGGATTCGGAGAAGATCTCCTGCTCCCCGAGCGCTGGGACGTCTCCGCGCTGGACGAGATGGCCCGATACACCCGACTGGGCCTCGGGGTGGGGGGGGAGCTGCTGGCCTGCTCCGAGGAGGCGGTGCTGATGAACCGCTGGGAAGAGGAGGAAGAGGAGGAGGAAGAGGAGGAGGAGGAAGCTGTACAGGCAGGGAGGGAGGAACTTATTCCTGTTTCCACAACTGAGAGGGATTTAAGTGTTGCTGGGAAAGATGGAGGAGTTTCTAAGGAGGTGTATCAGGTGGCGCAGGAGGAAGAGGAGGCGGCGGCCGCAGGTTTGGCGTTGGAGCATTGCAGCGAAGAGCATAATTACTCTCTGAGCAAGGGGGAGGAGCTGGGGGCGGGGCCTAATATCCCCCAATCAGAAAGGGAGGAGGTGCAGGAGGAGGAGGAGGAGCAGGAGGAGAGACAGGAGAAGACTGAGATACATCTGGAGGAGGAGGAAAAGGAGGACGAAGAGGAGGAGGAAGAAGAGGAAGATGAAGAGGAAGAGGAGGAGACGGCGGTGGAAGCTGAGCTCTCCAGCTCCTCAGAAACTGAATGTGGTGAGTAGAGCTGCGAAATGTATTGAAATGTTGTCAAAATTACAAAAGAGTGGGGCAGAAAAGATTCCTAAAACACGGAAATGAGTCAGAATTTAACCACTTCCTGTTCCCTTGTCTCAAAGTCAGTTTTTTTTACATGTTTTTGGTTTGAGTCCTGAAATAAGGTCTTTGGTTGAGATTATAACATTTTGTTCTACGACATAAAATACGTCCGTAAATACCTCACTGGTGAACCTGAATATGTTGAGAAGGGATGCAAAATGTATTGAAATGTAATTTAAAATTCCCCAAAGTGGTGAGTTAGCATTTTAGCACTTCCGGTCTGGAAGTCAATGTTTTTCTGAACGTTCTTTTTTTTTTTTTTTTTTGCCTGAAATAAGGTCTGTGGTTAACACAAGCTGCAGAGATTTTATTGTACAACATAAAATATGTAATTAAATACCCCACTGGAGATTTAAAAACAGCCGTTGCTAACAAGAGTCTAAATGAGACGACTAAACGTCATCACGCCCAACATTAGCCGCCTTTAGCTTAGCGGTGGTGTCGTGAAGTCATGTGACCGTGCTGTAGTACCTTTATAGCCTAACATTAGCCGCTTTAGCTTAGTGGTGGTGACGTGAAGTCATGTGACCGTGCTGTAGTTCCTTTATAGCCTAACATTAGCCGCCTTTAACTTAGCGGTGGTGACGTGAAGTCATGTGACCGTGCTGTAGTTCCTTTTATAGCCCAACATTAGCCACCTTTAGCTTAGCGGTGGTGACGTGAAGTCATGTGACCGTGCTGTAGTTCCTTTATAGCCCAACATTAGCCGCCTTTAGCTTAGCGGTGGTGACGTGAAGTCATGTGACCGTGCTGTAGTTCCTTTATAGCCCGACATTAGCCGCCTTTAGCTTAGCGGTGGTGACGTGAAGTCATGTGACCGTGCTGTAGTTCCTTTATAGCCCGACATTAGCCGCCTTTAGCTTAGCGGTGGTGACGTGAAGTCATGTGACCGTGCTGTAGTTCCTTTATAGCCCGACATTAGCCGCCTTTAGCTTAGCGGTGGTGACGTGAAGTCATGTGACCGTGCTGTAGTTCCTTTATAGCCCAACATTAGCCGCCTTTAGCTTAGCGGTGGTGACGTGAAGTCATGTGACCGTGCTGTAGTTCCTTTATAGCCCAACATTAGCTTTTTACTTCAGGAGATTGCATTTACGTTTCAAAAACCATAAAGTGGTTTTAATATGTGGAGATTATCCTGCTGAACAAAACGTGTAAGTACCGTAAACGTTTGCTTGCCACAGAGATTATTTTCTGCAATATTCCAAAACCCAATGAACCCAATTTTTGTCAATGCTAAGCTAACTTCTAAGTCACCCTACATATATAAGTCACACACACATTCCTACAGAGGCAGAGGATGCTATACAAGGTGGCACCTGCTCAGGAGACTAACACACGCACGCACGCACGCACGCACTCACACACACACACACACACACACACACACACACACACACACACACACACACACACACACTTGGCCATGACATCAAAACTAGGGTTAAATATCTTGCTTTTTCTAAAACAGCTTCCTTGTTGTTCCACATTAAGAAACAAAAGCCTGTTGAAGAAGCTAAAGAGCTTAAATGCCAGAGGTGACTTCATGTCCTGCAGTCTGGACATGAAGTCACCTCTAAACACGAGTGTTAGATCACACACATACACACACACACACACACACACACACACACACACACACACACACACACACACACATACGTAAACTGACTTCACTTCAGATTAGCATCTTTTCCCAGGCTCCCTATCTCTCTCTGGCATTGGATAAACAAATCTCAGGCTTCTCGTTGCGAGGTAATGGAGAGGTCGTTTGGCTCGCTCTTAAAGAGCCGCTTGGGTCATATTTCCACGGGCGCGAGACGCCATTGTTGCTCTCTCTTGTTGTGGCAGTATGGGTGTGTGTTTTGAGATGCTCCTACTACTAACTCATGGTGAATGCAAAGAACTGTCAGACAGAGGATAAAGTGTGTGTTTGCAGATAGTGAGTGTAGCAGATTGCACAGAAGGCTTGGAGCATAATACATGAGTCTTTAAATCCCAACACTGTCATCAATTGGAACATCCAGACTTTTAGAGGACATATTCTGCTCATCTTCATATCAGTGTGTAGTGTCTCTACTTTAAAGAGTCCTCTCCTGCTGATGTTCAGGTGTATATCAGTATGTAGTGTCTCTACTTTAAAGAGTCCTCTCCTGCTGATGTTCAGGTGTATATCAGTACTTAGTGTCTCTACTTTAAAGAGTCCTCTCCTGCTGATGTTCAGGTGTATATCAGTATTTAGTGTCTCTACTTTAAAGAGTCCTCTCCTGCTGATGTTCAGGTGTATATCAGTATGGAGTGTCTCTACTTTAAAGAGTCCTCTCCTGCTGATGTTCAGGTGTATATCAGTATGTAGTGTCTCTACTTGAAAGAGTCCTCTCTTGCTGATGCTCATGTGTATATCAGTATGTAGTGTCTCTACTTTAAAGAGTCCTCTCCTGCTGATGTTCAGGTGTATATCAGTATGTAGTGTCTCTACTTTAAAGAGTCCTCTCCTGCTGATGTTCAGGTGTATATCAGTATGTAGTGTCTCTACTTTAAAGAGTCCTCTCCTGCTGATGTTCAGGTGTATATCAGTATCTAGTGTCTCTACTTTAAAGAGTCCTCTCCTGCTGATGTTCAGGTGTATATCAGTATGTAGTGTCTCTACTTTAAAGAGTCCTCTCCTGCTGATGTTCACGTGTATATCAGTATGTAGTGTCTCTACTTTAAAGAGTCCTCTCCTGCTAATGTTCAGGTGTATATCAGTATGTAGTGTCTCTACTTTAAAGAGTCGTCTCCTGCTGATGTTCAGGTGTATATCAGTATGTAGTGTCTCTACTTTAAAGAGTCCTCTCCTGCTGATGTTCAGGTGTATATCAGTATGTAGTGTCTCTACTTTAAAGAGTCCTCCTGCTGATGTTCAGGTGTATATCAGTATGTAGTGTCTCTACTTTAAAGAGTCCTCTCCTGCTAATGTTCAGGTGTATATCAGTATGTAGGGTCTCTACTGGGACATGTCTCCATGCTCTAATGTTCAAAAGGCTCTTTATTTTTCTCATACTGCCTGTGCTGCAGCACCTCTTTTCACCCTCTGTCTGAAACCAGAGCCCAGTCTGCTCTGATTGGTTAGCTGACCGACTCTGTTGTGATTGGTCAACTGCTTAGAGATGTCCCGCCCCTTAGCCTGTCACTATGTTCAGGATGTAAACAAACCATTTACTTGCACACAAACCTATATAACACACTACAGGAGAGCTAAAAACCCAAAAGCAGAATATATCTTCTTCAAGAGTCTGCCACTTCAGCCTAAACCTTTCTATCTGCTGACAGTATTCACATCTATAGTGAAAACCCACTTCACCTTGGCCATTTATCCTAACAAAGAAATATCTAGCACTTGCAACGGTTCGGCTAACTTAAAGCTGATATACCTTCAAGTTTCTTCCTCTTCTCAGTTTGTGTCTTCATGGTTTATCGGAGTCTCTTTGGATAAAAGATCAGCCTAAATGAAATGTAATGCTTCCCTATACCACTCAGGTTATCTTTGTTTGCATCTCTTCAATGGCTGTCCTGCGTACAAAGGATTGAAAGGTGATGATAGAAGAGTTGACCTCATAGTAAAGGGCAAATCAAACCTTTTTTCCACCCTCATTGAGAAAGTAAGGCAAGGCAAGGCAAGTTTATTTATATAGCACCTTTCAACACAAGGCAATTCAAGGTGCTTTACAAAAATGAAAGACATTCAAACAAAGGCAAAGTACAGCCATTCATATGTAAAACTTTCCAATGAGGCATTTATGTCCAAGGTTGTTAGAGAACAATCACTCCTAAAAACCATCTCAGAGGTAAAGGTGCAGCTTTTATATGCGTCTGTTCTGCATGCAAAAGAATGAAAGGAAGCACTTTATTTGACCTTACAGTAAAGAACGTATCGGCCCCTTTTAGTGAGAATTTAAAAGCATCTCAGTGTAAAACTTTCCACGCAGCTCCATCTCTGAAGTTCTTTTTTACATCTGTCTGCCAATACATGGGATGTTATAGTGGTCATTTACGAGTCCAAAAACAGAGTTTGGTTTATAAATACTATGCCGGCTCAATTCCCATTTAAATTTGAGTCGCCAAGAGGCTTAGCTCGGCTTCATGCTGCGACGCGCTTTCAATGAGGAAGTCCATACTGAAGTTTAAAAATAATATACTCAGGCTAAAGGGCATTCTGGCTCCTACAAATACCTTGGATGTAAACGCTTCCTCTAGGATAGGTGCAGGTCACATCGAAAACAATCACTCAAAGCTCCAGACTACTCGTTTTCATATTTGGCCGCCATGGATTCTCTCACAAGGTGTGTCATAAAAAAGCTTCAACAACAAGACGTTAGAAAAAGCCACACATTTTGACATTTTTGTTCGATGAAGCTGCTTCTTGTTAGGGATATTTATCCAACGTTTCACCGTGATGCAATTTTTCTCGATTCTTTGGTGAACGATACGATATTCGCTGAGACCACAAAGTCTGCCACAATATGATTTTGATTCAATCGGGGTCCTCAGGGACATAATACGCCAATGTAATATAATTAATTTAATGTATTTCCACTTCCAAAAAGCAACTCAAATATGATTTTATTTTTCTACCGAGCTCTGTACAAAAGAGGCGCGTTTAGATGGACATGGTGACACAGAGGTGCAAAGGGAACATTTCTAAAATAAGATCAGATGGACCCGAAGCAGCAACAAGAGCGAAAGTACAGTACAGATTCACACAAGATTAATACAATTAAAGATACAATTAAAATGATATACAGGTAAGTAGCTGTTAAAACAAGAAATGAATTAAATGAACATATATACATATTTGAGTCCGAAATAAAGCTATATCTTAAAGATGGTGATATATATATTGATATTCTGAAACACTGGAGAGCAGAGGAGGGTCGACCCAAGTAAAGGACACAAATTAACTTAAAAAACATCCTTTATTGTCGGTTATCCAGGAAAAAACAGAGCAAGGCAAACACAACAGAACTCTCTCATGAACAATCAACAAGGACCGGACAAGCTATCAAAACAACAACAGACCTTTAAACACATGCAGAACTAATCTCAAGGACAAGAGACAGGTGGGCGAGTCAGGGAAAACATAAGGAGGTGAACGGAAGCAGGTAATCAAGCAGGCGGGAACACACAGAGACAGGAAGTCAAAAAAGACAACACACTTTTCAAAATAAAACAGGAAACTGACGGATCAGGACATATTGTGACTTTGCATCCATGATCATCAAATGCACTGATAATCCAGATACATGTGTCCTCTGCTTCTCATCCCCCTGAGAACAGAGCGATCCTATGTCGTCTATTGTGAACAGCTGTATCACTGGCGCATGGTTTTGTGAATGCACTCGATGGCACATTTCATATTTGATTCATCGTGCCGTTCTTCTTCATGCATACGTTATAAATTGTTAAAATATGGGTATAATCGTAATATGAAAACAAAGGGCGTTGGGACTGAAAGATGGAGGTGAGGGAGAGAGCAGACAATGGCGACATCATGTTACATAAGGGTGTGTGTGTGTGTGGGAGAGAGATAGCCCTGGTTAATCGCTAAGATAGGACTTCATGGTTATTAACTTTCCGAATTAATCCCCGCTAGGAGTTGGTATTTCCATTATTTGCAGGAAATGTTCTTTTTTTTTTGTTGCTGGATTGGAAGCAGCGTCTCCTCTGCATGTTGTATTATTTATGATAACGGTATTCATGGCTCTGCAGACCCGAGGCTAATCTTCTGTGACGTGTGTGTGTGTCTGTCTGTGTGTCTGTCTGTGTCTGTGTGTGTGTGTGTGTGTGTGTGTGTGTGTGTGTGTGTGTGTGTGTGTGTGTGTGTGTGTGTGTGTGGTGTGTGTGTGTGTGTGTGTGTGTGTGTGTGTGTGTGTGTGTGTGTGTGTGTGTGTGTGTGTGTGTGTGTGTGTGTGTGTGTGTGTGTGTGTGTGTGTGTGTGTGGTATCTGGCGCTGGCTTTGTCACCAGGACGTGTGTTTGTGGATTAGCGCAGCGTGATTTCATAGCAGGAGAACGTAAACACTAAAGTTGTCAGTTATGATCGGGTTTCATCTGTCGCATTAACTCAAGCATATTTCCCTTCTATTCAATATCTCGTGTACGGCTGTCAGTGCTGTCCACCTCCAGAAGAATGGAGGGTATCCAGTATTCTTCGTGATGTTTTATTAAACAGCCCCGAGTATTGATTCTGTATTTGGTTTATTGCATCAGTGTTTCTTTTTATGAAGTCCAAAACCTCGAGATCATATTAAACTGAAAAGATACTCGCCTGAAGACAATGGTGCATTCACTTGCTCCTCAGATGGTGCGTTCAAGAGCTTTTAGCCAAAATGTGGAAACAACATGGACTCTACACAAACAATGTTGTATTTTATTGCCAAGAGCGTTTAAATAACAGCTTGATGGCGGTTCCAGAGCTGTTGTTGGTCGAACTTGAGGGATTGTTTATGTGAATGCAGCAAAAAGGATATGATTGTTGTTTATTTGACTATAACATTGATATTTAACTACATCAAATGTCATTCTGTTTCTCAAGCTTAAATTTCAGAGACATTGAATATTGGAAAATATGTGTATTCACACTCTATACGATATGATACAAGAATACTTTATTGATGGATCAAGTGTGAAATGTGTTCCTGCATCACAGCAGCTCCATTTCCAACATCAACAAGGACAGATATTATGACAAGACATTACTGAAGACAATGTGTGTTGTCATGCCAACGTATATTTGACCTGACATTTATCTCTGTATTTCATATTTAACCTAGTTGTGTTGGCTTAAAATCTAAATGTCTGCAGTGAAGTACAGAATGATTTTCCATGTGATGCGGCTGGGGGAAATATCCAACCAAAATGTTTCTCTGGCTCAATGCTAAAATCAAACTTTTAAATCATGCAAAGAAAAACATCATCAGATATTTTCATTAAAAATCCATTCATCCACACATCTGCAAAAGCCTTTATCACAATTTGTACTGGTGCTCATATTTCACACATGTATAAGCACTTTGTGCTCCAGGAAAAACGTTATATAAATGACATGTATTATTATTATTATTATTATATCAAATCTCTGTCTGCATGTGTGTCCCTCAGAGGTGGAGGCGGAGCCTGTGAGGCAGGCGGGCGAGTCCTTCGAAGCGTCGATGTTTCTGGGAATATCGCCGCGCTCGAGAGTCGGCCACCAAGAAGAAGCTGGGCGGAGACGTGCACTGGTCTCTGTCCTGGAGCTCCAGCACGCTGCCCAGCACCCTGTACCGCAGAGAGGGTGAGCACCATGACTGGACATCACTTAATAATAATAATAATAATACGTTTGTTTAGTATAGCACCTTTCACAGAAATAGAGTTCACAAAGTGCTTCACAAGAAATAACAAAAGTTCAAATGAAGACCACAGAAACATGAATACAATAACAACATGAGGAAATTTAAGGCTAACATAAAAACCTTAATGCTAGTGACTTATCCGACCGGCCCACCTCGGTACCGCAAGTAAATACCGCTAGTAAATTGTCGACGGGGACAGGGGGACGGGGGTGCTAGTGACTTTCCGACCGGCCCACATCAGTACCGGCCCATCGGGATTCGTCCCGAACGTCCCGATGGCCAGTCCGCCACTGGTCTTCAGTAGTTACTGACTTAGAAAACCCATAACCTCCAATTTGTGCCGTATCTGTTCAAGGTCAATGTTAGTTTATTTGTACAGCACATTTTAAGACACAGAGGCTATTCAAAGTGCTTCACATAGGCATTTAACACATACAAAAACAAAAAAGACAATTCATGAAAATGATCAAATAATGGTTGCAGCTAAAAGTGCAATGATAAGGCAATGTTAAAGGCCAATGTCATAATACAATCTGAATTCAGTTTTATTAAGTTGTGCCCATTGCAAAAAACCTCATCGTGATCATTTTAAAGAGGCCCTTTTCAGCTTTTGGGGTTTCCCTTTCCTGTAGTGTGTTCTATACGTTTTAGTGCATGTCAATGGTCTGCAAAGACTAAAATCCCTGTGTGTTCCCTCCAATGTAAGTTTCTCCTCCACCTATCAGAGTAGAGGCACTAAATGCTAATATGAACCTGAACATGAAATATGTCCTTTTTAATCAAAGAAAGTGAAAACGAGCATGCACAAATGATTTATTCCCCCCATTGTTGTCAATTATATTTGTCAAATCATTCAGCCGTAGCAATGATTGACTCTCCATCATGGTGCTGCGAAACAAAATACACAAACATAACACATACCAAATAATATACAGTGAAGGAAGAGGCAGAAAATCCACTTGTCTAATTTAAACCTCCATCTAAATAATTGAACACAGGGATAATATGCCAAGAATAACATACATTTCACAGTGATGGCAAACTAACAAAACTAAATATAATGTAATCAACAATTCAATGTTAATTCTGCCTCGTGATGGCCTGATTAATCCTACAGATTATTTATAGATTCATTTTTATTTGGAGGCTTATCCACATGGATGTTCAGAGTGAGAACTGTTTGTCAGCCGGAGTCAAAGTGACGCTCTCACTGCAGCTCAAAGTGTCCCATTTCTCTCCTCTCATGTGACATGAATCGGATCGGGACCCTCAGGCATTTGCCCTACATACAACTTTTATGTCAAAATGTGAATTTTTCAACACTCCCCTGATATGTGAGTCTTACATCAGACAGTGTGGCAGCCCTTTGTTCTTCACAGGAACCACACATCAGTAATGCACCATACAGTAAAATCCCTACTGCATGGGAAATACAAATGTAACATTGTACCATAGATTCTGAAACTGCCTCTTCTAACATGTCATTGACATTTGTTTTATCTGATTTGATTTTGTATTATTGTGTCATGCATTGAAAAAGAGATCAGCAAGTAAACCATCTTGACCTATTTTCAAATCCTTAGAAACAAAGTTGCGGACATTTTCTGCTGATGTTCAGGTGTATATCAGTATGTAGAGTCTCTACTTTAAAGAGTCCTCTCCTGCTGATGTTCAGGTGTATATCAGTATGTAGTCTCTACTTTAAAGAGTCCTCTCCTGCTGATGTTCAGGTGTATATCAGTATGTAGAGTCTCTACTTTAAAGAGTCCTCTCCTGCTGATGTGCAGGTGTATATCAGTATGTAGTGTCTCTACTTTAAAGAGTCCTCTCCTGCTGATGTTCAGGTGTATATCAGTATGTAGTGTCTCTACTTTAAAGAGTCCTCTCCTGCTGATGTTCAGGTGTATATCAGTATGTAGTGTCTCTTCTTTAAAGAGTCCTCTCCTGCTGATGTTCAGGTGTATATCAGTATGTAGTGTCTCTACTTTAAAGAGTCCTCTCCTGCTGATGTTCAGGTGTATATCAGTATGTAGTGTCTCTACTTTAAAGAGTCCTCTCCTGCTGATGTTCAGGTGTATATCAGTATGTAGTGTCTCTACTTTAAAGAGTCCTCTCCTGCTAATGTTCAGGTGTACATCGCGTACAATGTGTTGGAGCGATAGCCAATAGAATCGTGAGTGTTACATAGTGATGTCATTGTGTTACTGATGTAAACAAAGGAGTCCAATGGAGGCGTTTCAGACAGGGGGGGAGGGGGTAGAGAACACAGGGATTTTCGCCTTTGCAGACCATTTACATGCACTAAAACCTATAGAACACACTACAGGAAAGGGAAACCCCCAAAAAGCACATTAGGGCCTCTTTAACTTTGACAGAGTTTAGCCAATCAGCACACAATTTGACGGTCACATGGATTAATTACGCAAAAAAATCTCAAATTGGGATCAATAAAGGACTTATCTTATCTCATTAGTTTATGTTTGTTCTTATTACTTTGTTTTACCTTTTTGTGGAAGAAATACAAATCTGATGTTCAATATAAGACACATTGAACGTAGGGCAATGAAACCCTCACTCACTCAGAGTATCATAAAATAATAATTCTGTCGTGTTTTATCCAGGTAAAAAAGGGCGCCGTAAAGCTCGGAAGACGGACGCCAGCGACCTGACTCCGAACCCCCAGAAGCTGCACAACATCGGGGAGCAGCTGCAGAAACTGAACGCTGCCATCGAGGGCATGGAGCCCGTCAACGAGCTGCCGGCTGGCGCGAGGGCGCGGAGCCGCAAGGAGAAGAACAAGCTGGCCTCCAGGTAGATAGATAGATAGACAAGTACTTTATTGATCCCAATTTGGGAAAACCACATATTTAATTTGTATAGCGCTTTTCCTATAGTGCTCAAAGACACTTTGCATAAAATAAGAAACAGAAACAGTACAAAGGAAACAAAAAAACAGAAACAGTAGTCGTAATCCAAAAGTGTGAGTAAAGTGTGGGTTGTGGATCAGAGTTTGAAAGCTAGAGTTTGCAAGAAATAGAGAGTAGAATCCTGCAGGCGAGGTTGGTTTGGAGTCGGCTGACTTTTAGCTTTACATATTGGTTTTCAAAAATGTGGAGCATTAGAGAAGTTGACCTTCTAATGCTGTGGCTGGAGGACATGGATAGAGAGGAATGCATATTTGTAGTGGGATTTAAGACACGTTGTTCTGACTTGATGGAAAATTTAAGAAAGAAAGATAGATGGATGGATGGATGGATGGATGGATAGATGGATAGATGGATAGATGGATAGATGGATAGATAGATAGATAGATAGATAGATAGATAGATAGATAGATAGATAGATGGATCATTTTCAGACAGGTTTTTATATAAATGGATCAGGACAAAAAGAGAGAGAATCTTTGTTCCTGAAACTTTCAGAGTCTCTTTACACAGAGGGGACACATGTTGATGTAGAAGAGACATGAAGAAGAGGGGACACATGTTGATGTAGAAGAGACATGAAGAAGAGGGGACACATGTTGATGTAGAGGAGACATGAAGAAGTGGATTTTGCATAATAGGTGACCTTTCAATAATTCTAGTTTCCATTACCCTTTTGTGCTGATACCTCACATGCCAATGTAGACGACTGTTGGTCACAGAAATAGATCGGCCTCGTAGCACGAAACTAAATGAATACTCACTAGTGTGGCTTAAAACTCGTGATTATATAAAACAGATTCTACATTCGTTTTCAAAAATGTGGATCTATTAGAGAAGTTGACCTTCTGATGCTGTTTCTGGAGGACATGGGGAGAGAGGAATGCATTAAGATAAATATATATTCTTCGTGGAATTTAAGACATGGTTGTTCTGATTTGATGGAAAATCTGAACATCTAAGAAACAAGGTCATGGTGCTTTTGTTTTGAAGTGTCAGGAGATATATTTTGGGCCAATGAGTGCCTTTCTTACATAGGAGCAGCATTTCAAGGGGGACACAGATGGGATGATATTATATAATATATTATTTTGTATTGTTTACACGTGTATATATACTTTGGCAGACAACCCTACTTTGTGAAGGAGACTGAATCCACTTAGCATGCTGCCCTCTTCATCTGTTGTTTTGACATGTTCTGTCTTTCTGTAGTTTTGTTGCATCCCTTTACTGTTCCTTTATGTCTGTTTTAGTCATTTTCTGTCTTTTTGCCACATCTCATAGCCAGTGTGTGTCTCCTTCGAGTCATTTTATGTGTCTTTTGAGGCCATTTTGACTCTTTCCCCTAAAAAAGTGACAATACCACAACAATACAAGTATTCATGAAGTGATAAAGATACCAAAAGAGTATAATTTGAGATACTATCAAACGTTTTATTGTCAAATCACAGCTCCAGACTATAAAATACACCAAACTTAACAGCGCTTCACCTCACCACATCAAAGACTTTATGGGCTGTATATCTGCTGCAGGAACGGGCAAATAACAAATCACATTGAATACAACACAAAATAAACATTTAGCTGCAAGGAAAAAAAGGGATTTCCAGACAAAACAGATCGAATAGTCTGTGAACTAGAGAGGACGTGATTGGTTGTTGTTTGGATCAATACCTTACACAACATAGATGATTTATAATGTAGGTTCAAGAGTGTATGTCTGAGCTGATGGAGTAAAGGAAGAGATGGAGGAGGATGAAACGCTGAAAGAGAGGAAATCAAAGCAGGATTTGGGGGAGGAAGGGAGGGTCACAGAGAGTTCATCTGCGGGAGAGGGAGGAGGACGTTATCACAGTTTAAAGAGGAGAGGGACTCTGGGAGTGTCTTATTATTACAAACATATTAAACACGCAAACACAAACACATCCTCGGATAGAGTCGAAGCTGCGAGGTGTGACTGAGTTCATGTTTTCATTTCATATGCAGGAATTTAATCCGTCTCTTTGTGCCCAAAAACAGGTCAGAGTTAGAAGTGGATTCATCCCAACCTCCTGCCTATTTCTGTTTCAATCTTGTCAAAACATGCCCATTTCTTAGCTGTGGTCGAACGCTCCAATAAATACATTTAGAGGTGCTACGATTATGTCAAGCGGACTGATCTACAGTGACGACATTTACAGGAATACTCCATCATTTAGTTTCTTGCTGGAAGTTACGTGAGCAGATTTAGGTCAAATTTAATCTGTGTGTGTTGAGTAGAAAGGCTGGAAGCAGGTGGAACGTTTTAGCTTAGCTCCATCAAAGGTGTTTTAAACTGCTAAAAAACCACACAGTATATATACAGAGTATGTATTTATATATATATACAGTGTTTCCCCTAGGATGGAGTCATAGCAGCGGTGCTAAGGCACGCGGGCCCAGCAAAATGTGAGCGCGGCACGCGTGGACATTTTAAGTGTGTGCGCGTGCGAAGTGCTTCCCGCCATTATGTTTCTATGTGTCTGCCAGCACAAGAAAGACACATACATCATTAAAGGCTTCAAATGTATTCAGTATTGTATGAACATAATTGGTGGTTGGACATCACATCCTCTAGGGGGGTCCGGGGGTATGGCCCCCCGGGAAGATTTTTTTTACATTTTAATATAAAATGCTTCAATCTGGTGCACTTTGAGCACACAATGACTAGAGACTAGATCTAACTCTAAACACCCATATGAAAAAGATCGTTTTACATTTTAATAATCAAATAATTGAACATACCAATAACCTACCATAGCCAAAAACACATATGTAACTTCTTTTATTTTTGTTGTTCATTTACATCACTTTCATCTGGAAAATGTTTTAGTCTTTTTTCTTCTAATTTTTTATGTCTGCTTCAACTTGCTGTTGTCTGTCTTGTCAGGCAGTTTTCCTTCAGCTCTGAAAATGACAGCTTTCCCGCGTATCGGTTGCTCGAAAAGTTGCCGCGAGCGCTAGGAGGCAGCACTTATAATTTTTTTAATAAAAAAAAGAAAAAAAATCTTTTTAATTTTTTTTATCTGCTAGGGGGCTTGCACCCCCTAGCAGCGGCGCGCATGCCGCTGCTGAAAACATATAGGGGAAACACTGATATATATTAGGGATGTCATGAGAACTGATACTTTGGTACCAAAATACTGAAATCTTGACAGTACTCGTGTTTCTACAGAACGAAAAGAAGTATCGTAGTGCCCTGAACATCTTCTTAAAACTCACTATAGCTGGTCCCTATTTTTCCTGAATGGGTACCAACCATGGATGTATTAAAGATAATTGGATACAGCGTTGGAGGGCCCTGTTCATTCTTATGAGAGTTTCTCAGTGGCGCATGAAGCCAAAAAGACCTGTCAAAGTACCCGTATGTAATAATACATAATAATAATAATACATGTTATTTATATAGTGCTTTTCCTGGTGCTCAAAGCACTTAAATGTACACAGAGCATGCACAGATGAGTGTTTCCTTAAGCCCCGCCTCCTATATCCTGCTCTCGTCTCAGTCAAATGAACGGAGAGAAAGGCTAAAGGCATACATTCAACAACATCACTTAAAATACATTAAAAGTTAGGGAAAAGAAGGTGGATGATCACAAGATGATAGCAGGCTTAACAAAGCTAAACACAAAACTGGCAATGAATAAACCATAAGTAAGTATATTGTGTTAGGAATCTATTTCACAGACTCAAATGAAGTACCATATATCTTCAGAATATATACTGCCATACTTCAGAAGGACCGAATCACCCTTGAATATGAATGAAGACTCATTAAACAGGTGTTGACACTCTCTGTAAAATAAAAAGTCAGAATGGCAAAAGAACATTTTCAAAATCTCATAGTAAGGAAATTAAGTCATCAAAGGCTAATGATTGTCATATCTTTCAGACATACATTGTGGTATAATTATCAGTCATCAAATGACTCTGTATTCAGCTTTTAGACCATTTCACACATTTGAGACCCTAATGATTTAAATAAGGGCTATAAAAGTGTGTGTAGCCGCTGATTTACAGATGTCTTTTTCCACTCCAAGTCAATGGGAAAAGTATTTTGGGCCCAGTGGGGTCACGGGCTGACGCAACGTTTTTCACCCACAGAAATTTGGGACCAACATGTAACAGCTGATGTGGCTCCGGAGGTAGATAGTCGTCCACTTGGAGAGTGTGGTTTGGTTCATGTTTTTATTTAATATGCAGACATTTCTTCTGTCTTTTTGTGCCTGAAAACAGGTCAGAATTAGCCGTGGATTTATCCCAACCAGCTGCCTATTTCTGTTTCAGTCATGTCGCCAAACCTGGGTCAGTCATATTAATTAGTTCTTGGGCTAGTAACTTCCCCCCAAAACCTCCCAATGGCAGCTGAGTGTGTGTGAATGCATCAAATACTTTAACCTGCACAGATTAGATGTGCTGTCCCACTTGTTGGTGTCAACTCCTTCAAGTGATGGGAATTACGGCTCTTTGGAGGGAGCCGGATCTTATGGCTCCGTTCCTTAACGAGAGCCGTTCAAAAGAGCCGTTTTTTTTAAGTGGAGATTATTGGTTGACCCTGCTTTAAATGATATATGGCTATATATATGGCTTTACAAATGTTGCACTCCGCTTTATCATTGCCTATGTTTATGTTGAAGTGCATCCAAATGCTGCTGCGTTTTCACGTTTGGCTCATTGTTTCACCCGAAAACACATCGTCTACCTCCACTTGTTATGACTTCTCTCTCTCATGCGTATTCCGTTAAGACCCACCCCTACTCTGCCTCTGATTGGCTGAACCCACAACATCTCACTCCTTGTGCCTAAACTTAACCAATCAGAGGCACTCCTGCCTAAACCTAACCAATCAGAGTAGGGGCGGGTCTTCACGGAATACGCTTGGGGAACAAAATCAAGCTTTTTCACTGTTCACGTAAAGGCGATGGATTTATGGCAGGCAGTGAACCAACGATAAAAAGAACGGCTCTCAACAAGTACGACTCGGTTCCCTTCGTTCGTACCAAAGAGCCGTTCAAAAGAATCGGATCGTTCGCGAACGTAACGTCACTAACTCCTTTAAAAAGACAGCAAATAAACCAAACTTTTAATGTCCCTTTTTAAAGTGAATACGTCTAATTGTTTGCCAGTTTGTTTGCATCTTCCCGTGCAAACAGCCCGCCTCACAGTGAGTCTTTATCTCTTATCATTGCTTGGTTTGATTTCCAAAGACAGCTGAAGCCTCCGGTGTGGAAACACCTCCGAGGATCTCAAACCGAGCACCAGAAGCTTTAATTTGGTCAACATGTGCAGTGCATGACATTAAGGATTTTGGGAGATGGCCCTGTGGGCCATCTAAGCTAATTTACAGATGGCCCTGAGACCAATAGAGATTGCCCTGAAAAATGCGCGCGGACGAAATTACGCAGTGTGCCTCCCCCAAGAAAATTTAGATTTTTGCAGGTCTTAGATGCTGTCTGGTGCATTTTCTAGACTGAATTATAAGATGAACCACCACAATATTATATTGTACAATTTCAATTTTATTCTTCATTTCACTTGTTTGTTTGCATGAGTTCTTGTTTGTGTTTGCTCGCTTGCATGCCCTGCATTCAACGACTAACAGTCTTTCAAGAAAGTGTCAATGTCTGGATTGCTTCTCATTCAAAATTCAAAGTACACAGAGTTACATTCAAATAGCTGTACTTTACAAACATATCACATTTCTCTATTTAAGTTATCCGTCTATGTCACAGTCAATTACTGTATTTCAAGGAGAAATTCAACATAGTCAATATAAACACATAACGCTAACATTCAGTGTTAATAAACAAAAAAGACAAGGCGATGTGCCTCAAGACTCCACTCAGGTGAACGAAACATATTACCCGTGCGCAGCAGCTAACCTGCCTGCGAGCCTTCGCTCAGGTCACATTTACACACGGCGCGGCTGAAGCCCGCGAAAACGGCATCTATAGTTGCCGACAGTTTAGTATTTTTAAAATACCGTTACTATGTCAAATTATGACGTCCATGAAGAACGACTTTTGGCAACTTTTTCATCGTTTTCCAACCGATTTGACCGCTGTCAGGCACTGACACGTCTCCACAAGACACGTCTCCACAATTGCCATAATAGATTGCCCGATCGGGCAACCAGCAGGTGAGGCTTCATTGCCCGAGCTAAATACTAGATTGCTCCGGGCCATCGGGCAGTCGTTAATGTCGAGGTCTGATGTGTTTCCCTCCTTCCTGGCAGCCTCTGCTTTCTTTCTTCTTCTCATTCAGACGGCAAATTCAATCAATTTGTAGCTGTAGGTGAGTCATGAGGATGAACAGCAGGTCTTCTTTAAGGCTATTTTAGTCATCAATGAATGTTCACAATAGCTACAGCGTAGTTGTGCAGCATACAAGATACTGAAGACATAACAAAAAAAGTACATCCTATAGTGCTAGTGCAAAATGGTGCAAGTAAAGTACGTGTCTTGAATACAATAAAATGAACAAAATGTGAATGAAATACATTACAGTGGAATTAAATACTACTTGGTGCAATTATACATAAATATCTGGGGCTGTTTTGACTCTTAAATGTTGCGTTTAGGGGCTTGTGCAAAACCCATTTACAAATTAAAAACATGTGCAACACTCGGCAATGATTAGGAGAATTTAAATGGTTGTATGTCCGCCCACATCCTCCCCTCCGAGACCGAGATTAAAATTGGAAATTTGCAGGAGAGAAAGACAGATTTTTGCAGAGAAACACCCAGAGGGAGGACTGTGTCCGGCAAGTGTTTCATTTCCTTAAGTTTCCTTTAGCTGATTCACAGCTGCAAGGAAAGAGGAATTATCTGCAGAGAACAGTCCCTGGTGAGAGGCATGAATATTTAATATGTATTGATTGATTCCTTCTCTTCAACACCCAATACTCTGAAAGCAAGCCATGCCTGCAGAGTGTCAGATGTTAGAGAGAGGAGAGAGGACGTAGATCCTGCAGCTGCTCTCAGACAGGAATCACGTGAACAACGGGAATACTAGAAGGACTTTTTAATTTTTTTGGCTGCACCTGGATGATTGTTTCTCTTGGATCCATGCTTTTATTTAAAACAAATTATCTTGTTTTTTATCTAAACACGTGACATGTGTTGCACCTCTTTGCATCCTGGGAGAGGGATCCTTTTCTGTTGCTTTTCACAAAGGTTTTTTAACATTTTTAACTGATTTGATCTATGTGCTTTCTTCCTGTAAGTTCCTGCCTGTGTACATGACATAAGCTGCTCATAACCAATTGCCCCTTGCGGGATTAATAAAGTTGTTGATTGATTGATTAACTCATTTTAATTTGGAGTTTCTTTGGGAGTTTTCCCGGTCTACGGGTCTATAGCTGCGTTCAAACCGCAGTACTTATCCCACTTTAGTTCCGATATAGTTCCGAAATGTCGCGTTCACACCAAAAAGAGCCGGAACTAAAATGAGTTCATCAGAACCTTTTTTACCCCCTTTTCCGTCCGTGCGAGAGAGCAGGTACTTTCGTGGGAGAAAAAGGTTCCTATTTCTGATTGGCTGGGCGGAATGCAAACCACGCCCCGTAAAACTAGCCCATTTTATTATCCTCGCATTAGCATTAGCATTAGCATTAGCATTAGGCCAGTGCACAAACGCAGAGAGGCTAACTTATGGCAACACAAAAGAAAACATGGGAGCGGTGGAGATGAGGAGGTGTCGGCGTTCTGGTGATTTACTCGGAAGGCTTCAGAAGAAGCTGCTGGGAGTCCCAGCAGCTTCTACTGAAGCCAGTCCCCAACTCCGGGGACTTCCGGCCGGGGACTTTGGGTGGCAGTATACGCCGTGAAGTGGTTTGCGGCCTGCCAGTAAACCCAAAGCAGAAGAAGAAGAAGTGACGTCAGCGGCTTCATTCATGTCGGCTTCATTTGCCTAATCCTCCCTCAGGGACTTATTCCGGTGTGAACGCGATCTGTACTTAGTTCATGAGAACTAAAGAGTTCTCATGAACTAAGTTCTCATGAACCTTTGTGGGAAAAGTACTGCGGTGTGAAAGCGCCTAATGATGTACACACTGAAGAGCTACCTCAGACCAAAGTGAATATGTGGTATTGGGCCCTTTAAGTACTGTAAAGTTTGATTGATTGATGCTGTATTGATGTCTCTCTGCAGAGAATGACCTGCTCTCTCTCTCTCTCCCTCTTTGTCTCTGTTTCTGTGTTTCAGGGCCTGCCGGCTGAAGAAAAAGGCGCAGCACGAAGCAAACAAGATCAAACTGTGGGGGCTCAACCAGGAGTACGGTCAGTGCTGCGGATCAAACACACAACTAACTGTGATGATTATTACCAGGTTTTACAATGGGAGCATTCAGAATACTTAATTTATCCTGGGGGTGATTGGGTTTGTTAGAGTTGCTCCGTTTTACAATGATGTAAAATTTAAATATTCATATGCCGTGAAAAAGTAATTAAAAAATACATTTAAAAACAAAGGTATAGTATAAATAGTCATTAAACTAGTCATATGTCATAGTCATGTGATAAATAGTCCTGGTATGGTATGTCATACACAACAATGTTATAGTATAGTAGTATAGTATGTCAAACAAGACATTTATTTAGTATATCATTTAAAAAGTCATTGTATATTTCGTCCAAAATATGTAATAGTTTAATTTATCGACTGTGCTGTAGGTTATTGGTTCAATCCCAACCAATGCTGTGTGTGTGTGTGTGTGTGTGTGTGTGTGTGTGTGTGTGTGTGTGTGTGTGTGTGTGTGTGTGTGTGTGTGTGTGTGTGTGTGTGTGTGTGTGTGTGTGTGTGTGTGTGTGTGTGTGTGTGTGTGTGTGTGTGTGTGTGTGTGTGTGTGTGTGTGTGTGTGTGTGTGTGTATTGTAAGTCCGGTGTCTTCAGCAGAGATATAGCCGTGTTAATGACTTTTTCTAGGGAAGAGAAAACAAATGGTGATGTATTTAATTATTGTCTCGCTCAGCAGCAGAAACAGTCATTAAGAATGAAATCACAACGCAGACGAATGACTGATATCCACTGTGATCCACTAACACACAAACAACTCATCTCACGGCAGACTACTTATCCAATCTGTATTTATAATTAGAATCAAATGAAGCTATAATTACAACTTTAAGGACATTTTGAAATCATGTTTCTGCAGAGATGATGTTAACAAGATAATTATCACTCTGTCAGCCCCCCTCCTCCTCCTCCTCCTCCTCCCCCCCCTCCTCCTCCTCTTCTTCCTCCTCCTCCTTCAACCCCACCAACTTCCTTTGTCCCGTTTTTCCCATTTTTTTTTCAACATTCCAGTCATTCCCAGCGTTTCATAGCGAAGGCTTTAGTCGTTGCTCCGTTGGCAGAAAGCCAAAACACACACATCTCCTCATTTCCTTTATCCCTCCGCTGACTCTTTCTTCTTCTCTCCTTCGTTTTCTTTAACTCTCTTTCTCCTTCGCTGGCTCCCTCGGTCTTTTCTCTCTCTCACCATCGCTGTGGTTTGCATCTTTACAAAACGAGCTCTACATGATCAGCAGAGACTCAACTTCAAAGAAGAAGCTCTTTGGTGTCAGGCCAGAGCCTCGTGTGTGTGTGTGTGGGTGTGGGTGTGGTGTGTGGGTGTGGGTGTGTGTGTGTGTGTGTTCCATTGTCAGCCAAACAACAGTGTCATGGCAGCTGCATTGATGTGTTCATGTCAAGCAGTGGAGCATTGTAAAACACAGACAATCAAACTCGACATAAACACAATAACACTCACTTGATGAGACGTTCAAATGTTCCAACATTCCCTAGCATGGCTGAACTATCACCTAAATTCACAAAGTTCGATGTAAATGTGCCGGATCTACACATCGTGTTTGCCTATTATTCTTGGAGGGGAGAACATTACATTATCAAAACAAAATGTCACGAAATCTTGCAAGGAGTGTGTTAAACTTCCCTTAAGCTCCAGTGATACATGCTTACTATCCTAAGAGCTACTACTCATCCAATCACTGATAGGCACAAATATAAGTGAAAATGTGGCGGCTCTGTGTGTTGTTTTTATCCCACTGTTTCTACGTCTGCAGTGTATTTTTTTTATACAAACAATCCATTTAAATTCATTAAAATGACAACAATTCAACAAACATGTTGTTTCAAGATGGCAACACTCCATTTGAAGACTAAGCTAAATCTCTTGTGAGAATGACTGCCTGACAAACATATCCCAATTATTACTCGAGGTCAGTGATTAACCTAAATCATCTCGTGTACGTTTGCTCAAATCGAGGGTTACCATGTCTACGCCCCCCCCCCCCTCCCCATAAAACACCCACAATACTCATCCAATCACTGATATATTTGTGCATCGTGTGTGTATACAAATGTGGATATGATCTCCCTCTGTGTGCCTGCCCTTTTGGTTTTCTATGGAGACAGACCATGAAATTAGCATAATAGTAAACATGTAACAAAAGGAAACACACACTCCACATAAATACTTGGTGAGTCTTTCAAATGCTCCAACATCACAAGCTCTGGTTGGTCCGAAATAACCGCTTCATTCACACAGTTGGATGTCAACGTGTGCCGTCTCTACACGCTGTTTTTGGTCATAAATTGACAAAAAATCTGGCAAAAATGTTTGCTCGGTAAGCTCCTGCGAAACAAAGTGTCCTAACCTTTATTATATAACAATCTACTTAAACCATTTCACAAAAAGAGGGTAACCTTCTAGACAAAAATGTCCCAGAAAGCAGCAATTATATTCCCACAGTCACCCAACACCAGAGTGTGGTGTGTTTGTGTGTAAAGAAATGGTCCGACCCGCTGTGTACACATACACACTCTCTCTCTCTCTCTCCCTGCTGACACGAGCGTTGGACAAAAGAGGAATCAGATCTATCCATCGCTGACAGGAGGGGGGTGTCATGGCGCCATCAGGTCACATGACCTCACAGAGGAGGAGGCCAAACTCACAGAAGGGACGATGAGTCCGAACAAAACCCTCTGACACCTAAAGATGTTCAGCAGTGGGAGAGCTGGTGGTCTAACGCTGTAAACCAAAATGAATGAGTCACACTTTATCAATCCTTTAGAATCCGAATGTTGTATCTGCAAAGGAGAAAGTGCAGAGGAGTATATTCAGGTATATATCAGCATGTAGTGTCTCTACTTTAAAGAGTCCTCTCCTGCTGATGTTCAGGTGTATATCAGCATGTAGTGTCTCTACTTTAAAGAGTCCTCTCCTGCTGATGTTCAGGTGTATATCAGCATGTAGTGTGTCTACTTTAAAGAGTCCTCTCCTGCTGATGTTCAGGTGTATATCAGTATGTAGTGTCTCTACTTTAAAGAGTCCTCTCCTGCTGATGTTCAGGTTTATATCAGTATGTAGTGCCTCTACTTTAAAGAGTCCTCTCCTGCTGATGTTCAGGTGTATATCAGTATGTAGTGTCTCTACTTTAAAGAGTCCTCTCCTGCTGATGTTCAGGTGTATATCAGTATGTAGTGTCTCTACTTTAAAGAGTCCTCTCCTGCTGATGTTCAGGTGTAATCAGTATGTAGTGTCTCTACTTTAAAGAGTCCTCTCCTGCTGATGTTCAGGTGTATATCAGTATGTAGTGTCTCTACTGTGACATGTCTCCTTGCTGTAATGTTCAAAAAGCTCTTTATTGTTCTCATACTGCCTGTGCTGCAGCACCTCTTTTCACCCTCTGTCTGAAACCAGAACCCAGTCTGCTCTGATTGGTTAGCTGCCCGGCTCTGTTGTGATTGGTCAACCGCTTAGAGATGTCCCGCCCCTTAGCCTATCACGTACCATGTGTTGGAGCGCTAGCCAATACAATGTTTCATAGTGATGAACACAGGGAACACAAGGATTTTAGCCTTTGCAGACCATTTACATGCACTAACCTATATGACACACTACAGGAAAGGAAAACCCCCAAAAAGCATAATAGGGCCTCTTTAAAATCAAATGTTTTACAACAACAATGCCACCCTGAAAATGTGTCCCTATCACTGATTTCCTATAAATGTCAAATACCAAAAGTTAGCATTGAATGCTTGGTCAGATTCTCAATTCTTTTTTTCAGCAAATTAAAAGATATAGATAATAACAGGGATGTACTGTATGTCCCTTTATGTCACCATTCTTTAGCACTACTTTATTTCTGTTTTCTCCTGCAGTACATTTCCTTTCTTTTTATGCCTTAAGTGTGTTCTGGGACTTTCATTGCCAAACTAAACTGTATTATGCACATGACAATAGAGCCTTTGAATCTTTTGAATGTTGGGATGAACGTGACTTTAAAATCAAAAAAATGTACTTGTATATTATTAGTTATATATTAGAACAACACCAGAGGCATGTATTAGAAAAGATCATGCAAAAGGATGTTGAACACAGAATACCCATAAAACGAATGCAATGGACGTCAAACTATCTTCTATCCTGTGAGCGTCTGATTTAACGTTTTGAGATGAAAATAATAATGTCTTTTTGTTTTGTGTGCAGAGAGCCTGCTGGGAGCCCTGCTGAGGATCAAAGAGGTGATCCGGCTGCGGGTGGAGAGCAGCGAGGAAGAGGAGGAAGACGAGCGAGGGATGACCCAGCGGCTGGAAGACATCCTGCGAGAGTCCAGCGGTGAGAAACACACAGAAAACAAAAAGAAATGCAAACATGTTGTCCTGTTGTGTGATACATCAAAAATCCTCCAAATCTTTGATGGAGCTCAACACCCATTGATGTTCACACAATGGGTGTTGAGCTCCATGCTAACATGTTAGCAGCGTGTTGTCCAACACCAAGCAGTATGTTTTATTTGTATTTTATTCAACATAAAACATACCGAGCTTAAAAAAGGTCTAGGTTGTTAACTTAAATATTTGCATTATTAAAGGTGGGGTAGGTAAGTTTGAGAAACCGGCTCGAGATACACTTTTTGTTATATTCCATGGAATGCTCTTAACATCCCGATAGCAATGAATATCTTAAGTGCTTTGACAAAAAATCCATTAAACAATGTGATCTGTGGAAGCCGTGGCGCTGTAAAAAGCACGACCAATCATCTGAGCCGGCCCGGCTAAAATAACTGGATGGCCTACCTGCCTGTCAGCCTTCCATCTGTGCACAAACTTATCTCGTGCCCTCATTGGTCATGTGCGCGTTCCTGTGTGTTGGAGGAGGGGCTCTGTAAGGAAGGGGCAGATTTTTTCCGGCTGTGTACTTTCAGATTCTAGCGCACTCGAGCTGGTTTCTCCAAAATGACCTACCCCACCTTTAATTAGTGTCTGACTAAACTTAATTCACATGGTTATGCACATAATTTATATTTCAATGTAAATACTGCTTTATTTTCTTTTTTCTTTTACTATATTTGTTCTTGTTTTTTTTATGTTATTATAGTTTTCTTAAAATAGTTCTCTATCTGTGTTTTTACATGTTTGTTTTACTTTTATCTACGCACCGTGACACCAAGTCAAATTCCTCATACGTGTTAACCGACCTGTTGATAAACCTGTTTCTGATTCTGATCGATTCTGATTTTCATCAAGTACCTGTATTGGCGCCATTTTAGGTAAAAAAGAAATAGAAAATGAGCTACAGACCTAGGGGTGGGTAATATTCTGAAAACCCTCAGAATGTATGAGATTTAAAATGTACATTATGAGGAAAAACTAAATAATTTACTAGAAGAAAGACTCAGTATGCGGTCTGCTTTCGCCACACTTCTCGTCTCTTTTCAAAGATACTTAAGTTAATATGACGATTTCTTGGCTCAAATCCCATTCTCCTCCTCTTCCTCCTCTTCACTCCTGTAGGTCCTTTAGTTGCCGGGCGGACCAAAGACTTTGTGCAGAGGATTTTGGCGGCTAGTGCGAGCAGCCAAATCCAGAAAGAGTCTCCGCGGGGGGGCGAGGAGGTGGAGGGCTAAAGTCACCTAAACATCCACTTCCTCCTCCATCTTGCCACTTCTTCCCCTTCCTGCACCAACCAACCAAGCAGTGAGACCTGAGGAGCTACTCTTCTTCCTCTTTCGCTGTAAAGGGAGGAAGAGGAGGAGGAAAAACAACAACATGGTGTCCATTTCCAACATCACCATCAGGCCAGATCTGCTGCTGCTGCTGCTGCTGACGTCTCTGTATTCTGTGTGTGTGTGTGTGTGTGTGTGTGTGTGTGTGTGTGTGTGTGTGTGTGTGTGTGTGTGTGTGTGTGTGTGTGTGTGTGTGTGTGTGTGTGTGTGTGTGTGTGTGTGTGTGTGTGTGTGTGTGTGTGTGTGTGTGTGTGTGTGTGTGTGAGAATGTGTGTGTGTGAGAATGTGTGTGTGTGAGAATGTGTGTGTGTGGACATGTATATACATCCAGTATGAGCGTCCCTCTCGCCCTCTTGTGTGCTGTATTTGTTTCCCAGTGTGCCTATGAATAGACATTGCACTGTTTTCGTAGATTGGTCTTAGTTTTACTCGGCAGGGGGGCCGGTAGTGAGGCGAGGGCGAAGGGGGGCATCTGAGGATAGAGGAAGTGCAAAAAAAAATAAGGAAGTGGGAGGAGCACAAGCCTGCGAGACAAAGAAGCGGCTGTGTGTGTGCTTTTTTTGTTTTGTGTTGGCCCTATAGAAGCACTTCATTCCATTGGGGTTGCATCAGAGAAGTAAGAAGTCGAGTCCTGTAAGGCAGCAGCTGTTCATGGAAACTACCGGCTGTTTGTTGTGGAAAAAAAAAGTCCCCGCAGCTTTAATCCCTAAACTTAACTCCCCCTTTAAGCCATCGAAATGAAAGTTAAAGAGCAAACTGCACCTTAATCCAAGCTGACCAAAGATATCCTGCTGAAGCCACTCGACACCAAACCATTAACACATCCTCCTGTTCTGCAAAGTGAATCCAGTGTTGACCCGCGTCCTTTAAAGCAGTGATTTTCCACCAGTGTGCCGTGGGAAACTGTCCAATTTCACTTCATCTGTCCCAAAACATATGATGTAGCTGCAAATGAAATCCAACAGTGTCATGGTCCTAAGATTCACTGACACGTTTACTTTCATTAAATGTGTTATGTTAACAAATGTCACATGAGGTTAGATGAAAGCAATGATATTAAGTTGAACCTCATATGTTTGACTTGATATTAGCTAATACATATATATGAAATCTATTGACGCAATACATTTAATTAAGTCAACGTTTCAGCTTAAACAGCATCTCACAAAACACCTGTAGCTTTAAGACAAAACACGGATGATTTCATGCTCTGAGAAACAGGTCACTTTAATACGAGAGAACACAAAGAGAAATCTCTCAAAGCTACTAAGGAGATCTCCGCCAAATTGAGAGACTCGTCACTCAAATATCATTATACAGTATGTATGCTCGATGAGGCTTAAATGTGTCATTCTTTGGTTGTTGTTTGTTTTTTTTAAATGTACCACGGCTCAGAAAAGGTTGAAGATCTCTGCTTTAAAGGATGACGTAACATTTGAATTCTCCTTGAATGCACTACGACCTGAGAGCGTGGTGTGACAGACAGGGAATGACTGACACTTTATTACTTCGCCTTTTACTAATCTGCACTGGCTTTAACCCTCAAAGGGAAGTGTCCTGAATGATCCTGAATGTTCCCCGAGCCCTCTCCTCGACCCCTGCCCTGATTATGTAGCGCACCTTCCTGAATTGCAATGACGAATAGAGAAACACACTTGTAGATCTAGAAAGCAAATAATTTGTTTTTTTATGATTATTTTGTTGTCGTTCGACCCCCGTTGCGGGCGTCACTCTGTTGAACTCTGCCTTTCTTCTGTGGTCTTTTCTGAAGCTGTAGACCAACCTGTCCACGGTCTCTAAATGTTGTTGGACGTAAAACTAAAGTAAAGGACCCTTTGAATTGCACTGTGGTAAGAGCAACTAAGCACCTTTTAAAAAAAGAGGACTTCAAAAAGACTCTTTAGTCGGCACCTTTTTGTCTAAAGACAGACATTGATTGAGAGGCTTTGTTTCGGTGCTACTGTACGATGTAAAAAATAAAAAAGCAATGCAAACCTGAGCGAGGCAGAAACTGCTGACTGGGTTTTGGCCTGCGAGCGTCCTGTAATAGGCAGTTTGTTTGCATAATGACGCCTTTCTGAAGTGCCTGGAGCTTAGGGACCTGTGTTATTATGCCTGATCTTAAACCCTATTACAAGGTAAAGAGTAACCCATGACTACTGCTCTCAGCCTGGCCTCACTTGACTCGGAGAGAAAGAAAAAAGCTATCCTATATTCAACCAAAATATTTTCCCTGCAGATTAAATCCTATACTTTGAACTGGCACCGGTTTCTGTGAACTTCCACTTTGGGAACTATATGTCAAGGAACGGCTGTTTGGTTTTCCACCTTGAAGAGTTTCTATCTGGGCTTCGTTCCAAAGCTCTGCAACGTGTCGGTCCTCCTATGGAAAACTCCACTTCCTGTCAGAGGAACTTTCAACCCTTCACCTCCTCGTGGTCACTTCTGAAAAGCTGTGGACTCAACAGTTCAAAGCGGATTGTTTCTGCAGCTCTTTCTGTTTTGTTTTCTTGGAAATGAGCGCAGTAATGTAAACAGAGTGGTGACTGATGCCAGAGCCTGATAGTGAGACGCGGCAGCACGAGGCTCTGATAAAGAGGACGGTAGGATTGTTTGGTGTGGGGTTATATGAGGTACTCAGCTGAGGACAGAGGCAACGGCAAAACCACTTATTTTAGCCGCATAAAAGGACGTCCTGCCTCATATTTACGGCTTAAATCACAGCCCTTTTTTACTACTGCAGCGACAAAACCCATAGATTTAAACAGAAGTATGGACTGTCTAACTTTTAATTTATACACAGTTTATGTGTGTAAAGTTTTGACTAGTTTCAAATAAAAGTTTGTGCTGAAGTTCCATCCTAATAAATAAACAAATCAAAATATAAAATGACTTAACAAGACCATGCGGTTATCAGGTTTTATTCATGGAGGCTGGTGGCATTGAAAAGAGCATAGATGGATATAACTGCTAAAAGCTGTCTTATGGCAAAATCAAGCAGTGAACATTTTCAAAAAAGAGCCTACTCTTAACCTCATATTGTTTTGCTGCTGCCTTTGTTCACAATATGTTGATTTACTTCTGCACTCGTACTCCAAACTGGGACCTACTGTAAGTGATACACTGACTCTAGACGAGTACTTTATACAACCCCACTTAGAATCCAAACCATCCCTTTAAAGGTCACCATATGGACGTGGTCGGGTTTCCATTGCAAGTTTGAGAAAACTCAGTGCACTGTGCAACAACAAACAAAGAGAGGAAACGGCAGAAAACAACCCAACATATCAGTGAAGACTCAAATGCTCCCATCTGTCACTTCAGAGGAGGACGGGGTCTCTGGGTTTAGGAGCGATTCCACTTTGAATGCATAAGTTCGTGCTGATGTTTTCCCTCCTCCAAAGTGGTGTTACGTAACAAAACACCATCTGCTGTGTGCATGCATCTATATGCCAAAAACTGTTGAATTTCTGCAACAGATCCAAACGAAAAAAAGACAAGACGCCGGATTAAACGCAACTAGTGAAGCACGTGTGAGGGCTTTGGCTCATACTGTAGCATTACTCCTCTTTAAATACACACTTTTGTATCCTGGAATATCCCTTTAACTGTAAAGCTTTAATGGGTGCGTTGCCAGTTTTTGGCAAAGCCACGTCTCCGCTCACATTCCTGACTCACTTTCCCAGAAAAGTCTCTGTGTACCTGGAAACGGATTTAGTGAGGGGAACGACCCAAAGATGTCTCCGTGGTCTTTACGCTCATTACTGAACCCAGGAAGTGCCGGTGGGTTAAACACACAGAGAATTAAAGCCAAGTCTGACCTAATGCAGACAATGACTCTGCACAAACTGGATAATCTTATCAGAGCCACTTCCTCCTCGGATAACAGAGAGACCTAAACAGTCCTGAAGCTTTTCACTCTGATGTTTTCCAAGGAAGTGAAAGGGAGAGTTTTTCTGTCCTCATAATGAAAGTTGGATGCATCCCAGCTGCTGGCAGACAGGAGGTTCAGGTCAACTTCTGTTTAAGTGAAGCTGCTAAAGAAGAAATCTGTGTTTTTAAAACCATTAACTCCAGTCTGATAGCATTTGGCTGGGATCCATCTTCTCTCAGTCACTTTTAAGGATTACTATTCAGTATTTCCCAAGGATGTACTTTCTTTTATAGGTGGCTGTAGTGCTGAAACAAATCAATGCAATCTACCGAACTCTGAGGGTATTGTTCCCAGAGTCCTTTGTTCTGAGGGTCCTTTCTGCAGAGATCAGTAAGCGCTATCTTCACACTTAGAGGTTTCAAATACTGTTTGAATGATTCAAAATCTACTCTGCCACTGTGAGGATATCAAATTCCAAGGTTAGCAAACAGTCTTGCCTGCAGATAAGAGGCTAATTGAGATCATATTGAGCTTATACAAGAATTTGCTGCACTCTAAATCTTTAGAAATGGACATATGTGGGTGCTTAACCAACACAGGCTCTTCGAAACCCCTTCAATTGGGCTCTGAGAATACACGATGAGCATTTTCGCCAGCAATTTTATAAAAAAGAATCAACAAATCAATGATATTCATTGTTAGTTACATCTAAATTTGCCTGAAAAAGGTGTTACCCTTGAATGTGCCAGAGTTAGACGTGGAGAGGGAAGCTGCACGACTAACTAGCTGCAACTGTGGGTTCAGTTTGCTTGTAAAACACCAAAAATGTCAACAAAGAAGACTTGATTTAATTAGTAAACGTGTTACTGAAGTACAAAATGCTTGAGGACATCTGATCCGTGACGTGACAGAAGGTGATGCAGCCAAATCTGCTAGACAACAAACATTTGGATTAGGATTCATTACTTACATCATTTTGAAGCTTATATTAGAATTTGCTGCGTTTTATATACGTATGAATTGAACATATTTAGGTGCTAAACCAACAGAGGCTCTTTGAAACCCTTCCATTGGACTTTGAGGACTTGTGATGGGCATTTTCACCATAAAAATACCCAACGAATCAATACAATTCAAGGTACAAGTTGCACCTTAATTTGCCTGAAAACAGCTTCCCACCTTGGAAAGATTCATTACCAGTGCTAGTAAACTTGTGTTAAAGGTCACCTATTATGCAAAATCCACTTCTTCATGTCTCTTCTACATCAGCGTGTCCCCTCTTCTTCATGTCTCTTCTACATCAACATGTGTCCCCTCTTCTTCATGTCTCTTCTACATCAACATGTGTCCCCTCTGTGTAAAGAGACTCTGAAAGTTTCAGGAACAAAGATTCTCTCTCTTTTTGTCCTGATCCATTTCTATAAAAACCTGTCTGAAAATGAGCTGATCAGATTTTGGCCACTTTGTGATGTCATAAGGATGTTTTGGCTTGTGTAACCATTAGCCAATCACCAACCAAGGTAACCCCCCCCACCTTATCACCTGAATCTCCTCCTAGAGCACCATTGTGTTCTTTTTAACCAAATCTCTCTCAGAGGGGCGTGGGGAGTGGCTCCTTATTTTCATCTAAAGTAACAGACAGAGAATCAGCACTTTGGAAACAGGGCTGAAACAGAGGGGATTATGGGATGCTGCAATGATCTGTTTGGTGTTTCAGCCAATCAGAGACAGGTTCTGTATATATCTGAGACCTGTGATATATTGATGAAAAACAGTATAATAGGGGACCTTTAATATCCAGAGTCTAAAACAGCGTGTTGAACACTAATTTGTAAGACGAGGACAGGGAGACACTGTTGTCCTCTCTCCTTTTTCACCTGAATAGACCCATCAGTAACCAACACTGGTGGGACGCTGCTGACCTCCAGGTGACCCTCCCCCCCCTCTCGATAATGGCGCTCACATTGTCTGAAACATTGTGGAGCGTCTCCGATTTCAAAGAGGCCGGGCAAAACGGCACTTAGCCTCCGAATAGTTTATCAGAAACCCCTTCACACCAGCCTCGTTTAGTCCGGGTGAATCGAACCCTGGTGCGCACCGAAAGAAAGGAAGCGTAATATTTGATGTCTTCAAAATCTTCAGCGAAAGAATGAAGCAGAATGAAGTGTTGAACAGTGTCGTGTGAAGTCAAAATGCTCCATCAATAATACATAAAAGTCAGGTACATGCAGCAAAATATAACACTTTAACAGGTTAATGAACCACAAGGAGGTAAAAGGTATGATAATACAAATAATAAATAATGATTTCTCTCCGACAGATAAGACACAAGACAACTGAGTCTAATAGCGGCATGAAAATAACCTGCCGATGCTCCAAAGCTACGGTAGAAATTGCCGGGATTTGCGTTAATTAACCCCCTTAATGTCTGACCAATGGTTGAACAGCATTTCCGTGCACATGACTTGTGTTTAAAGTTTATAGTCCGTTTGCGTTTTGCCCGTGTGAACGCAAACGAACCTTCTGACAAATAAAACAATTGAACAAACTGTCGTCTGGTGCGCACCAAAGAAGCCACTTTTAGGTGTGAATGAGACCTAAATCTCCACCTCCTCTGACAGCTGTAGAGGAGGAAGAGGAGGAAGAGGAAGAGTATGTTTCTTGATGCTAGCGTCCTCTTTGTCGCTGATATGGAAAACCTCCGTCTGGGAGAGAAGTTGGATTTGGAAAGGTTCAGTTTGAGCTTCTGGTCCTCGTTGAGTATCAGTGAAGCTTCAGTGTGTGCCTCTCATGTCTCATCACTACCTTTTTAAGGTCAAGCTTTAAGCATCTGTTTCTAGGAAATATGAACATCTCTGGCAGTCTTTTGAAAACCCAGAAGGTATTTTAATGTTTCTGCAATTAGCTTTTTAATCGAGTGGTGCAGTGATGATGTATTTAGCATTTTAAGGTCGACAAAAAGCAGTTGAATTTTCCCATTTGTTTTCGGAATATTGCTGAAAATAAGCTCTTTGGCAAACAAACGTTTATGATTTCTGAAGTAAAAAGCTAATGTCGTGCTATAAAGAAACTACAGCACGGTCACGTGATTTCACGTCAACACCGCTAAGCTAAAGGAGGCTAATGTTGGGCTATAAAGGAGCTACAGCACGGTCACATGACTTCACGTCAACACCGCTAAGCTAAAGGAGGCTAATGTTGGGCTATAAAGGAGCTACAGCACGGTCACATGACTTCACCGTTAAGCTAAAGGCGGCTAATGTTGGGCTATAAAGGATGGTTAAATGCTAACTCATCTCCGGTTTAAGGACTCATTCCTGCACCACTCTTTTTGACCATTTCAACCCTTCACATACTCCATTTTCTGCCTAAGATCCAATTATTGCTGTGGACATTTTTCACTATTTAATGACATTTTATAGACCAGATGATTGGCCGAACAATGGGCACATGAATGTCCATATGATGCTACAGTCAGATATGCTAAACTAGCTTAGCTTAGCATAAAGACTGGAAACGGAGGGAAACAGCTAGCATAGCTCTGTCCGAGTTTCACAAAATCCAAACACCAGCACCTTTAAAACTCATTATTGCGTCTCATTGAATAATTTAATCTTCAGACACACAATACATCTCCATTTTAATGTAGCGGTGTGTGCTACATGGTGCTAGCATCCTCTGAGTGGAAAACAGGCTTCTGCTTTTTTTAAATATCAGCCATAGATTTGAATCACAGATGCTTCAGTATCTCAAAAGTAATGATGAAACATGAGAGGGAATAACACCTCGTTGATTAAACCAAAACCGAGTCAGTGGTTTTCAGAGTAAAAGCCCCGATGTCTGAATGAAACGATACTCTGGTATTAAACGCAGACTTCCTGTGGAGAGCATAACGAGGGAATAATCACATCCTGCTGGGTCTTTAGTGAGGAAAGAGACTAGCAAACATTCCACATTAACATGTCATATAATGTACAGCAAACCTTTCGCCCTTTTCTGTCCGTCTCTCCGTAACCACAGTTATACTTCGGACCTGTTAACAATCTTTATGTACAACTCCTTCGTCAGTAAGTAACCTTTCAAAAGAAAAAAGTAGAAAAATACAAAAAAAATACAAGAAGTGCCGTACAAATAGAAGCCTAATATTTTCTGTTTTGGTTTTGTGTGAGTGTACTGTACACCTGTATAATGTATATTTTAATATTTATATGCAGCTGTTGTATTAAAAGTATATTTTTAAAATAAAAACGGTGCCGTGTTTCTTTATTTTACAAGTTCACTAATAATTATTAATATTTTGTTTTATTTTCATTATTTGTATTCATATTATTCTATAATTACTGATTTTATTATTGTTATCATTTTATTTTTACAATAATCGTTGTTTTAACGATTTCATAATGATCACTATAATTATTATTGTATTTTTATTATTATAATTAATATTAATATTATTTTTTGTTTTAATTATCGTGATTATTATTTCATTATGATCCTTTTTTTATTATTATTATTATTAAACGAACCGCCTTTAGAAACCATTTTACAACATGTTGACTTCATTGTGATGCAGCGTTACCAATTAAAGGTGTTGCTTTTTGATTTGCATTTATATTTTGGGATCATTAGTGCATGAATGCTGCACAGCGCCACCCTCAGGCCACACAGAGGCACTGCAGCAGCCAGAAACCTTTTAAATAACTTCTTCCTGAAGAATTTGAAGCAGGAAGAAGGAGGGTTTTGGGTTAATGTTTGTTTTAGAAGCTGGAAATAATTCACCTCAAGATTGTTTGTGGGAGAAGTACTCAGATTTAGTACTTGAGTAAAAGTAGAAGTACTCAGATCTTGTACTTGAGTAAATGTAGAAGTACTCAGATCTTGTACTTGAGTAAAAGTAGAAGTACTCAGATCTTGTACTTGAGTAAAAGTAGAAGTACTCAGATTGTGTACTTGAGTAAAAGTAGAAGTACTCAGATCTTGTACTTGAGTAAAAGTAGAAGTACTCAGATCTTGTACTTGAGTAAAAGTAGAAGTACTCAGATCTAGTAATTGAGTAAAAGTAGAAGTACTCAGATCTTGTACTTGTAAAAGTAGAAGTACCCAGATCTTGTACTTGAGTAAAAGTAGAAGAACTCAGATCTTGTACTTGAGTAAAAGTAGAAGTACTCAGATTTCGTACTTGAGTAAAAGTAGAAGTACTCAGATCTTGTACTTGAGTAAAAGTAGAAGTACTCAGATCTTGTACTTGAGTAAAAGTAGAAGTACTCAGATCTTGTACTTGAGTAAAAGTAGAAGTACTCAGATCTTGTACTTGAGTAAATGTGGAAGTACCCAGATCTTGTACTTGAGTAAAAGTAGAAGTACTCAGATCTTGTACTTGAGTAAAAGTAGAAGTACTCAGATCTTGTACTTGAGTAAAAGTAGAAGTACTCAGATCTTGTACTTGAGTAAAAGTAGAAGTACTCAGATTGTGTACTTGAGTAAAAGTAGAAGTACTCAGATCTTGTACTTGAGTAAAAGTAGAAGTACTCAGATCTTGTACTTGAGTAAAAGTAGAAGTACTCAGATCTGTACTTGAGTAAAGTAGAAGTACTCAGATCTTGTACTTGAGTAAAAGTAGAAGTACCAGATCTTGTACTTGAGTAAAAGTAGAAGTACTCAGATTGTGTACTTGAGTAAAAGTAGAAGTACTCAGATCTTGTACTTGAGTAAAAGTAGAAGTACCAGATCTTGTACTTGAGTAAAAGTAGAAGTACTCAGATCTTGTACTTGAGTAAAAGTAGAAGTACTCAGATCTTGTACTTGAGTAAAAGTAGAAGTACTCAGATCTTGTACTTGAGTAAATGTGGAAGTACCCAGATCTTGTACTTGAGTAAAAGTAGAAGTACTCAGATCTTGTACTTGAGTAAAGTAGAAGTACTCAGATCTTGTACTTGAGTAAATGTGGAAGTACCCAGATCTTGTACTTGAGTAAAAGTAGAAGTACTCAGATCTTGTACTTGAGTAAAAGTAGAAGTACTCAGATCTTGTACTTGAGTAAAAGTAGAAGAACTCAGTTTGTACTTGAGTAAAAGTAGAAGTACTCAGATCTTGTATGAGTAAAGTAGAAGTACCCAGATCTTCTACTTGAGTAAAAGTAGAAGTACTCAGATTGTGTACTTGAGTAAAAGTAGAAGTACTCAGATTTTGTACTTGAGTACAAGTAGAAGTACTCAGATCTTGTACTTGAGTAAAAGTAGAAGAACTCAGATCTTGTACATGAGTAAAAGTAGAAGTACCCAGATCTTGTACTTGAGTAAAAGTAGAAGTACTCAGATCTTGTACTTGAGTAAAGTAGAAGTACCAGATCTTGTACTTGAGTAAAAGTAGAAGTACTCAGATCTTGTACATGAGTAGAAGTACCCAGATCTTGTACTTGAGTAAAAGTAGAAGTACTCAGGTCTTGTACTTGAGTAAAAGTAGAAGTACTCAGATCTTGTACTTGAGTAAAAGTAGAAGTACCCAGATCTTGTACTTGAGTAAAAGTAGAAGAACTCAGGTCTTGTACTTGAGTAAAAGTAGAAGTACTCAGATATTGTACTTGAGTAAATGTGGAAGTACTCAGATCTTGTACTTGAGTAAAAGTAGAAGTACCCAGATCTTCTACTTGAGTAAAAGTAGAAGTACTCAGATCTTGTACTTGAGTAAAAGTAGAAGTACTCAGATCTTCTACTTGAGTAAAAGTAGAAGTACCAGATGTGTACTTGAGTAAAAGTAGAAGTACTCAGATTTTGTACTTGAGTAAATGTAGAAGTACTCAGATCTTGTACTTGAGTAAAAGTAGAAGTACTCAGATCTTGTACTTGAGTAAAAGTAGAAGAACTCAGATCTTGTACTTGAGTAAAAGTAGAAGTACTCAGATTGTGTACTTGAGTAAAAGTAGAAGTACTCAGGTTGTGTACTTGAGTAAAAGTAGAAGTACTCAGATGTTGTACTTGAGTAAATGTAGAAGTACTCAGAACTTGTACTTGAGTAAAAGTAGAAGAACTCAGATCTTGTACATGAGTAGAAGTACCCAGATCTTGTACTTGAGTAAAAGTAGAAGTACTCAGGTCTTGTACTTGAGTAAAAGTAGAAGTACCCAGATCTTCTACTTGAGTAAAAGTAGAAGTACTCAGATTGTGTACTTGAGTAAAAGTAGAACTACCCAGATCTTGTACTTGAGTAAAAGTAGAAGTACTCAGGTCTTGTACTTGAGTAAAAGTAGAAGTACCCAGAACTTCTACTTGATTAAAAGTAGAAGTACTCAGATCTTGTACTTGAGTAAAAGTAGAAGTACTCAGATTTTGTACTTGAGTAAATGTAGAAGTACTCAGATTGTGTACTTGAGTAAAAGTAGAAGTACTCAGATCTTGTACATGAGTAAAAGTAGAAGTACCCAGGTCTTGTACTTGAGTAAAAGTAGAAGTACTCAGATCTTGTACTTGAGTAAAAGTAGAAGTACTCAGATCTTGTACTTGAGTAAAGTAGAAGTACTCAGATTGTGTACTTGAGTAAATGTAGAAGTACTCAGATTTTGTACTTGAGTAAATGTAGAAGTACTCAGATCTTGTACTTGAGTAAAAGTAGAAGTACCCAGATCTTGTACTTGAGTAAAAGTAGAAGTACTCAGATTGTGTACTTGAGTAAAAGTAGAAGTACTCAGATCTTGTACTTGAGTAAAAGTAGAAGTACCCAGATCTTCTACTTGAGTAAAAGTAGAAGTACTCAGATCTTGTACTTGAGTAAAAGTAGAAGAACTCAGGTCTTGTACTTGAGTAAAAGTAGAAGTACTCAGATATTGTACTTGAGTAAATGTGGAAGTACTCAGATCTTGTACTTGAGTAAAAGTAGAAGTACCCAGATCTTCTACTTGAGTAAAAGTAGAAGTACTCAGATTGTGTACTTGAGTAAAGTAGAAGTACCCAGATCTTGTACTTGAGTAAAAGTAGAAGTACCCAGATCTTCTACTTGAGTAAAAGTAGAAGTACTCAGATTGTGTACTTGAGTAAAAGTAGAAGTACTCAGATTTTGTACTTGAGTAAATGTAGAAGTACTCAGATCTTGTACTTGAGTAAAAGTAGAAGTACCAGATCTTGTACTTGAGTAAAAGTAGAAGTACTCAGATCTTGTACTTGAGTAAAAGTAGAAGTACTCAGATCTTGTACTTGAGTAAAAGTAGAAGTACTCAGATCTTGTACTTGAGTACAAGTAGAAGTACTCAGATATTGTACTTGAGTAAAAGTAGAAGTACTCAGATCTTGTACTTGAGTAAAAGTAGAAGTACTCAGGTTGTGTACTTGAGTAAAAGTAGAAGTACTCAGGTCTTGTACTTGAGTAAAAGTAGAAGTACTCAGATCTTGTACGTGAGTAAAAGTAGAAGTACTCAGATCTTGTACTTGAGTACAAGTAGAAGTACTCAGATCTTGTACTTGTATCTGTAACAAGAAAAAGTCCTGCATTCAAAATGTTACTCAAGTAAAAGTATTAGTACTTAGTTACTTTCCTCTGCCCCTCAACCAAACCCATCTTAAAGCGTCAGATCAGCCCTAAAAAATATGTTTTCACTTCTCTTTAATGGTATTATATGTGGATAGTTATTCCGGGTTAATACATTTACTCAGGTACTATACGTACATTTCTCAGGTACTTGTACTTCACTTGAGTATTTCCATTTGACGCCACATTATCAATCCACATTTGGAAGCTGATATTTTACCTTTTACTTCTCTACATCACCTCTAGTTCCTTTGATTTAAATTATTTATACAAAATAAAACTCAATTCATATTTAGTTTGTAAAGAGCACTAAATAAGATATGCAGATTTATATATGGATTGAAATTAGCTCCACTTTTCAGCTGCTTTGGAAATGTTTAAAAATGACAGATCCTTACACATTAGTGCATTATATTATAATTATAATACAGGGGCGTAAATCAACTCAAAGACATGATTTTATTACAAAAAGGATCCTTTATTGGATTTTTTTATATATTCACATATCTGTTAAAAGGTACCTTAATTCAAAACATCAAAGACAAGAGTCCCTTCAGTGAACACAAGTGAAACATTGCACAAAGCCCATCGATCAGATATTGGTCCCGAGTCAGGAGGAAGTGAAACAGGAATCACTTTGTTACCGGTTACATTTCTGCTGTGAGATGTGTTACTCTGGATTCAGAAAGTCTTGTTACGGTAGAGAGGAGGAGAGGAAGGTCACAAACACACACTGACAGTTTGACAGACGTGTCACAACTCATCTGTGTCAGGACGAACAAAGAGAGAGTGTGTGTGGAGGACACATTCAGCACAAGAGGAATCACATTACACACATTTTAAAACAATGGGAATCATCATCATGTTGTTCGATGAGTCATGCCTCACTTTAAAATCAGAAAGTAATGAGAAATTCTGAATTCTTTGGACATAAAAAAAAAAAATACCTCCCACTTTTTTTGCATCGTCATGGTCAGTCAAAAATAACAGTGGCTTCATTTTTACAGCTTTGAAACACATTAAGATGTAAAATAAGTTTAAAATATCCCCCTTTTATTTAAGGGTAAGGCTTTATTCCTCATGAATCGCTCTATTTGAAAAACGTTTTTAGAAATTTGACTCCTATTTTGATTTTATCCGCACGTTTTTCATCCATTTTGACCCTTTTTCGTGCATTCAAATCAGTTTAAACAGAGCCTCCGGGGCCTTGGTCTGCTGTCAGCGCCTTCACCCAAACACTGAGCAGATCTCTGGGCTCATTTCATCTAAAAAGCCTCTTGGCTGCGTCTCTCCTCTGATAAACATCGGAGGTCTCGACAGGAACAAAAGTGGCAGACGGTTATCAGAGACGCTGACATCATCGGACTAAAGGAAGCCATCCCAGGAGGAGAAACTGTATCTCTGACGGCAGGAGAGGAAGCGGCTCTCAGGGTGATGTCACTGACGGTGGGGGAACATTTCAGATGCTAAGTAGTGGTTAAAAAGGGGGTTTCAAACACTAAGAGAACAAAAGCTTTGTCTCCTTCGCTTTTTATTTAGCTTGCAGGAGGGAATGTCGTGTTTAAGTCTGGTAGGGAACGCTCAAAGGTCACATGTGGAAAGAGTAAGACAGATACAATCTAGACAAATCTGAATGATGGATCTAGGGATGAAATAGCGTCAAACTAAGTTGTTAAATGTAAGATGGTTTCCTGTGGCCACTTTGGGACATGTCAGGCCCAGATCTACAGTCAGATGTGTCTCCTTCACCTTTAGCTAAAACTAAATTAACATTTTTAAGGTGGCGATAAAAACGTGTTTTTTGCAATGAAAGTAGTGAGCATCATCAACTTCGTGCGCTCTTTCTTGGTCACGTCATCGTGCATTCATTTGCATAAATGTTAGCAGCTGTGTTTTTGCAGTGAGGGAAATAAATAGCGTGTTGACAGGATACTCTGAGCGACATTGGAAATGAATCATTGGTTTGCTAAATGTCACGCTAGTAGCAGACGTTGGAGAGAACAGAAAGAGGCCCGGTGGTCTCTGTGATAATGACGGCAACATGATACCACTTTGAAACGCTGTAACAAAAAAGTTCAAACGTTTTTAACAGCTAACGGGGGTTACTCAAGTACTTCGCAGGTATTGCAGAGTAACTGTAATTAATACTAGTTCTCATAACTAGGAATGTCTTGAAAAAGTTAACAAAATAAAACCTGATGTGTTTAAAAGGTAATTAAACCGAAATGTAAAGTTATATAGAATAAATTAACGTTAGACTGACAATAAACTGTATTTTGAACCATCAAACGACCAACTCGCAAATGTCTCGTATGAAACGGTGTAAACTTGGGAAGGTTTTCACCTCCTCATCATCACATTAACAGAAACACATCGACCGTGAGATCAAAGTACAGCGAGATTTGTCGAAGAGGTATCTGGTCCTGTACAGAAATGATTAACTGACCTAGATGAAACATCCTCAGAGTCATCAGGATGAGCCACGCTGCCTGCAGGCGTTTCAAAGACCTTCCTTTCATGGAAAGCTATAAAAACATTTGGCCCCTATAGAAACACTTCGTTGCATTTCTTTCTCTCCTATGTGCCTGAAGACAGCTTCCTAAATGGACGTTTAATGGTCTTCCAGAAATATATAATCCGATCATCTTCTGCTCAAGAGAGAAGACATTTACCGACTCATGGCTTCAGATCAGGGAGATATTGGTGGAGAACTTATGATACTCCTGTTGCTTCAAGTTGATTCTCTTCCTCTTCCGAAGAAACCCAGAGAACATTATTCCAGTCGGTGATTGGCTCTTTGTTTAAAGCTGCAAGATTGAAGAATAAACAGTGGCGTTTGATTCCCAGCATCATTAAAGAGCCTTCTTCCACGCAAAAAAAAATGGCGAAGTCACGCCATCGGCTGGTGAGTAATTCCAGGTTCCTCTGTACTCACGTTCTGTACTCGCAATGTCTTTTTATTTTACATTTAGGGGGGAAATCATATCATATTCTCCCCTAGAATGGATCAATTTAAGTGGAGTTTGGTTCCCAGGCTCGTTTAAGTGTCCTTGTCCATGTAAAAACAAATCCACTCTAGCCTGGTGAGTAATTCCAGGTTCCTCTGTACTATGTTTACATTTAAGGGGGAAATCATATCATATTCTCCCCTAAAATTGATCAATTTAGGTGGAGTTTGATTCCCAGGGTCATTAAAGTGTCCTTGTCCATGTAAAAACAGATCTGGCCCAGTCACACCGTCAGCTGGTGAGTAATTCCAGGTTCCTCTGTACTCATAATGTCTTTTTTTTTACATTAAGGGGGGGAATCATATCATATTCTCCCCTAAAATTGATCAATTTAGGTTTTGAGTTTGGTCATCCCAAGTGTCCTTTTCCCTGTAAAATCAAATCTGTCCCAGTCCCACAGCTGGGCAGTAATTCCAGGTCCCTCTGTTCTCACACTAATGAGTGTTCAGGTGTTGGACCCTCCCCTCTCAGGCCAGCAGCGCCTCCCCCTCCTCAGCCCACAGCAGCTTGAGGGTCTCGCTCTGCCGCTGCTCCCTCTGGTGGATCCTCCTCAGACGCAGGATGTACAGCAGGATGGCCAGCACCACCACCAGCACACACAGGGAGAACAGGTGGTGGTTGTAGAGGAAGGAGGAGCGCAGCCAGCTGGGGTGGTTCTGACGGAGGGTCTCCTGCTGGAGGTCCCTGGAGGAGGAGAAGGACCACAGAGAAACTACATTAACCACTTATATTCATATTTTCTATAATGCACAAAAGCAATATGTTATTCTTCAATAAGATGCATGCCCACTGCTCCTAGCACTAGGATGGGTACAAAGCAGAGAGAGCAAAGTACACACATCATTTACTCAAGTAGAAGTACAGATACTCGTGTGTAAAAATACTCTGGTAATATAAAAATATAAACATGTCAAATAGAAATAAAAAAGCGCGTGTGTGTGTGTGTGTGTGTGTGTGTGTGTGTGTGTGTGTGTGTGTGTGTGTGTGTGTGTGTGTGTGTGTGTGTGTGTTACCTGAGGGGCAGGAAGCGTGTTTTGAACAGAATGGCTCCCAGAGTCCACTGCACCTCCTTATCATAAACCAGCTGAGCCGTCCTCAGGCTCCGGTAGTCGGGGGGGAATCTGAAGCCGGAGTGCAGCACCTCGAACATCCAGGCCGACTTGAAGCACTGATACCTGGGAAACAGGTGCCGGGGGGGGGGGGGGGGGTTAATAAATAATGGGGCGGCTGTGGCTCAGGCTCACATGTCAAAGTGTCCTCACCTTACCCCAACATTGCCCCCTCAGGCAGGTCTTTGGTATGTATGTTTTTTGGATAAAAGCATCAAATACCTCGTAATGTAACGTTGAGAATATACTTTATTTAAGGCATCTAACAAGAACTCTTATGAAAAATGCTAACTCATTCCCATAGTCTTTCACTTTATTGTAGTAGGACATTAGAACCATTTACTATTTGCCAATAAATCATTCTTAGAAACATAAACTCATGCAACTTCTTTAATAAATGGTCTTGTTTTTATGGCTAAAGTCTTGAAAGTTCTTACCAACCAAAATCACAACAAAATAAAAAGCACTTATATACTAACTAAGGACTGGCTTATCTAAAGCCTGTTGAGTAGCACTTGAAATGGTTTGGCTCTATGAAACCTGGTGCCTGTACTACGAAGCCGGATTGCGAGCTAACTTCAGGGAAAACTCGGGGTTTCCGGTCCTACGACGCTGGTTCTCTTCTTAGCGGGCTAGATCTCCATGGTAACTTATGCTGAACGGCTAGCCTGGTCCGGAGCAGGTTAGGTTCCAGGATAAGAGATCAAGTCAGTGAAAGCACCGCCTGCTGACCAATCAGAGCTCCGTGTGCGGAGTTTAAAGCGATCAAGTCATATTACAGGATAAAGGAAATACAGTTTAAACTGCCGTTGCAGGAAAGACGGCCGGCAAAAATCACAGATTGTGTGAACGTGAACATTTATAGAATATCACCTCCCATCTTCAGAGCAATCTGACTATTATAACATTAGCGTTAAGAAAGCTTACTTAAATATCTGCCACAACATAAGTAACCGGATCAAAGTAACATTACGTACAGTCCGCGGCACTGTGAGTGCACACGTTGATGCTTATCATTCATATCACATCATAATGTATCATATATTTCCTTATCTGAGTCAGCTTCTTGAGCCGTATCTGGCCGTGCAACACTCACAGTGTCACATACTGTATGCAGAAGTATTATTTTAAGCAACACATTAAGTTGACGAAACACTCGAGTCAAATGTAATTAAAGTCAGATCGTGTCTTAGACGGGGCAGTGACATCATAAACCTGTTAATGTACGCATTCAAACACTTGTTCTGTTACCAGCTGTGTTCACCTCGCAGGTGCAGCTATGTGGCTTTGATCCTGGATAAAGTGTTTAAGTCATGGATGTTTAAAGTTTAACATCTTCATATTTGTCTAATATTATAGTTCACTTTTCATTCAGGAAGTATGACGCTGCGCTGTCAGTACACTTCTCCATGTTTGTGATTGGTCAAATGTTGCTAACCCCGCCCCTTTTATGTGAACGCGCACATAACTAGATAGGGCAAAACTGGCTAAGTTACCGAGTTGATAACCAGCGTCGTAGGACCGTTTAGCGAGAGCGCGTTTGTTTTGGATTAGGTAAGCCGGGTAACTCAAACATATCCAGGGTCTGTTGAACCGGCTTCGTAGTACAGGCCTCTGGTGTACTTATATGATTCGGTTTTCTTCAAGTTTGTATCTTCTTGGTCGAATGCACTTATTGTAAGTCGCTTTGGATAAAAGCGTCGGCTAAATGTAATGTAATGTACTACTTTATCCTGGTTATTTCAGATGGATAGTTTAAATGTCATTGTTCTCACAGTGAAGCTTCTCATTATTGAAAAGTCACCATCAAAAAAAATCACACATTTGAAGCTGTAATGTAAAACTGTGCCTTAAAAAACCACTAGAGATAGTTTGTGTTGTTTCGTGTTGCACTATAATCCTGAAAACATTAAAAATACTAAATCCAGAGCATATTTTCTGATGATTGCTGTGAAGACGAGTTGGTTCCTTAAAACAGGGAAATTAAGAGCGAGAAATGATTCATGCAAATTGACTCTTGGGTGCTAAATTTGAGCTTTAAACTTTGGTGTTAGTGAAGTCATTACATGTCTGTTGTTAATTGGCAGAACAGTTGGCTTTCTCCAGAAATTCACACTCAGCCGACGAGCATCGTGTTAACTCTTAAAAAAAAGCCCTGCACTTATTTTAAGCCTGGTTTATATTTAGAAAGTGAAAAATATTACAAAATGTTTGACGCTTTACAAACCAATTTGAACCATTTCACAGCCATTGGCTCGCTAGTAGCTGTTTTTGCTGACAGGTAAACAAACCTTAATCAAACCTATAAATAAAAACAACTATAAAACAATATTTAAGCCGCTTTCGCCTCTAGAGTTTAAAATGGTTGCTTATTTGTTCCTGTTTCCAGGTGTAAAAGTGGTTTGAATTGGTGAGGTTGGGAATACATTACGTGCTTAACAGCTCAAAAACACCTGACTGGCTGTGATTATCAAACAACAATGTGTGATGTGTTGAAATGATAATGCGCATATTTGAACTGTGAATAAACTACGTGTTAGCAACTGTTTTGCACTGATGTGACATGACGAAAAACTGCCCTGCTGCCACGCAGAAACCTTTCAATGCATCACAACAAAAGCCATCTGTGGAATAACTGTACTGATGAGCTGACATAGTGTTGTTTATCTAAACTAAAACTATTATTTAGAAACCAAATCCTGAATGGTTATGAGCAAGACCTGCAAACTCATACTCTATTTCTTGTCATTGTAAAAGTTATTTCCTTTTGGTTGTTTTGTCACACTTTATATTAAGGTACACACATTCACCATCAACTAGTTGTTCATTAACATGCAGTATATTGGCTTTATTAGTCAGTATAAAACACTCATTAATGCCTTATTCTACATGACCATAGTCTCCAGTACTAAGCCATTAGATGAGAGTTTTTCCTCAAACACCCTCTAATTAGTGCTGATTTATTGTACGTAAGGAAGTTGTTGAGTGAGTCTTAATATGCTCAATATGCAGCAGCACCACAAGAATAGTCATTCTCCCATAATAACACCTAACAAATATGATCTATTCTTATGTAACTGGACATGAAACTACAAGTGTTAATTGTGTCTAAATAACGAAACATTTGGTATTTCTAACTCAGAATTCCCTATTCTAAAGTGAAGTCTTGTTCTTAACAAATAAGCTAGAAAAATATTTGTTTAAAACAATGAATCCAATACATCACGGATGCTGATGACGATGACCTAATCTTTTATTTTCAAGATAAATAGAGGGACCAGATCTTCTTTCTTGCCCCTGTTGAACATGACAGAGAATATTTGAGAATTTATTTATTAGTTTTTTTTGTACCTTGAACGTTTTTTCTCTTTCTTTTTGACATAATTATTATTATAATTATTATTGTTGTTTGTTTTGTTTCTGACATGTTCAACAAATAGACTAATACAAAAATGAAAATGAAAATAAAACCTACATTTGACAGTAAATCAAATGAAAGCTGTGCATAATTTAAACGTTGTTGAAGAAGAGATGAACTCACTTGAGTCGGCTGATGTCGGCCTGCTGAGAGAAAAGCTTGTTGTCCAGACGCTGTTTCAGGGTCGACCACTTGGTGGCGCAGTAGTCCTGCAGAAACAACAACAACAAACTTTATATAAACAACAAATAATCATGCATTTGTTTTGATAGAGATATTACTCTTGAAAAAGTACCATAGCGAAGTGGTTATCACCAGATCGCCCAACTTTAAACGCATGGATGGTTATTAAAGTGGACATTTACAAAATGGAGAGGATGTGACTACCCGATTTGCACTGCGCAAGCGCGAGTTGGTCTGCCATATTGGACCGCTACGTACGGCAACCCAAACAGGACATTTGAAAGCGGCGTTTCGCAAAGAAGAAAAACAAACCGACCGCATTAATCTGAACGAGAGAGATGAGTTATTGTTTTTACAACGTAATTTCCCGGTTATTTGAGGATAAATCCTTTTAGTGGGTTAAGTACATTCTTAGAATAAGTGAGAAATGGATTTAACTTCTTTTTGACAGCCTTCACACTGGAACAATAAGAAACTGTAAATGTATGCAATCATTTATGGCATTCATAATTAATATCTAATTGTTAACTTAGAAATGTATTAGTCCGGAGAAACCTTTTCTGTTGAGATTCCTGGAAAAGGGAAATTACTTTTCATTAAAAAAGTTGATTCAAGAACAAAACTCTGTTATTAGATCAGTGCGGACGTCAAATGTCCCGTTTGGATTGCCGTACGTAGCTGCCTAATATGGCGGACCAACTCGCGCTTGAGCAGTGCAAATCGGGCAGACATGCAAATCGGGAAGTCACAGAGGATAACATCATCTGTCAATCACAAACTGGAACTATTTGTGTCACGATGTAGAAAGTGGACTGATTTGTAAAACCTCATCGGCCAGATTTTGTGAAGTCCTGATAACTCCCTAATGTCGTATTGTTCGTACTTTTTACTGTTTTTATTTGATCTTTGTGTAAAAAAAACACATTTCGGACAAACTTAAGATGTACAATTACTATGTCTTGACAAAACACTGTAATTGTGTGCTGCCAAATGTCAATAACAGATATATTACAAAAAAGTACCATAGCAGCTTTGGAGTACTTCCTGCTGTCGTACTGTCCTCCGAGCCGCAGAACGTCCTCCGTGCAGTAGAAGAACTCAGAGAAGCCGTAAAACTCACTGTTACTGAAGTTGATGGGAGCCTGAAACACAAAACATGGCATTAGAATCAAATCAGTTCAATAGGAATTCACAATAAAGTACTCTCCTTACAAAACAGGACGTCACATTAAACTGAAATCCTCATTTATTGACCTACAAATTGACTCACCTCGTGCAAACATTTCAATAAACAGCTAACAACTATTTTAATCATCAATAAATACAATAGTAAAAGTGTTTTTTAGATAAACCGGTTAATTGTTAGGTTTAACAAGTCAGAAGGTGTTAATTATATGTATTCTAGTTTCTCAAATTGTACGGTGATGTCTTTAATAGTCTTGTTTTGTCAGTCCAAAACCCAAAGATGTATAAAAACAGAGAAATATATATATTTTTGAGGCTGAAACACCATTTATTTTCTTTAACGATCAATGGTTATCAAACCGTTTGTCCTTTTTTTAAATGGAAATGGTCTAATTGCTTCCTCGGCCTCTCGCTGCAGCTCTAACAATAACTGACTCGTTGCTCTCAGAGTTTCTTTATGCGTGGTTTTTCTCATCAGAAGACCTTGGTAGCGACATGAAGGTTTCAAATAATTCCTAGGCTTTATTTGTCATGTTCACAATAGCTACAGCTCAATAATAATATTACATTTTATTTTTAGGCGCCCTTGCCAGGCATCCAAGGTCACCTTAGAATGAATAAAATAAATAATCTAATGGTGGAAACAGCAAAACATAAAACACATACAGAGCTGAGGAGAGAATAAATGAAAAAGTGTTTGGTGTATTGAAAGTTCTGACGTCTACATCTGGGTCGCGTAGTTTTGGATACGGAGATCTTGAGTCTTAGGCTCCTCCAACAACACAAAAAACACAATATAACATAAAAGAAACCACATAAAGGTAAAAGCAAGCGACAAATAATAATAATGTTGGGGAAATATTTTCCAAGGCCCATAACTTTGACCCAGTTTATCAGTTCATACTGTCCTGACTGAGCACACCTGTAACCTTGGCTGCTGTGCTCTCAGTGTTCTGTCTCCCTGTTCCTGCCTGTTGGCGTCAGCTCATAGAGGTGTTATGGTTCTATGTTCCTGCCTGTTGGCGTCAGCTCATAGAGGTGTTATGGTTCTATGTTCCTGCCTGTTGGCGTCAGCTCATAGAGGTGTTATGGTTCTATGTTCCTGCCTGTTGGCGTCAGCTCATAGAGGTGTTATGGTTCTATGTTCCTGCCTGTTGGCGTCAGCTCATAGAGGTGTTATGGTTCTATGTTCCTGCCTGTTGGCGTCAGCTGATAGAGGTGTTATGTTTCTATGTTCCTGCCTGTTGGCGTCAGCTCATAGAGGTGTTATGGTTCTATGTTCCTGCCTGTTGGCGTCAGCTGATAGAGGTGTTATGGTTCTATGTTCCTGCCTGTTGGCGTCAGCTGATAGAGGTGTTATGGTTCTATGTTCCTGCCTGTTGGCGTCAGCTCATAGAGGTGTTATGGTTCTATGTTCCTGCCTGTTGGCGTCAGCTCATAGAGGTGTTATGGTTCTATGTTCCTGCCTGTTGGCTCAGCTGAGAGGTGTTATGGTTCTATGTTCCTGCCTGTTGGCTCAGCTGATAGAGGTGTTATGGTTCTATGTTCCTGCCTGTTGGCGTCAGCTGATGATGGTGTTATGGGAGTGCCTGTTGGCGTCAGCTGATAGAGGTGTTTATGGTTCTATGTTCCTGCCTGTTGGCGTCAGCTCATAGAGGTGTTATGGTTCTATGTTCCTGCCTGTTGGCGTCAGCTCATAGAGGTGTTATGGTTCTATGTTCCTGCCTGTTGGCGTCAGCTCATAGAGGTGTTATGGTTCTATGTTCCTGCCTGTTGGCGTCAGCTGATAGAGGTGTTATGGTTCTATGTTCCTGCCTGTTGGCGTCAGCTGATAGAGGTGTTATGGTTCTATGTTCCTGCCTGTTGGCGTCAGCTCATAGAGGTGTTATGGTTCTATGTTCCTGCCTGTTGGCGTCAGCTGATAGAGGTGTTATGGTTCTATGTTCCTGCCTGTTGGCGTCAGCTGATAGAGGTGTTATGGTTCTATGTTCCTGCCTGTTGGCGTCAGCTCATAGAGGTGTTATGGTTCTATGTTCCTGCCTGTTGGCGTCAGCTCATAGAGGTGTTATGGTTCTATGTTCTCTGTTTGGCGTCAGCTCATAGAGGTGTTATGGTTCTATGTTCCTGCCTGTTGGCGTCAGCTCATAGAGGTGTTATGGTTCTATGTTCCTGCCTGTTGGCGTCAGCTCATAGAGGTGTTATGGTTCTATGTTCCTGCCTGTTGGCGTCAGCTCATAGAGGTGTTATGGTTCTATGTTCCTGCCTGTTGGCGTCAGCTCATAGAGGTGTTATGGTTCTATGTTCCTCTCTGTTGGCGTCAGCTCATAGAGGTGTTATGGTTCTATGTTCCTGCCTGTTGGCGTCAGCTCATAGAGGTGTTATGGTTCTATGTTCCTGCCTGTTGGCGTCAGCTCATAGAGGTGTTATGGTTCTATGTTCCTCTCTGTTGGCGTCAGCTCATAGAGGTGTTATGGTTCTATGTTCCTGCCTGTTGGCGTCAGCTCATAGAGGTGTTATGGTTCTATGTTCCTCTCTGTTGGCGTCAGCTGATAGAGGTGTTATGGTTCCATGTTCCTGCCTGTTGGCGTCAGCTGATAGAGGTGTTATGCTTCTATCTTGTTATGCACAATGTTGATTATTCTCTCTGACACTAAATACACGGGTCTGGGGTAGAGATCTTCAGAATTGATTGTGGCATCTCTACCGTGTGGTCAAACCGTGGCCCGTGACATGTCTTGTGAATCCTCCGGCCGAAGCTCGTGATAAACGTCAGTGTTTGCCATCAAAGCTCCAGCTCTCCTCGTGTCTCTTTGAGTCCTGACTCTCCATTGCTACAGAAGTTTCCCCCACAAATAATATATTGGAGTTTTATAGCGCTTAGTGCTCAAAGACGCTTTACATCAAATCAGAAACAGATGCAGTACAAAGAAAACTAAAAACAGAAACAGTAGTCCTCATCCAAGTGTGAGTAAAGTGTGGGTTGTGGACCAGAGTTTGAAAGCTAGAGTGAATAAGTGAATGCAACAAATTAAAAAGGGTTTGGTGTATTGAAAGTTCTGACGTCATCTCAAATCTGGGTTGTGTAGTTTTAGATATGGACATCTTGAGCTTCTCCCACAATGTAACATAAAAGAAACAACATACGTTTTCTCTCACTGATTGTGCCGTTATGTTAAATGTTTGTTGTTTGTTTCTCATGTCTTGTGTCTTGATATCTGTCTGTTGATGTTACACATGGATCTGCTGTGATGCAAGTCACATTTCAGACTTGATCTGACCAAGTATTATCGTTTCAATAAATACATAAAATAAACAATATAAAGATAAAAGCAAGAGACAAATGATGATAATAATATATATTGGATTTTTATATCGCTCTCCCTAGTGCTCAAAGACGCTTTACATGAAATCAGAAACAGAAACAGTAGTCCTCATCCAAGTGTGAGTAAAGTGTGGGGGGGGGGGTTCTTGATCAGAGTTTGAAAGATAGAGGGAATAAGTGAGTTTTGAAGTGAAAGTTCTGACGTCTACACGATGCACAAATCAGGGTTGCGTAGTTTTCCCCCCCGCTGTGTTGAAGTGTTTCTGCTGCTCTTTAATCGCATATTAATAAGAAGGGTTCCTGAACACCTCACAATATCAGAGTGGATGGATACTCCAAATGAATTCTTAGTGTTGGGATAATGTAGGTTCACAACTCAAAACAATGATCCAACACAGATGTAGTCAGCTTGGGGCATTTTGATGTGGAAATGTTGCACATGAAATCTTTAAAAGGAGCTTAGGAATGAATCATTTGAATTGAATGTTCAGTAACCGTAAGGCGTACAGGTTAGTAGTACCCAAAGATTTACTGCAGGACTGTTGTATAAGACTAAATGTTTTCCTATGTTTTGGATATGGAAATCGTGCATCTTAGGCTTCTCTAAGAATGCAAAAACACAATATAACATAAAAGAAACAACACAAAAAGGTAAAAGCAAGAGACAAATGGTTGAAGTCGGTACCTGGTAGACTCCCCCCGGGGACATGGTGCCGTTGTGGATCCCCAGGAAGGGTCTGACGGCCTCCTGGCACCGGGTCCAGTCCCCCTGCCCTCTGAGGCTCAGGGTCCGGTTCTCTCTCACCACGCTGTCCTGCAGACTGAGCGGGAGACACGGGTCCAGGTACGGCTTGTCCTCGCTCAGACCCAGCTGCGTGGTCAGGAGCCTGGAGACAAACATTTCATATTAAGGACGAACATTTATTATTTATTTGTTTATTAGTTTGTTTATTCCACACATGGCATTTATTTTAAAACATGTACACTTATAGAGAGGCGAAGTCCCTCCCCTTCCGGGGACCTCCATGGGACCTTATTTCGGAAAAATTATGTATTGAAGTCAATGGGGAGAGAAAGATTATCTTTGGATCGCGTTTGAATTGTGCCACGAATTACACATATGATGTTTGTCAATCTTAAAAAATCATTTCCATGTCAAAAAAGTCACAGTTTATCGTAAAACTGTTGAAATATAAGACTATGAAAAATACGCAACTAGAAAGACTACAAATCCCAGAATCCCGGTCGCGCATGCTGGCTCTTACGGAACCGACTAACTCCCCTTGTGTGTATGTACAGCTCTCAACACGCCCAGACTTGGAGTGATTTTCACCTCTTTTAATACTTTCCGCCTCATTCTGAAAGAAAGAAGTGAAATGTGCCAACGTGACGGCCGTCTTGGTGTGTGGTGCGAGACGGGAGATGTAGTTCATTGAGCGGTTTCACACAAAAAAAGTGTTACTTCACAGTTTTACGACACATTTTTATTTTTTGACTTGCAAAATGATCTTTTAAATTGACAAACATCATATGTGTAATTCGTGGCACAGTTCAAACGGGATCAAAAGATAATCTTTCTCTCCCCATTGACTTCAATACATACTTTTTCCGAAATAAGGTCCCATGGAGCTCCCCCGGAAAGGGAGGGACTTCGCCTCTCTATTGTGGCTGTTTTTATTTTATTTATTTGTTTATAGCGCATGGTGGAAAGGAGCAGGGAGAAGAAAATAGAAGCCATATTCTTTCAGTCACAGTTGCTTACAAATACTGAAACATAAAACCAGAACACAATCAAAACGTCATACCGTCTAATTAGGCTTTCTTTATACATTTTCTTAAACATAAACATTTTCTTCCAGCCCGTTAATTCATTCGGTAAATAATTCCACTCCTTTACGCCAAGAGACACACATCTGCTTTAAAGTAGTACGTGCAAACGGATGCTTAACGTTTAATTTCCTCCTATGATGCTCATACTCTGAAATTAAAACAAATTAGTTTTGTATATTTTCCGTCTGTAAAGTCTATTCAATCTTAACATTTTAACAGCCTTGACTTGATTTATAGTGCCTAAATAGATTTCTGATCTTCTGCCAGAGTCAGAACTAAACCTGGAGAGACTGCGTTTAGTTATTATGCTTCATATATATATATATATATATATATATATATATATATATAGATAATATATATATATATATTATATATATATATATATATATATATATATATATATATTATATATAATATATATATATATATTATATATAATATATATATATATATATAATATATATATATATATATATATATATATATATATATATATATATATGGACCAAACTCCCAGAAAATCACAACAAAAAAGGAACTTGTTCTTCGTTAGTCACATATACACCGACTTTGAAACATCAGTTTTTGAGTTCAATTCATTTAACCTTTATTTAACCGGATAAGACCAACAACAGAGATATTTTGTAATGGGGACCTAGACAAGAAGGCATCAAAAGTCACACACACATAAACAGTATAATGCAAAAACAATTCATACAACAAAACTACTGTCCATGCATCAAGAGAAATATGCATAACTGTAACTGACAACAAGACATGCCATCATCACTATGCATTGAAACAAGAGTTTTTTGTTCTCCTTTGTACTGTGTCTGAAATTCCAAAATACATTTCTGATCTTCTGCCAGAGTCAGAACTAAACATGGATTCGCAGCGTTTAGTTATTATGCTTCATATATATGGACCAAACTCCCAGAAAATCGCAACTCTCACTTATTTTAATGCAAGACTGAAGACTTATCCTAAATCCAAAGACTTTTGCATGTCCTACACTGCACTGTAAGTTTGTTTTTAATTACATTTTCTTGTAATTGTATAACGAGCGTCTGTAGCACTATCCTAATGCTATTAATGTTTTTTATGAAGCACTTTGAAAGGCCTTGTGTCAAAGTGTGCTTTATAAATAAACCTGCCTTGTCATACAGTCAATGTGTGGACTCATTTGAGATCATAATCATAAGAGGAGATATGAATAGACCAGCAGACTCAGGGACAGTTTTATCCCACAGAATACATTAACAGCTAAATATTTGAGCTATAGACCTGGGAGTTAGTCAAATCTGAACCAGTCTGTTGTTAATTGGTGGAAAGGTTGGTTTTCTTTGGTGATTAACACTTAGGCTCAGTTGTCAAGCTTAGTGGTAATTGTTGAAATTCACTTTTTACATAAAAGCCTTAAATCCAAAAGCAGTGTCTGTGTGTGTGTGTATGTGTGTGTGTCTGTGTGTGTGTCTGTCTGTCTGTCTGTTCTTGGTGAAGGTGTTGTTGAGCAGCTGCTCCTCATAGCGCTGTGTGTGTCTGTCTGTCTCTGTCTCTGTGTGTGTGTGTGTGTGTGTGTGTTGTGTGTGTGTGTGTACCTGTTCTTGGTGAAGGTGTTGTTGAGCAGCTGCTCCTCATAGCGCTGTTGGTGTGTGTGTGTGTGTGTGTGTGTACCTGTTCTTGGTGAAGGTGTTGTTGAGCAGCTGCTCCTCATAGCGCTGTCGGTGTGTGTGTGTGTGTGTGTGTGTACCTGTTCTTGGTGAAGGTGTTGTTGAGCAGATGCTCCTCATAGCGCTGTGTGTGTGTGTGTGTGTGTGTGTGTGTGTGTGTGTGTGTGTGTGTACCTGTTCTTGGTGAAGGTGTTGTTGAGCAGATGCTCCTCATAGCGCTGTCGGGCCATGTTTCCTCCGAAGCCCAGGAAGGTGGTGACGTAGACTCTGTAGACGTGCTGCGTGTGATCCACGTCACAGCCGAGGTTAAACTCCGCCAACACACTCTTCCCCGCCTCCTCCTGAACACACAAAACATTGTCAATACCTGTATGTTGCCGTCCATCTGTTCCTAACATCTAATGCAGGGGTGTCAAACTCAATTTCATTGCAAGGCAAGTTTATTTATATAGCACCTTTCAACACAAGGCAATTCAAAAATGAAAGCAGTGGCAAAAAGAAAAGTCTTCAGCCTGGATTTAAAAACAGGAAGAGTTGCAGCGGACCTGCAGGTTCCTGGGAGTTTGTTCCAGATATTTGGAGCATAATAACTGAGCGCTGCTTCACCATGTTTAGTTGCGGGCCACATTCAAATTCAAAGGTTTTATTATCAGATGCACAAAGCTACAGTGTAGAAATGGCAATGACATTCTTCTGACCCGAGCTCCTCCAACAATGCAACATATATAATACAATACAAACATACAACAAAAAAATAGTGCAAGAAGTCTATATACATTTAAATAGAATATGATATGTACAAGAACAGAATATGAAATGAAATAATGTACATTACCACGAAATTAAATACGGTTTATTGCGGTGAGAACTATTAAATGTTGTGAAAGTTTGTCGCACAAGAACAAGACATGTTATGCCTCAGCGATGGGTATTTTTTTATTAATGAATCATGTTTATAGACCAAATGACTAATTAGGTGCACAGATTAAGCCAAAATGAATTTAAACACAATCAGCAGCCGTTATAACTTAGAACTTGCTTGATATTTAATTGTTGTTATTGTTCATTCAACATGTATATTTTCTACTTTCTTGTTTATTTCTTGTCTTATCTTATCTTATCTTATCTTATCTTATCATGAGCCCTCCTCCAGTAACAGATCTTACTTCCTGTGGAGAGCTGAAGGTGATGGCGCTCGGCACCTCGTAGGCGATCTGCAGTGAAGCCCCGCCCATATCCATGATGCCCACTGTGCGCCGCCTGCTGATTGGCTGCTGGTTCTGAGAGCCTGTCGTCACCTCCACTGTGGCTTCCTCTGAGAAACAGGAAGCAGATCTCATGTTATCATCTGATTCTGTGAACTGTGAACCGAACAAAATGAGAAAATAAAATAAAAACGGAAAAATACATGTTTGACATGACAAATATCTACACATCGTGTACACATGTATAAACTTAAACACACACACATATAATTACCACGTACATCAACATACATACATACATACATACATACATACATACATACATACATACATACATACATACATACATACATACATACATACATATACATTCAATCTGTGTATAGAAACAAAGTCAAACAAGAGATGGTCCTGTCACAATTTCTATTCTATTTTATTTGTATTTACTTGCACTATTGTATCCGTTTTATTGTGTTGCACTGTTGGAGGAGCATGTGACCTAAGATTTCCATTGATATATCTACACTGTAGCTATGCACACATGACAATAAAAGCCTTGAATCTTGAATCTTGTTAGCAGCTTCACACTCACCATCATCAGCGTGATCGAAGCGGCCCAACACAAAGTTTATCCCGATCCACGCGTACACTCCTGCAGGGACACAAAACAGGCAGGAAGTGGTTAGAAAGACATGGTTTTAGGGTTGCATTCTCTTAATTTAGTTAATACAACTAAACCCAGTAGCAGCAAACATCATCAGTAAGCAAGCTGCTCACCTTCTTGTTTCCCAGAGATGACCTCAGCATGAGAGCTGGAGAACAGGAAGTCGAAATCCAGAGGAACGTCAGTGATCAGATCCTCCAAGATGGCCGTCTGCTGGCTGCACACAGAGGAGCAAGAAATATAAAATAAATACGGAGGGATGGATAAAAACAGTCAAAAGGCAATATGACTACAGTCCATTTTGTTACTTAAAGGTCACCCATCGTGCTATTTTTAGGCAATAGCATAGGTCTCAGATATATACAAATATATAAAAAACATGTCTATGAAATGTTTTGCTCAAAATACCAGACAGATCACCCATTCTAGCCATGCCTCATATCCCCTCTATTTCACTTCCTGTTTCAAAAGTGCTGATTTTGGGGTATAAAGCTTTAAAATAAAAAAAGTTATAGAAAGAAAAGGAGGGGTCTGAGCTCATGCGGGACCCGGCAGCTACTGTCTAAACTAAATACTGCCGTGATGAAACGCCATATCATGGATTATCAAGGATTGTTTCTGAAACAGTATGGAGCTCAAAGGCTTTCTCTCTTGCCGGTTATACCACAAGGTGAGTTCCTTTTTATTTCCTGCTTCTTCACACACATGCTCTGTGCAGTACAGGTTAGCTCTGAGTGTTAGCGATGCTAATGTAAACACCGACCATATTACGTCATATCGGACGCAAATCTGGATCAGCTCCGTTGTAGCCCCGTTTTTAGAGATGTGGGTACGGAGGAAAAGAGAGAGGGTTTTATTTTCTGACGCTGCGTGAGTTCCCTGACACACCGGGGACACATCTTTATGTAGAAAAGACATCAGAAAGTCCATTTTGCATGATAGGTCCCCTTCCCACACCCCTTTTCGGATGTGTAATTAGGTAGATCATTTGTTTATATATAATTTAGAATCAGTAATATTTTTGTTTATCAATTTGATACTGCTTAAGTTTGTATAGTATAATAATTCTCATGTTTCATTTCATTTTTTACACCAGGGGTGTCCAAACATGGATGTATAATAAGAACTGGATACGAGCGTGGGAGGCGGGGTCTCGTTCTTTCCTATGAGAGCTGCTCATTGGCGCAAAAAGGCCCAACTTTTGAGAGAGCGAAACGTCACAGATTACCCATCATGCCTGGCTAGAGCATGCGCAGTTGAGTTGCCCCTTAAGCCCTGCCCCCCGAGCTCCCACTCTCGGCTCACTAGAATGAATGGAGAGAGAAAATAAATCTAGATTCGGCTTTTAGTGCATTTTACAACTTTAAGGACCTAATGATTCTAATAAGGGCTATAAAATAGTTCATACTGGCTAGTTTATAAAAAAGTATCCACTGATTTACAGACGTCTCTTTCCCAATGTTAGTCAATGGGGGAAAGTTGTTTTGGGCCGGGGGACGTCACGGACTAGGGTTGCAAAGGGGCGGAACATTTCCGGTAAATTTCCATGGGAAGTTAAGCTGGGGAATTTTGGAAATATTCCATATTGGAAACCTTCCATGGGAATTTATGGGAACTAACTGGGAGTTGAGGGTAATGTAATCGAATTGTATCGTATCAAAGCATACATATTAACATTTTGTTTTGTCATAAGAAAACATCCATGCAAAATGATACAATTAAAAAACATGACATTTCAACAGATTTATTTGTAAGTAGAACAGAACAAGTTTTAATTATTTTATTGAACAATCATTTGTTTCATTGAAGAACAAAAACATGAATGTTGAGTTAAATATTACTCATCCCCCCAACCCCACTCATTCAAAAATGAACAAAAATGCACCCCCCATCCAAAAATCCCCACAAGAAATCATGTGTGCATGTGATGGAGGAATGCACAGTGCCTGTAGGGGGTGTGGTCTCAATAGCCATGCAGTAAGGCTGAGTAAGCAGTGTGCTATGTGCATGTGATTGAGGAATGGCATGGATATTCAAGTGTACTTGAATGGCATCTGTTTGTTTTAGTCAAGATTATGCTAAAATATACTTTCCCCAACTATATTTAAGTTCCCTACGAAGAGCCAACCTTCAATTTAGAAAATTCCCAGTTTATTCCCTTAAATTCCTGTTTATTCCCTTAAATTCCCGTTTATTCCCTTAAATTCCCGTTTATTCCCTTAAATTCCCGTTTATTCCCTTATATTCCCATGGAAAGTTTCCATCTTTTAAAATTCCCGGAATTTTGCAACCCTATCACGGACTGATACGGAAGTTGCAGTAGCGCCGTTTGGACACAACGAATGTTGGGGGCTTGTGCCCAACTACGGCCTCGACGGACCATTTTTTAATCGGCCCTCAGCAAATTCAAAAAGTCTAATGAAATATGGCCCAGAAATTATATATATATACACAGTATTCATGTGTTAATAAGCCCAGTTTTCAAATAAATTCAGTCAATTACAGTTGAAAACATGTTCTAACAAATCTTAGTTGATAAGAAAAAAGCCCAATAACACATTTACATATCAACCTTGAAATATACCCTTCATATTTCCTCTTATGATAATCAATCAGAAGCTTCTGTTGTAAGGAATGAGCTGCCAACACAATAAATGAAACCCTCTGGAGAGCTGTGAGGTGTTTTTTCATCAATATCAACCATAATTTACCTAAATTCAATATACCTCTAGTGATCGGCCCAGCCCTTCCTTTATTTTTCTGTATGTGGCCCTTGGTGAAAAAAGTTTGGACACCCCTGATTTACACGTTCGAAATAAATAAAATCAAATAATTAATGAAATAAAAACCCCAGAGTAATGATGAGTTACCTGTCCGGCAGCAGCCTCATGCCGGCGGTGCACAGGATGTAGAGCGGCGTCTCTTTGTGTTTGTTCCTCGGGACGTGAGCAGCAGCGAAGCTCAGCAGAGGGTAGAGGTAATCACTGGCCCGAGTGGGAGAGGTGGCCAGGGTGGAGATCCCTGAGAGACGGCAACAACACACACATTTCACAAAAACTAAACATCATTCACAAGTGTTTTCACAAGACAGCTAAGTAAAGAGACACAGCTTAAGTTAAAGAAGCACAATCCTCAAACTGAAGTGACACGGCACTTGTTCTTCGTTAGTCACATACACTCAATCTGTTATTGAGTTCAATTCATTTAACCTTTATTTAACCAGATAAGACCAATAGAGATATGTTGTAATGGGGACCTAGACAAGAAGGCATCAAAGTCAGGTAGGTTTGTTAGTGTGCTTGGTTCACAAAACTATAGGTTTGTGTCTTAAGGGAGGGGGTGTTACGGCCGCCGCCTTCTATCTGCCCATTAACCTTTCTCTAAGTGTTTGCAGCTGTGTATTATATATGTATATGAGCTGTGCCGTTGCCCCGACGCCATTGGATGCCAGTTTCCTGTCCCTTCCCCGGTAGGCGTGACTGAAGATCTGGATTGGAGCAGGCCGGGCCGACTCTCCAATCCCCACACACACCTTCCGGGACAGATACAAGAATGTGTGCACCGTGTTAGTGGGGAGAGGTCTGAATCTGTGGCAGACGTCTCTCGGCACTCGCTCAGTAAATTCTGTTAGTTCTGTTAACAGTGGTTAACTAGGTTGAGTGCATATGTGTGCATATGTGTGCTTATGTCTATAAATCTGTTTGTCTTTAAGTACAACGTAACTGTGGTTAACTTGTACACAGGCTGTGTTTTGTTACTGCCTATTTTTGTTAGCCATATTCCTTTTTCCACTTTAGAAGTGAGGTTCTCTTTTGTGTTTGTTAGTTTTTGTTTAGTTTAGGTATTACCTTGTGAAAGCTCTTATTTAAAGAGTCTACCTTAGTTATTTTTGTTTGTTATTTAAACCGGTGCCTTTGTGGCTTTTTGTTTTGATTGTGGCTATTTGTTGCCTACGTTATTGTGCACGTTCATTAACAACTTCCTATTTACCAATTTCAACTGGGTATATGTTACTTTCCACTTTCCACGAGCCGGGACGTAACACACACACATAAACAGTATAATGCAAAACAATTCAACAAAACTAGTGTCCATGCATCACGAGAAATATGCATAACCGAAACTGCCAACAAGATATGTCATCGTCACTTTGCATGAAAGGATTTTTTTCTCCTGTAAACTGTGTCTGAAATGCTGTTTTCTGTCTCTTAAAGCCCGCCTACCAAAAAAGCCCCGGCTGCTCTGATTGGCTTGTGTGAGCTGCAGTATAAACCAGAAGAGCCTGTATGTGACAAAGCAAAGCCCATGTTTTCACAAAAAGCTGATCAGTGTCTAACAACTAGGGCTGATAAATTAATCGTATTTTAATCGCAATTACGATTTTGGCTTGCAACGATTATGAAAACAACATAATCGAATTAAAACGATTTTTTTTAATTATTATTTATTTAAAAAAATATATATGAATATATATATATTATGTTTTTTATTAGTTTTTCAATTGAATTATACTTAAAGTTCAGGGTAATCAACTGTTAAAAACATAACTTTCTTTTTTCGGATGTTTTCAAAGTAAATGGATAATCGTTTTTAATAATGGTGATATCAATTATTGACCCAAATAATCGAGATTATGATTTTTGCCATAATCGAGCAGCCCTACTAACAACCCATAAACTGTTCAAAGTGCCACGTATGCTTTAACTATTGCTCCTGGAAAAACAAAACACCCAGTGTATTTAATCTGTGTGCTGAGATAAAGACAGAGGCACTTAACAGTGCTTTCTGCTGAAATGACTTAACAGAGGAACATCACGGCAAAAACTAGCGGTAATCATGACAATCCCATCAATTTCAGATCAAATGAGGAGGTTAACCGTACAAGGGAAACTCAGAGCGCTCATCTGTTTTTATCCTGTTCAACTTCTATTTCTTCCCCTGCTCTATATTCCCCATGAATGCCACATCTTATCTCCGTCACACACTCTGCCCTTCATTTCTTCTGGCTGTGAGCCAAAGGGACAGACAATGATAAGTAATGATCCTCATGCTGGCACCAAGAAGTCGAAAACACTGGGGGGGGGAATTATCTGTCTGCGTCTCAAAGGCACCTTTGTAAAGTCACACAAAACAAAAAGTGAAGAAATCTGTGGTTTTTAGGAGATGTTTGACAAAATGTCTGAAGAATGTCTCTCCGTTTCACTACTGCACATATGGCACATATTATTATGGTTTAAGTTTCGGATTTAAAGTATTAGAACAAACTGAATATTAAATTGTGATAATAATATGTATTACTTTATCAGGGTATATGCAGGAATCCTGAAGTCAAATGTAATACCTTTTAAGACCTTTTTTAAGACCCTTTCCATACATTTTAAGACCTCATCGCCACTTCCAGTTTAACCGGTTACATTGGCGACACACTTTACCTCACATTGACTATATACAGTATTGATTGTCCTTCCTCCTTATCTTCCAACCATTTGGACGCAGACTTGCATTTCCCCATAACGATGTTGTTTAACAACCGGCGTAAACGGACCTTCGCGCGCTATCAAGCAGTGAGCGTGCGATGTCCTGTTCAGATGACGTCAAACCCATCGGGATGCCATAAATAAACTACACAGAATCACACTACACACCTACGCAATGATTACATTCAGGCAAATGCCGTTTAATACTTTTTAATACTTTTTAATACTTTTTAATAGCCTTCATTTTGACTAAATTGATTGATCAACTTTTAATACTTTTTAAGACCCGGCGGGAACCCTGTTAATAATAATGAAATATAGATTAGGGCTGCAAGTTTCCGAAGAAAAAAAACGAGTTGCTATGATTTTGACTGAATTTGTAATTACGATATGTTTCACAATATTAGAGGGAATGATGATTTTTAATTATTATTTCGCTATCATTTAAATATATATTAAATGATTATGGTGGAGGATCTGTACTAAAAAGTCAGTACAATGTACGATGTATAGGCTAGAATATATCTGCAGCCCCTTACTTCATTAAAAAGGGTATTTCAACACATATTTAGCCTTTAACAAACATTGTAAATCCTGCGTTTTGGATATTGTACTGCTCCATATTGCCATCACTGAGCTCCTGTTTCCTCACCAGGTTTGATCTTTTTGACGACAGGTTTGCGGTCGCGGTCCTTCATCTGTCGGATGTCCAGCAGCGTGTGGGGGTTCCCGTTGTGGGGGGGCCAGTAGTACACAAAGACCCTGGAGCCGCTGGAGCCACAGTCCACCACCACGCCGTAGTTCAGAGCCGGGTTCAGGACGTCCGTGGCCTCCATGGTCTCTGCGATGGAGAGGTACCTGGAGGAGGAGAGGGAACATCTGTTACTCGGTAATAAGACACACTTTCCTATTAGCACGACACTTTATTTCAGCACACCGCCATCTTCGGATATCACATACAACACGTAACTCCCACGTAACACTTCACAACACCCGTAACACTTCTGGTTCTTCACAATAAAACTCCAAGTGAACACATTAAACAGAAACAGAAATAGTGCATGTAGGTTAACACATTAGGATATGAAAAACATGCTCCTGAACAATATCTACTTTTTATATGGTCACTAGCTTCTTGTTTTCATACCTTGGATATGTTCCTTTTTGGTTTTCATAATCTTAAAAAGGGACCCTATTCTGCCTTTTTGGGTTTTCCCTTTCCAGTAGTGTGTTCTAAAGGTTTTAGTGCATGTAAATGGTCTGCAAGGCTAAAATCCCTTTTGTTTCCTACAGAGGGAGTTTCTCTCCCACACACTCGCGCTTCTATTGGCTAGCACTCCAACACATTGTACGTTAGGGCTGCACGATATATCGTGTCGTGACGATAATCGCGTTATGCGCATGCGCGATATTCACATCGCAGGACGTGCGATTTTAAGTAGGCAAATTAACTCAAACACGTCATGTTACAATTCTTTTGCTGCTTGCTACAAAAGGAAAAGGTACTTGAGTGAGTGACAAGCAGGCTCTGCATGCACAGCAAACCACCAATCACAATCATTCTTGATCAGATCACAGCAGGATAACCGAGCTAGCTCAGCTTGTTGCTCTGATAACTTAAGATCCAGAAGTCCGTGACTAAAATCCTTCATCCGGTTAAATACCAATTGTATAGCATTAAAGTTCAAGAAAGGATGGTTTGCGGACAAAAAAAACTGTCTTTTCTTCAATTCCTGTATTTTTTCATATCGATATATATATATCGCGGGGGGGGAAAATCGCAATGTCAGTTTTTTTTCAATATCGTGCAGCCCTATTGTACGTGATAGGCTAACGGGCGGGACATCTCTAAGCGGTTGACCAATCACATCAGAGCCGACCAGCTAACCAATCAGAGCAGACTGGGCTCTGGTTTCAGAGGGTGGAAAGAGTTGCTGCAGCACAGGCAGTATGAGAACAATAAAGAGCTTTTTGAACATTAAAGCATGGAGACATGTCCCAGGAGAGTTGACCATATGCTGTTTTTTTTCCATTCATGGAACATGGAAACATTTGTTGCTGGATAACAAGCTTTGTGAACACGGTTATCTCATTTGTTTCTGAGGCCTGACAGCTCAAGGGGACTTTGTGAGAGTGACTGCAGCTGTTTTGCTTCGTGACCAAGGATAGTTAGAGATAGTGAAATATGTTATCTCTTCATATGCGGTTTTCTACTTTTAGTTTAATCAGACATAAGAAGAAGATCAAATGCACGCTGAAGGCTCTTTGAGCATGTTTTCTCTCAGTGATTGTGCTGTTATGTTAAATGTTTGTTGTTTGTTTCTCATGTATTGTGTCTTGATATTTGTCTGTTGATGTTACACATGAGCTGCTGTGATGCAAGACACCTTTCAGACTTGATCTGACCATTAAAGGTCACCTATTATGCAAAATCCACTTCTTCATGTCTCTTCTACATCAACATGTGTCCCCTCTTCTTCATGTCTCTTCTAGATCAACATGTGTCCCCTCTTCTTCATGTTTCTTCTACATCAACATGTGTCCCCTCTTCTTCATGTCTCTTCTACATCAACATGTGTCCCCTCTTCTTCATGTCTCTTCTACATCAACATGTGTCCCCTCTGTGTAAAGAGACTCTGAAAGTTTCAGGAACAAAGATTCTCTCTCTTTTTGTCCTGATCCATTTCTATAAAAACCTGTCTGAAAATGAGCTGATCAGATTTTGGCCAATTTATGATGTCATAACGATGTTTTGGCTTGTGTAACCATTAGCCAATCAGCAACCAAGGTAACCCCCCCCCCCCCACACCTTATCACCTGAATCTCCTCCTAGAGCACCATTGAGTTCTTTTTAACCAAATCTCTCTCAGAGGGGCGTGGGGAGTGGCTCCTTATTTTCATCTAAAGTAACAGACAGAGAATCAGCACTTTTGAAACAGGGCTGAAACAGAGGGGATTATGGGATGCTGCAATGATCTGTTTGGTGTTTGGAGCCAAACACTTCAGAGACATGTTTTGTATATATCTGAGACCTATAATATATTGATGAAACACAGTATAATAGGGGACCTTTAAAGTATTATCGTATCGTACGATGGTTCAAATCCTAAACCCAGAATTAACAGGGTTTAAAGATCACACTTGTGCAGAACTCTTTGTGACTCGTTGTGACTCGTTGAGACTCTTTGTGACTCGGTGTGACTCTTTGAGACTCGTTGTGACTCTTTGTGACTCGTTGTGACTCTTTGTGACTCGTTGAGACTCTTTGTGACTCTTTCTGACTCTTTGTGACTCGTTGAGACTCTTTGTGACTCTTTCTGACTCGTTGTGACTCGTTGAGACTCTTTGTGACTCGTTGTGACTCTTTGTGACTCTTTGTGACTCGTTGAGACTCTTTGTAACTCTTTGTGACTCTTTCTGACTCGTTGAGACTCGTTGTGACTCGTTGAGAATCGTTGTGACTCTTTGTGACTCTTTGAGACTCGTTGAGACTCGTTGAGACTCTTTCTGACTCTGACTCGTTGAGACTCTTTGAGACTCGTTGTGACTCGTTGAGACTCGTTGTGACTCTTTGTGACTCGTTGAGACTCTTTGTGACTCTTTGTGACTCGTTGAGACTCTTTGTGACTCACTTGTTGACTCGGTGGCCGGGCCTCCGCTGCTGCCCCAGGCCCCACAGCTGCCTCTGGTAGGTCCCCAGCAGCAGCAGGGTGGAGGTGATGAAGAGCAGCAGCAGCAGCCTCTGCCTGGGAGCGCAGCCCAGAGACAGAAGGGACACGCTGCAGTGCCAGGAGGCCGGCAGGCAGGAGAACGTGATCCTGGGGAGGAGGAACAAGGGGAAAGACTGAATTAATGTTAAGAAAATGTATGTTTTTGTCCATGATTTATTTGAATCAGGAACCTGCATTGTATGTTTGATTATCAGTGGAGTGATTGCTTTGCTCGCTTCCCCCCCCGACACCAGTGAACATCCAGGGAGCGGACATTGAGATTGTGAAATCTTACAAATGGGTGTTCATCTGAACAATAAACTGGACTGGACTGATAATTCTGCTGCTCTGTACAAGAAGGGACAGAGCAGACTCTTTCTGCTGAGGAGACTGAGGTCTTTCGGGGTGCAGGGGGCACTCCTTCAGACTTTTTACGACTCTGTTGTGGCATCAGCCATTTTCTATGGTGTGGCCTGCTGGGGCAGCAGCATCTCGGCTGCTGACAGCAAGAGACTGAACAGACTGGTAAGGAAGGCCAGCTCTGTCCTGGGGAGTCCTCTGGACACTGTGGAGGTGGTGGGAGACAGGAGAATGGCAGCCAAGCTGTCCTCCCTGCTGGACAATATGTCCCACCCCCTCCAGGACACCCTGTCCTCACTGTGCAGCTCCTTCAGCGACAGGCTGCTGCACCCCAGCTGTCACACGGAGAGATACCGCATCCTTCCTTCCTGCAGCGGTCAGATTATACAACCAGCACAGCCCCTAGTAGACCCCCCCTCCCCTACAGGGACACACACCACAACACAGACCATATCACCCCTTGCTGCTAAATACCAATCAACTATGTGCAATATGTGCTATATGTGCAATATATATATGCCGTTAATAACTGTGTAATTTATACCTGGCTGCTAAATCCTTAGAACCGTTACAAGGTGTGTTTTTTGCATTTTGTATTTTGTAAATTGTGTAACTTGCTGCTGTTAAATACTATCAAACTATGTGCAATATGTGCTATATGTGCAATATATACATTATATACACATGCCATTAATAACTGTGTAATTTATACCTGGCTGCTAAATCCTTAGAACTGTTACAGGATTTGTATTTTGAAAAGTACTTTCTTTTAATTATATTTTGTATTATATCATAACTTAGTACTTTTTTTTAACATATGTAACATTAAGCTGTCTGTGGCTCTTTCCTGCTGTAACGATGCAAATTTCCCCTCTGTGGGACTAATAAAGGTATTCTGATTCTGATTCTGATTCTGATGTGAAAGCGTATTTTGTCAGATATAAATGACCCTTTATTTGCTTATTTCCTTTTCTTGGACTTAAAATCACACTGTACATTTTACATTGATATATTCTCAGGGTATATGCAGGAATCCTGAAGTCAAATGGAAGACCTTTTAAGACCTTTTTTAAGACCCTTCCCATACATTTGAAGACCTCGTGCCACTTCCAGTTTTAACCGGTTACATTGGCGACACACTTTACCTCACATTGACTATATACAGTATTGATTGTCCTTCCTCCTTATCTTCCAACCATTTGGACGCAGACTTGCATTTCCCCATAACGATGTTGTTTAACAACCGGCGTAAACGGACCTTCGCGCGCTATCAAGCAGTGAGCGCGCGATGTCCTGTTCAGATGACGTCACATCCAACGGGATGCCATAAATAAACTACACAGAATCACACTACACACCTACGCAATGATTACATTCAGGCAGACTGTAGAATACAACCTCTTTGGACAGTTTATATACTTATTGAAAACAAGCTACAAAATGTAATACCTTGGAAAATGCCGTTTAATACTTTTTAATACTTTTTAATACTTTTTAATACTTTTTAATAGCCTTCATTTTCGCTAAATTGATTTATCAACTTTTAATACTTTTTAAGACCCCGCGGACACCCTGATTCAGTTTTATATTTAATATTCCATCCCTCACATACTACTGTATATATAATAACTTGCTTTATATTTTGTTTTGTTATTGTTAATTTGTAAATTCAACATGTATATTTTCTACTTTTTAGTTTATTTCTAGTCTTTTACATTTGTATTGTACAATGCCATGTCTTTTATGCTGCTGCAACACAAACATTTCCCAAATTGGGATGAATAAAGTACATCTTATCTTATCTTAGTTCCTATAGAGCTGTCTTACACATTTCCCCTAACATGTAACAAGATCTTAGGGTGTGTAACTGTCAGTGCTACCATTCAAATCACACACTTCCACATGCAGAACATATTCCTGAACACTTCAAAGACTCCACGTGTAATAGAGACTTTGGATGCTGTTATCAGTTCATTACCTTGCCATCTGTCCCGGTGGGCAACGATACAAGATGTCACAGTCGTCACCTCATGGTGTCTGCAGAGTGATCAGGACCCGGTCCAGAGTTTAGACTTTCCTTCTGCCTGAAGGAGACAAGAGGGAGAGAACACAACAGCGTCTTTAACATGTTAGCAGGTGAACAAACAAATGTAGAAAAGCTGAAACATCTCAACACCTTATTGACAAAAATATATACGTGTTTTTTCTCAGTCGCTCAAGGATTTGCTGATTTTTTCTGTCTAATGTGACGGTTATATTTTAAATGTAGTACAAGGAATTTGAAGGTGTCACCTTTGACAATTTTCACTGTTATCTAACCCTAAGCACAAACTAAAAAACACATTACAGGTATTTTAGAAAACCAAAGGGGAGATAAATCAACAACAAAAAACACACAAACATTGATCGATGGTACATTGTATATGATGGTACAGTCTTTGTTTTAGTTGTGTGTCTATTCACACTTGTTACTTTACTTTAAAATACTATTTAACTAATTTATTTACATTTCTGTGACGTTGCTGCCTGGTGTAAAGTTGCAATTTCCCATCAGGATCAATGAAGTTAATCATTACTCTAATCTATAAATATACTCCGACCACGTGTACTACTTTATTTCTTACTGAGACAGATAAGTGGAGAAAGTAGAAGAAGTAAGTAAAAAGATCAATATAAAACTCCAATAAGAATAGCATACAAAATACAAGAGCTTATGCAGAAAACATTTGGGAAGTTAAATCGGTGTAATATTAGAGTAACATAACCATTCAATTGTATAAAATGGCAAATCATAATATAGTATAAGGTAAAAGCTATTAAATATATAGTACAGTTAAATAAAATAGAATAAAATAGCAAATATGTAGTGTGCTAGAATTTATGAATTTGTAGCATACCATATATAATCAAACAACAGTTAGAAAACATTTTACAAGAATAAACCAACTTATAAAACGGAAAGTCAAATCAAGCAATCTGATTGGTTCTGATTGGTTCTCGTGATATAATGAGCGTATAGCACGGGTAGAATTGTAGTTACTTTTCACAACAAGTCAGTATCCCTCCGCGTCTGAGAAAAGCTACAACCGTTACAACTGTTACATTACGTCCGTTACGAAACTAACTAACTAACAAAGCTTAAAATGGAAACATTTAAGTATACATGAGTTCATTAGTGTTAGGTAAAGGTACTTCCAGGTTATATTAAACATTTCCCAATGATATTTGTATGAAATCCTTCCAAAATGCATTCAAATGTTCTTCATAATACCAGCTATTAAAACGTAATAATAATATGCTATTTTCCTTGTTATATCTTATATAAGATAAAAGTGTAGCATTTAAAACACAGAACAGCATGCCAGCTGGACAAAACAAATACCACACTTAATATACATATAACATATGTTGTACTTTAGCTTCAGCACTGGTTTCTGTTTGTATTAATGTGATGTAATGTAATGTAATATAATGTCAGTTAAGTTAGCAACAAACCGTTAGAAAGCAGCTAACAAACGGTTAACAGTGGATTTAAATATATATGTATATAAACTTACCTAAATGTGTCTTTCCTCCGCCATGACAGTACAATCCGACAGTGGTTAAAGTGTTTGTTTAACAGAAAATGATGTGTAAATACGTATATAATCCGGCTGTGCTTCACGGAGGTTTATTTAAAAAGAAGACAAGTCGGCGAAGCAGTGTATGAAACAGGAAATCCAATACACTTCCGGTTGGCCCCGTGGTGGACCGACGTCATCAAATTCGCTTGCTGCATTCAGGTGCTGTAGGACAAAAAGTCTGATTTACTAAGTAAGTGCTTCAAAACTTTAATATTTTTCTAGATGAATTGAAATTGTACAGGGTAACATCAGTGTACCATAGTACCTGTTCAAATCTCAGAATTCAGATTTTTTTTCTCAGAATTCAGACTTTTTTTCAGAAATCTGACTTTTTTTCACTCAAAAGTGTGACTTTTTTCTCAGAATTCCCCCAAAAAATTCTCACAATTCAGACTTTTTTTGTCAAATTCAGATTCTTTCCCTCCGATTTATTTTGTGAATCTCAGAATTCTGACTTTGATTTTGAGACAATTTAATTTTTTAACTCAATATATTCTGATATTAAAGGTGGGGTAGGTAATTCACTTCCGAAACACTTTTTGTTATATTCCATGGAATGCTCTTAACATCCCGATAGCAATGAATATATTAAATGCTTTGACAATAAATATATAAAAAAATGTCATCTGTGGAAGCCGTGGCGCTGTAAAAAGCACGACCAATTATTTGAGCCGGGCGGCTAAAATAACTGGATGGCCTACCTGCCTGTCAGCCTTCCATCTGGGCACAAACTTATCTCGTGCCCTCATTGGTCATGTGCGCGTTCGTGTGTGTTGGAGGAGGGGCTCTGTAAGGAAGTCTGAAGGAAGGGGCAGATTTTTTTCGGCTGTGTACTTTCAAATTCTAGCGCACTCGAGCTGGTTTCTCCATTCTTACCTATACCTTTAAAGTCAGAACTCATGTATGTTTTTTTGCTTTTGGTAACTTCTACTGCTTTTGGTATCAACCCCCAAAAATGTCCTCTTTCATAAAGAAAACTGTAATACTTTTCTAGTTTTATTTAATTTGTAAAGGGTAACATTAAGCCTTATGATAAACAAAGTGGGAAGTTAAAAAACTTTTTTATTTTAGTTAACGGATTGACTTTTCAAAAATCAGGTGATTTGCATTTCAATTTTACATAATGACCTTTTACTTTATTATTTTTTTATGCAAATTATTTTTCTTATTTCTCGATTTCACTTCCACCGTTATGTCTCTTGCACATTTGTACTGCCCTATTTAATGTCTTTATTTTTTAATATGTCCTCAGTATATTATTGCATTGTTGGATGAGCCTTGGAAGATGTTTTAATTGCCCAAAAAATCACTTTAACATGTGACAACAAAGCCTTTGAATCATGAGATATCAAAGCAGTTCGTTGTGTCTTCATAATTGCTGCACCCAATCAAAGTCAATGTCAACTTTATTGTCAATCTCAAAATATGTTTGTACACACAGAAAGATTGAAATACTGTTTCACACAGTCCCGAGGTATAACAAACTCACACATTAAAATGCAAGAACACTCAATGATCCATCCCATCAATGTAACACACTTGTAATTCGCTTTGTTATGGTCACAATTCCAATTTCGGAAGTCCTGTTTAACATCCTTCCCGGAATCACATGTGACCTCCTGCTGTTATAAAATCGTCTACACCCATTTACGCTGAAACACCGCCCTCTGTATCTACCCGCCCTCTTTTTTAGGACAGAAGTGGCCTATCAAAGGAAATATCAATGATCGACACTCAGCTTGTCCAATCAGCTTCGGCTTTGAGCGTAAGAAAACCTTCCTTTTAAAACCCCACCCTCTCGATCAACCCGCCTCTTTATTGGACAGAAGTGGCCAATCAAATAACAGATCTTTGATTGACAGGCAGCCTTGTCTGATCAGCTTAGGCTTTTAGCGTGACAGATCTCTCCGCCCTCTGTATCAACCCGCCTCTTCTAGGACAGAAGTAGCCAATCAAATAACACATATTTGATTGACAGGCAGCCTGACCAATCAACTTCGTCCTTGAGTGTGACAAATCCTTCCGCCTCTACTCCCGGTTCCCGGACCTTCCTCAGCTGCCCGCCGTAACGCTCTCCGGCAGGGTGGATACAATACATTATACAGCCGGGAAGACTTCACACCACCCGGCGGGTCGCTAGGACTCGTCGATTTTAACCCACTTTAAGCGGCAGACTATACTCTTTTCCCCCACTAAAATGGAAGCGGATGCGTTTGTTTCCCGGAGAACCGCCATGGAAACACCAGGCGTCGACAGCCGAGTTTCGAGCGCTGCAGCCGGGGCAGAGTTTCGATGGATGGGCAACAGACTGCTGGACGCCACGGGGGGATTTGTCGGCTCTCTTTCACCGAGAATGCCAGGGGAACCGGACTTTACCCCAGTTGTGCATCGTGTGGAGACCTCCGTGGAGCCAGAATAGACTATGAAGGGCTTCCTCAGGGATCCGCCACCAGCACACACATGCTGGCTGGATCCGTGGCTGGAATCATGGAGCATTGCCTTATGTACCCCATCGACTGTGTCAAGGTAATGCAACTAATATATATACAACATTCCTCCTTCTTCTTGTGCAGGCCAAGATTTTGTCACATTGAACCCAGTCACTGGTTATTTAAACCATGGATGTTTAAAGAGAACTGGATACATGACAGTTGCTTAGTGGTGCATGAAGCCAAAAATAGTCTTCCAAAGTACCCGTATGTAGGCCCATAGAGCATGCGCAGTTGAGATTTCCTTAAGCTCGCCTTTTATCTCCAGCTCTCGGCTCAGTGAAATGAATGAAGAGAGAAAATAACTCGGGATTCAGGTTTTAGCACATTGTACAACTTTCAAACCCTAATGATTTAAATAAATGCTTTACAAGGTTCGTACTGGCAAGTTTATATAACTCCCAAAAAATTATACGCATATTTACAGACGTCTCTCTTCCAATGTAAGTCAATGGGAAAGGTCTTTCTGGGCCAAAATGACGTCACGGGAGTTGTAGTACCACCATTTGGCCACAACGGTCGTTAATTTAAATCGGCTTCAACGGCCGGCGTTAAACCCACAGTAGGCCGCAATATAAGGCTGAGCTTGAATAACGTTTGCCTTCAAGCTAACAGGGGGTAACCTTGTTATCAGAGGTCAGTTAACTAACTAACATTACCTGAACAGCAAGTTATGTATCAAACAAATAGCTCAAACAGAAGATGGAATGACCTGGGTGTGTTTACCAAAGTACAGCGTTTTCTGTTGTCCTTTTTATGTAATAATAACGATGTGACATTGGCTTCTAGTCTCACTTCGCTACAATGCTACATGTGTAGTCTACTAGCTAAAGCAGTGGTAGATCCATTATCGGATACCCCCTAAACTTACAATTTCACCTTTTGGTTTTGACGTGGAATCACAAATCTAAGGGTGGAAGAAGTACTCAGGTCTTATGCTTAAGTTAAAGTGGATGTACAACAGTGTCAAAATACTCTGTGACAAGTAAAAGTCCTGCAATCAAAGTGCTACTAAATATATTTTTTATTGGCATCCAAATATATTTAAAGGACCAAAAGTAAAAGTACCAATTATGCAGATTGGCAGAATAATATATATGATGTGTTTGGGTTCTTATTATTGATGCATTAGAGTGTTATCAAAGTGGGTAGAGCTGCAGTTAATGTTAATGACTGTGTATGCCATGAAGTAGAAGTACAACGTAGCAGGAAATGGGAATACTCAAGTAAAGTACCTCAAAATATTACTTGGTAAATGTACTTAATTACTTTACACCACTGAATCTAACCCCAACACGTTTTCACTCTTCTAAGATAAGTTGGAAATAGCTGTGTAACTCAAGTTTTCTACAGATATTGTTGTTGTTATGGTATGATAATCGTCCTACTAATTCATGTAAATATTCGTAGGACAAGCTTTGGCAAATACTGAAATAACAAAGATTTCCTTTAAGCAATAGAAGGAGTTATCAGACGTTCCACATTTAAAACAATTTAGTATAGATTATCTTAACTAAACAAATGTATGTATCGTAGATGTTTGTGTATTTCATCACTGTGTCAAAAGGTATTTGAGCCAGTCATGTGGAAAGTCCATGTAAAGAGAAATAGTAAATGATTGACACAGATGGGTAGTCAGTAGACGGTCAATCTGTATCATAAAGGTGAAGGAATTCTTGTAAATAACACATATTGGCTTGGCAGACATTGTACACAGTTGTCTTATCAGTCAGTCTTGTATAAGTCTGTGTATTTATTACTCTAAACCAGGGGTGTCAAACTCAATTTCATCTCGGGCCACATTAGCATTATGGTTGCACTCAAAGGGCCGGTTGTAACTTTAAGACTATATAAATATACATTTATATATATTTTATATGTATTAAATAATGTATTTTATTACATGGCTTAGTTGAATACTCTATTCTGATTGGTCAATTCAGAACACGTGACACGTTGTTAATCCAGAACAGACAGACCGCTGTCAAGGACTTATTGACCGTTGTTAAGGACGCTTACAAAGAAGTTCGGTCGATTTAACTGTATACAGTTTGGCCGAAAAGCAAACTGCATGCAGATCTAGATCCCTCCGCTTCGCGTCGGGCTCCTGATCAGCCTGTCGGGTGTTCTTTTCCCCATAGTGACCGCGTCGCTGCACATTATCCCTTACATATTACATTATTGCCTCTGCATTGGATTATTATCGGATAGGGTAATACCTTCATAATTAACTACGTCAGAGGGCAGAAGTCTAGGGCAAATAATTGAAAGTCTCTTCAGTGAGAATGTCACAATGATTTGAAAAGAAATTCTGGAAAAAAAGTCACAAAAAAAAGAAAAGTAACATTTTGAAAAAAAAGTAACATCCTAAGAAAAAGGCATATTTTGAAGATAAGAAAGTCAAATTCTGAGAATAAGTCACGTAAAAAAAAAAAAGAAGTAAGAAAGAAAAAAAGAAGTAAGTCAAATTTGAGATGCATTGTGGGACATGTAGTTTATGGGCAACGTGCTTCTGTAAATCGGCATGTAACCGTATAATAAACATATCATATTCTTTGCAAGCTCTTGTGGGGCCACATAAATGAAGTCACAGGCCGGATTTGGCCCCCGGGCCTTGAGTTTGACACCCAACCAACATATGACACACACTGTGAAGACTACCCATCCTTATTAATCATTAAGGTAAAACAGAACCGTACCAACAGAAGAGTGGACACCATCTTGTAGATCTTGCGTTGAGAGAATTGGGATTTATTATGACGAATGTGCGTCTGAATATCCTGTTCCAGTTATCTGAAATTCCACCTTTAAGCCTTCTGTGCTCATTAGTTTCTGACTGTATTTGAGTTGCACATTATATACTATTTCTATTCTCTAAAGAAGACTATGTAGCGTGCTTACACTGGATAAGAGATTAATGGCGCTTTTCCACTGCAGGACCTAGCACGGCTTAGTACGGTATGGTTAGGCCTTGGTAGGCCAGGCTCACTTTATGCTGCGTTTCCATTACAGTTTAGGAACTGGGGTAGTAACTATAGTAACGCAGTGTAGACGGGGCGATCGGCTGTTCGGCGGGCGGAGCGACGCTGCGTAAAACAGCTGTGACGTCATCTTCAATGCGAACCACAAAACCAACATCAGCCGTTAGCTGTTAGCACTCAGCTCACAGCTCCTCATATCTGTTCAGAAACTAGACAAAAGTTAAACAAGTACAAACCACAGACTGTCTGTGTCATGGCGAATACAGTCGCTGGTTTATTTATGTCTGTAGGCCGTTGTTGTGAGTGTGGACGGAGCATATACAACGTTAGCTTAGCCTGATCGATCCGATCTCCATTCAGAAAACACGCATTTTAAAAGGTTTCTCGCCTGCCGTCTGTCTGCAGACTTGTCAAAGCATCAATTCATGGTTTTTACTTACCGGTATCTGTATGTTGTTACTCCGGCATCATTTTGAAATGTGTATTACAATTTAATCACGGTAAAATATGTTCATTTTGTTGTAGTTGTAGCCCCCTTGCCAGCGATTCTCTCTGACCATTCAGCAGTCGAGTGTTTACGTCACTAGTTTAGCATATTCAGCCCGGTTGTTGGAGGGCCAGAAAAAAGGTGAGCCGGAACTACCCCTAGTGGAAAAGCAAAAAAAGGGTTTAAACCGTGCTGCAGTGGAAAAGCGCCATTAGTACATTCAAATATGTTCTTATGCGTACTAGATTGAGTGTGGTGTAGGTCGACAGTATTTCTCGAAAAGCAGTGCACAACAGAAATTGAAGAGCTTGGAAATAATTAAATACAGTCTTGAATGGTGGTGAGAACAGGGGAAAATACTCTTGATAAAAACGATTTGCTTGTTTCTGTTGGTTTAAATTTGTTTCCTGTCGTGCTATACGAAGAAAAACAACCGTTCCCTGGTCACCAATTGAGAAAAACAATTCACTGTGAAATTAAAATAACAGATTACTGTGCACATTATTGTTTTATAGTTTGGTATAGCAATATATATTGTGTTTGTGAACAGAGGAACATGTATTGGGCATGAGCATTAGTTGACCAAACTTTGAGTAACGCTCATTACGGACTTGGAAATGTAACTCACTTCAGACATTAACATTGGTTCAGTTACTAGACCCCAAAACAAACCTTTAGCAAAGAAGTAGGTCCCAAAATCGGTTGGACTGCCGCGGCAAACTCCTTATCAAAGACTCATTAATTATCCTCCATAAAATGATCTATGTATCCATTGTAGGTAGTGCTGGGTTGATTTAGGAAAAACTCATTGCCTTAATTTGATTGCAATAGAGTGCCACAGTGACGCGTCCTAAAACCCGGAAGTAAGTTAGCATTTGACCACTTCCGGTTCCTTCGACAAAAACCAATGCAATTTCTCCATAGGATTTTGGAAAATAGCTCGAAATAAGGTCTGTGGTTGAAACAAATTGAAGAGACGGATCACGTTTTGTTCAGCCGGATAATATCCACATGTCTACCCTACTTTTATAATTTTCGAATCATAAATCTAATCGATAGATTTATGATCGGAAGGAGTTTACTTCCGGGTTTTAGGACGCGTCACTGTGGCACTCTATTGCAAAATGATTTCTGCTATTGGAGGAATTGATCATTTTTGTACCCCTATTCTCATTGAAAGGAGAAATGTGAAATCAACATGCATTCTTTAGTTTTTTTAAAAGGTCTGTAACAAACAAAGATATTGCATTTCCTTCTTATGATACGATATCTATGCTGGGATTTCTCTGCAGCACAACAATACTTTATTCAGATGTATTTGTACATGTTTTGCCTGTAAGTACGTTTCTTCTGTATGTTGGGACATTAGTGTCATTGAGTTCCTTGTGTTGAACCAGAGGAGGAAGAACACATTTCTTTAGGAGTTTCCCTGAGCTCCGGTGAATGAAACAAAGCTTTGTGTTCTCTAAAAAAACCTTCCGTATAATCTCCTCGAGTTCATTATATGTTTCTCTTTTTGGCAAAACCATTTGAACCTGATCACCTCTTGTTTACAAGGGCGGTGTCCGACGCAAACCATTCAAATCAGATTGTCCTGCATTCTTTGTAGATTTTTAATGGCCTTTCTCTTTAAATGTGTCTTAGCTTTTCTCTTCCCCTTCAGTCAAGATGGTTTCGGCCACAAAGGCGAAGTACAAGGAGGAAGTGCATTGCAAATATTTGTAGAAGTACATCTTCAAGATCCCTTTTTTATATTCCAGTAATGTTCAGCGAACCACTTCCTCGAGAGTTCTTTATTTTCACAATCTTAGTTTCCTGTTGCTTCAAAGACAACACGGTTATCTACTGTTCAATTCCTTCCGATCATTTCAGACACGGTTTCCTTGTTGCTCGGGGGTTTTCACTTTAATAATATGCACCAAAAGACGTGTTTTCCTGGTTTTATTGGGCTGTAACTGTAATTAATTTTGCACCTTTGACCAAACCAAACCTCAAAGTATACGACGGACCATTCCTGGGTTATACTTCCCCATTACTACTATTAGATAACTACTTAATAAAGGAAGTGAAAAGACGCAAACACACTCTATAAAGGGCATTTTAAGTGTAATGCCTGGTGAAAAACTCTCATTTCAACTAGATGTCCTCTTCATAGTCTAGGGTTTAATGTTTTAATCAATTACTGATTCAGTCATTATCAGCAGGCGTGATGTACGTCACAAAACACCTATTTGACGAATATTACTCGACAGAAAACACTACATTTAATCAGAAATGGAAAGATACAGGTTAATACGTTCAAATTGATGTGACTATGACGTCTGTAAGGATGCATACATGTCAGATATTAACTTCATGTACCAGTCTGATTTGCTATCAAAGGCGCACAGTGTAATGAGGCTGTAATATAAAACTTTGTATATTGTGATTGCTATGCGGATGTTTAATTTCTCAGACTTTCCTGAAATAAAGGGCACCGTGTTGTCTGGTAACTAAAGGAAAACATCCCCAGCTTCAGTCACTGTGAAGATAATGACATCTTATTTATCACTTACTAGATTTGCAATTTCACTGCAAAGAAAATAGACGAATGGCAGACGTTAGTATCGTTGTTTTGTCTTCTATCAAGCCCCCTGACCTTTTTGTTACCAAGCAAAGTACATGGAGAAGTGCAGCTTATATGGAAGTTTAAGTGTGCATTCCCTCTTAGCAATAGTTAGTAATGAACAACATCGTTTGTCACAAGGACGAGTCAAAGCTTCCTTGTTCCTGATGCCTTTTAGCGGAACAAAAGCACCAGTCTTGTTGGCACGCAAGCTTCAGTTGCTGTACTTTCCCAAAAAAGATAATAGGTCAAGATACTCCGTTTATTGCCATATTTCAACATCTACTGTCTGGTGCGTCATATACCTTCTTTGTTTTGATGAAAGCAACATGGACACATAAGCCTCTGTGTTAGTATTCATATATTGAGACCTGATTCAGTTTTTGGCTGAACTTTATAGTCTTATAGTCTTATATATGCTTGTCAGAGTAAATCCCACACATTTAGATCAAGTAAAACTCCTCACACAGTTAAAGAAGTGTGTAATGTACCTCTCTAGTGAAACCAGTGACTTCTATTGCGCCAATATTATTTGTTTAACTTAAAGAAATGCAAAAGAGTATTATAACTTAAAGAAATCTGAGTGGTTTCCCCATGGAGAGAAATAATGTGCACTGTGACAAGTGTGTTTATATCACGATAATATAGATGGAGCTTAATTTAGAAACAAATATAACATTTATTACAGAAATTGCTGAAAAACTTGACATTTAGCTATCACAAAAGTTAACAAAATATTACTTAATCTTTCTCTAAATGAATAAGATCAGATCAGGGTTAGGTTAGGGTCACGGCATCCAGTGAAATGAGATTAATCCATACCAAACTACACCGACAAAATTACATTGAACATGAATTAACACACGGAGCAAAATATGTCTATTTCCACACTAATTACTCCCCTCTCTGTTACCTTGATTTCTAGAAAAAAACATTGTTTTTCTCGCAGGACTCTTGATTCTCTGTTTATGTAAGATGTGTTACAACATTCTGTACTGCTTTCTACCATAAATGACATTAAATAGGATTAATTTGCATTGTTTACTTCCTTCTAAAGCTTTATCTTGGCACTAAGAGACACAAACAAACCCCCTCTGGACTGTAACACACTGCTCACATTGTGAATGAGTTTCCATTTCCCAGAAACGGGAAAATCCACGTAAGCCTGCTGCGCTCTACATACTGAATGTTTCCCTGAGGGGGGGGTGGAGGTGGAGGCAAGGGCTTTTCCCTCATTGCATGTGATGAGAAGTTTGAGGATTGCACCATCTTTGTACAGTCATGCACAGATTCAAGGACAGGTCTTATACTTAAGTTAAAGTAGATGTACCACAGTGTAAAAATACTCTGTAAAAGTCCTGTAATCAAAATGCTACTTAAGTAAAATGATTAGCATCAAGATATACTTAAAGTGCTAAAAGTACTAATTATGCAGATTGGCCCATTTCAGAATAATATATATCATATGTTTTATAATTATTGATCATTAAAGTGTTATCAAAGGCGCAGCTAATTTGAATGACTTTATATGCCGTATTAAATCACTTTAGTGGAGTAAAAGTACACGGTAGCAGGAAATGGAAACGCTAAGTAAAGCACCTCAACATTTTGCTTGAGTAAATGTACTTAGTTACTTTACGGCACTGAATCTAACCTTAAAGGTAGGGTAGGTAAGAATGGAGAAACCAGCTCGAGTGCGCTAGAATTTGAAAGTACGCAGCCGAAAAAAATCTGCCCCTTCCTTCACACTTCCTCACAGAGCCCCTCCTCCAACACACACGAACGCGCACATGACCAATGAGGGCACGAGATAAGTTTGTGCACAGATGGAAGGCTGACAGGCAGGTAGGCCATCCAGTTATTTTAGCCGGGCCGGCTCAGATGATTGGTCGTGCTTTTTACAGCGCCACGGCTTCCACAGATGAAATATATTTGTATGTATTTATTGTCAAAGCATTTATTGTATTCATTGCTATCGGGATGTTAAGAGCATTCCATGGAATATAACAACAAGTGTTTCTGAAGTGAATTACCTACCCTACCTTTAACAGGTTTTACACCCTCCTAATATACAGAGTCTGAATGCTAGACGTAGGCTGGGGTTTATTTTGTTCCGCTTCCTGTCTGCACCACTGAGTCCTCACTCGTGGTTTGTGGTTGGCGACTTTGACTGCAGTCGTTTCTGTCGAAGCACTTTATATAAACGTGGGCTGAAGTTAATGTGGGAATCAGAAAGAGAAATGTAGAAAACTGACACAAACTTGACATTTGGTTAAATTGCAACCTGTCCTGGTCATTTGCAGTTTGCTCTTACATGATCAATCATCTGCTTGATTAAGTTTTATTAAGACAGTTCTTAACTTTAAATCAGAAGGGTTATTGTTATGCAAAAACAAGCACACACCAGGGCTGTCCCGAATACGATTTTTCGGGCTCCGGATATTTGGTAGTAATCAGCAGCGAATATTCAACACGTGTATTTCGGTTTATTCACGGCATTCATTTTGTTATTCTACAGTATTGTTGTTTTATAGTTATTTGTTAATGTATATAACCCAATTTGTGTTCTTTGAAATAGAAAAGGATATTGCATTGTGTTTGCTACTTTCGTTGCAGTTGTATATGTCTTAAGTGTAATTTGGCTTGGCTTCCTATTTTGTATGGACATGCTTTTATTTTGAAGGAGAGTTAGCGCTGGTGACAGGAAGTTGTTGTTGCTATGGAAACAACATGACGGAGATTAAAGGAGAAAAGGTTATATCTACATATAAAGACGGAGAAAGTAAACGATAACGTTTATGGTTAAGTGTTAGCACCCCCCGAAGAGGCAGACGCTCTTACGCTGATATTGGAGTTTTCAATAAATTAAAATTTGGCAGCCGCAAAATAAGAATATCCGAATAACGAAATTGAAACCCGAATAGTACTCCAACGAACGAATATTCGGATATTCGGGTACAGCCCTAGCACACACTAATACAAAATTGTAATAATAAAAATAACATAACAAAATATATTTGTATTTCATGCAATGCCTAGTTTACATGCTGCTGTAAAGAAACGATTCATCAAGTTGAGGTCAATATCAAATGTATTAATGTTTCTGTCCCCCTCTCTCTCTTCAGACCCGGATGCAGAGCCTCCACCCGGAGCCCGGCGCTCGCTACAGGAACGTGATGGACGGGCTGCGGCAGATCGTGCGGACGGAGGGCGTGTGGCGGCCAATCAGAGGCGTAAACGTGCTGGCTGTGGGGGCGGGGCCTGCGCACGCTCTCTACTTCGCCTGCTACGAGAAGATCAAGCTCTCGCTCAGCGACGCCATTCACCCCGGAGCCAACAGCCACTTCGCTAACGGTGAGTCAAGTCAAAGTCAACTTAATTAGTCTTTCAGTTTGTGTGTACAGACGGAGAGATCAGGCGGCTACCAACAAAACTAACATTTACTGTTCATTCATGCTCAAATTGTGCATAACTTACCCCTAAAATGATTTGATTTTGATTAGATTTATTTCGAATGTCCATCCATCCATCTTCTCCCGCTTATCCGTGGTCGGGTCGCGGAGGTAGCAGTTCCAGCAGTTCCAGCAGAGAGCCCCAAACGTTCCTTTCCCTGGCCACATCAACCAGCTCTGATTCTCCGGCCCATCTCACGCTCCATTGTTCCCTCACTCGAGAACAAGACCCCGAGATCCTTGAACTCCTTCACTTGGGAATGTGTCAAACAATAATACAAAAATGTAACAGTGTCAAATTAATATACAAAAATATTACTGATTCTAAATTATGTATAAACAGATAATCTACTTAATTACACATCCGAAAAAATGCAAGCAACTACTTTTATGGCACTTGCTTAAAGAAATACTTATACACTTACAACGTTATGTTTTATTTTGTATCAGTTACGTACTCAGTTTTACCTTGAATATTGAAAAAACTTTATTGTTCTCCTATGGTGAAGGGAGAATCCAAAAACAGAGACTTGATGAATTTGAAGGGAATCGCGGTTGCCTTCAACAACAACAACACAACTACATTAAAAGAATCACTTTATTGGCGACCCAAAGCTAATTTGGTAGAGATAACGGCCCATATACTGGGGCTCAGACCCCGCACCGTTTGCACCGCTCTGTCTCCTCAATAAAGGCACTGCTGGCCTGAGAGAAACTTGAAACAAATATATAATTCATTTATAAACAATCTGTTCGTTCAGTCAAATACAAGTCTCATTCATCCGTTTGTATGCTCACTACTTCCCATGCATTGACACTAAAAACCCTCACTATAGGGAAATGGGAAGTATTGAAACGCCTGGATAAATGAGACTACGATTGTACTTCACAAATTCTATTATGTTTCTTAAAATGATGTTTTGCTGATGTGCTCGTATACTACAGTTCTTCAAGTCTTCCCTCAGTTTGTTAAACGTGTTAGATGCATGTTAGAAAAGCATATATTTATACACAAAAGGAAAATCTGAATGTCATTTCGGTGACGATGGAGGAGTTTTTTTCAGGCTTTAACTTCCTCTCCACTGTTTCTCTGTAGGAGCGGCGGGCTGCATGGCGACCGTGCTGCACGATGCCATCATGAACCCAGCAGAAGGTAAAAACACTGCTTTACTTATTTCATCACAAGCACACATGCTCTATGTTCTGCAACGTGAATTGTCATTTTTGTAAAACATTCAGACATAACATACATACACCCGCATACGTACTCAAATGTGTGCAGAGTAGTTACTGCACACATAACATACATCTCTGCTTGGGTGACAATAATCTCACCTTAATCATGTAGCAAGATATCTGTATATCTCAGCTTAAATAAAAGCACAGAGAGAAAATTAATAAGAATAATCAATTTTAATCATTATGGCCTGAGGTGTGAGAAACATCAAATAAACCGTGAAGACATCCTGCTGGTGTTCTTCAAGTCAAGATCTTAAGCTTATTCTACAAAGACACTTAATCATTCTCTGAGGGTGTTGTTGCACCATCTGGACACTAGGAGGAGCTACAGACTCACCTGTGGCTCCACATGTTACTGCAACACATCCATCAAAGAAATATATGATGCATTGTTTTAACAAAATAACATTTCCCCGCTCCCTGTTCTCCCCGATTATAACTAGTTTATTTCATTTCAAATTGCTGCTAAGGTTTCTAATTCTCTCGTCTCCCTGCAGTTGTGAAGCAGCGAATGCAGATGTATAACTCTCCGTATCGAGGCGTTCTTCACTGCATGGGTTCCCTGTGGAGACACGACGGCCCGGCGGCTTTCTACCGCAGCTACACCACGCAGCTCACCATGAACGTGCCCTTCCAGGCGCTTCACTTCATGACGTACGAGTATCTGCAGGAGCTCCTGAACCCCCACAGACAGTACAACCCTTCCTCTCACGTGGTGTCCGGGGCTCTCGCTGGAGCCATCGCTGCCGCCGTCACTACACCTCTGGACGTCTGTAAAACCCTCCTCAACACGCAGGAAGCTCAGGCTATCCACGTGATAGAGGCGGAGGCAGCGACAGCAGCTGTGGGAGCGGTGGGAACGGCCGCTGGGAGTCGACATATCTCCGGTTTGACCGAGGCGTGTCGGACTGTGTACAGGATGGGAGGCGTGCCGGCGTTTTTCAAAGGCGTCCAAGCGAGGATTATCTATCAGATGCCGTCTACCGCCATCAGCTGGTCCGTCTACGAGTTCTTCAAATACATCATCACCAAGCGGCAGCACGAGAGACGGCTGCGGGGAGACGGAGATAAATAAACAAACATCTGGAACAGCAGAGGGTCATGGCACTGTACCGATAAGGTTTAAACTTTGACTTTAAAAAGCTCCAGAGTTTTAGATTCGTCGAGCTCACTCCTAATTTGTTTTCTGAGATCTGTTCAGCGTGTTCAGAAGCAAAGAAGCAGCTGGAATACTTCATTATTAGTGTGTGAAATGTCCTTAAAACACCCAATGGTTTAAAAGGGGTCTCCGAATGGCACACAGGAAGTCCTGGGTTCCCTGAACAAGCCCCATTCACTTCTGATGCTTTAACAACCTCATTGTATTGGCTTTCAAAAAGCTTATTATTCATAAAAGGTAACGCACAGTAATAGAAAAGCTGAATTAGGACATGTTTAAGTGCAGTTTTGATTCGTCCCTGAACTCAAGTGCATTGGATTTGATCAAAACAAGGTTAGGGTGCTGATTTGAGCTTTGTTTGAAAGTGTTAACACTCACTTCAAATGTATTGTGTAGAAATTATAGCATTTTTCCAACCAAAGGATAAAAAGCGCTATACATCCTACACTGTATGAGAGGTCAGCTTTTTAAACGTACAGTTTCTACGAGTATTTTTGAGTTCAGAGACGAAACAAAAGTTCTTCATAAACGCTCTTATCTGCACACGTTGCACCTCTGGAAAGTATGACACCATATTACCTTCTGACCACAAGGGGGCGCCCAACACCAGCATTATACAACTGAGAGGAAACAGGAAGTTCTAACATCAGGAATATGAAATGTGTTTGAATAAGTGTGCTGGTGTACAGAAACGAGGAGCTAAAATGTAGGAAAGGCCGTGTATTTGAAAGGAAACGAGGAATCATGAGATTACTTAAGTGTGTGTGTGGATGAATGTGTGTGTTGCAGTGACTGGAAGTGGAGCTGAGACTCGGACCATTTCACCTCAAAACTGTCATAACATTTTAAGGTGGGTTTTAAAACGTGATTTTTAAGGTTTCTTTGAATGAACACATGAAATATTTACAGCTTCGTGGTGTCACATCTGTATCTTTGCACAGGGTGCTTTCAAATCCACACACACATGTTTCTGCTGCAGATTGTATATGCTGTGTACACACACACACACACACACACACACATATGCTGGTACAAGTTTAAATTAGATTTTTGTTCTAAAACAACATACCAGTTTTATGGAAAATGCTGTGTCCGTGCTTCTTTCAAATGAAAAACCTTGCTTTAGGAAATTTAAAAACTCAACAAACTTGAAGTTTCACGCAGGAAAGTGTTTGTAAACTCACTAACATAAATGAAAAGTTGAATTTAATCACATTTATTTATGTTCTACAGTATTGTATTAGGGTTGGTTGAAAGCATTCATATTTGTTCATTTAAAAGTAACATTATTGCTTCCAACTCACCTAATATAATGTCTAATAAAAGGCAAAACAAATGTAATGAAACGCTTTGGAAGAAGATCAGTTTAGTTTTATGTTTTTTTTTTTAAACGCACAGCATCCTAGCAATTCATATTGTCGTCTTTATGATTTGTAAGGACAACTATAAGTCCTAAAATAGAGAATAAAGTAACATGACTTGTACACATGCCTTCAGTTAGCCGCCGTACATCAACGCACAACTAATACAAAGATATCCTCAGATAGAGATGTGATATTGCGTTTTTAAGCCATAAAGAGGATGCAATTGTACATAATATATAGGGTGTATATATATATAAAAGTATATATAAATATAGGCAAATACAGATAAACACATACTAAGTTTTGAATGCTGAAAAATACAAAACTAAAAGGTTTTAGCTAAAACATTCTCGTAGGAAGCGACAGGAAGGATGCTCCCCTAAGGTGCAACAAAGGAAACCCGGGTTACTTTGAGTACGCAGAAAAGTAATAAGTATTAAAAGAAGATTGTGTTGTTGCTCATGTGAAGTTTCCTGTGGGGAACCACAGACTGAGAGCAATAGAGAGGAACTGTCAGGTGACGACACTAATGTGAAACGCTGGAACTTGTTAAAGATGACTCCTGTATTTTGTGAACTGTAAATAAACTCGCTCCGGCAGCTCCTCGCAGAAGCAGGGTCTTCTCTTGGTGCTGGTCTCCAAGCGTGAAGAATCAACTCGTGTCTGTCCTCTTTCTTTCTCATCCTTTTCACATTGTGGTATTGTTTTTACCATTTTACAGATTCTAGATTTACTTGAGGAACATTTTGAATGCAGGACTTTTATTTGTACAAAAGTAATCAAACCTAACATACTTGAAGTACTCATTATACAAAGTCTTTCCAACTAGCTGCACCTTTACCAGCTTTCATAACACTTTAATGATCAATCATTATAAAACATATATATATTATTCTGAAATGGACCAATCTGCACAATGACTACTTTTACTGTCGCTACTTTAACTATATTTTGATGAGAATACTTTTCTACTTTTACTTGAACATTTTGAATGCAGGACTTTTACTGTAACAGAGTATTCCTACACTCTGGTACTTCTACTTTTACTCGAGTACAAGATCTGAGTACTTCTACTTTTACTCAAGTACAAGACCTGAGTACTTCTACTTTTACTGAAGTACAAGACCTGAGTACTTCTACTTTTACTGAAGTACAAGATCTGAGTACTTCTACTTTTACTGAAGTACAAGATCTGAGTACTTCTACCTTTACTCAAGTACAAGATCTGAGTACTTCTACTTTTACTCAAGTACAAGATCTGAGTACTAATACTTTTACTCAAGTACAAGATCTGAGTACTTTTACTCAAGTACAAGATCTGAGTACTAATACTTTTACTCAAGTACAAGATCTGAGTACTTCTACTTTTACTCAAGTACAAGATCTGAGGACTTCTACTTTTACTCAAGTACAAGATCTGAGTACTTCCACTTTTACTCAGGTACCAGATCTGGGTACTTCTCCCACCTCTGCTTTAAAGCATTATTTTATTTATTCGAAAGTAATCTTACTACTTTCATCAGAAAATCTGAATTCCTTTGTCCCGCAACGGGGAAATGTACTTGATCTCAATAAACATTTTCCAGAACAGAATCCATGAGGATGTATTTGCAGAACGATCGCCCAGTGGTGACACAGCAACAGAAGCTTTGGTTGAAGTAAGAAATGATTATTATGCGTCCTCTCGGCCTTCCGTATATAAACTACCTGTTGCAGTTTTCTGCAGAAATACATCTCCCGTGCTTCCTGGTAGAAAGCTGACAGGCAGATCTCCTCGGCTGCAGATCCGGTTTCACTGCGTGTTTGTTGTCATTCCCCGCGGCCTACAAGCTAAAATGTTGTCTTTCATCTCGTCTCTCGTCTTAACTTCAACCCCCTTCTCTTCTCTGCTGCCTCTTTCCTCCCCACTGTTGTTCCCTTTCAGCGTCTGAAACGTAAGGCGATCCATTAAGTCGGACAGGAAGGTTTTCGACATGTGAGGTCAGGCAGCAGGTCTGCTCAGAGCCAAGGTCAACACCAGGCGTGTGTGTGGAGGGAAAACAAAGACAGATGAGGTGAAGGAAACCCGACTCACCTTCTGAACATCACTCTAACAATCACCCAGAGAATAGATATGTTAACGTGTAGCTAGAAAAGACCTAAACACCTGAAGTGAGCTAGCATTTTAGCACTTCTTGTTCCCTCTTCTCAATGTGTTTTGCTTTGATGCCTGGAATAAGGTCTGTGGTTAACACAAGCTTGCAAGATTTTCATGTTAAGTTTTAAAATTTAAAATACGCCAGTAAATAGCCCACGGGTAAACATATGAAGGTTTTACACGTCCTAGTGATGACATATTTCTGTTGGCTTACATGAAGTTAGCAACGAAAGGCCTCCCTTGACAAAAGCCATTGGAGGAAAAAGGATCTAATACACGTTTTGTTCAGTATGATAATCTTCTAAAGGCAGCTAATGTTGGGCTACATTAGGAACAAGCACGGTCACATGACTTCACGTGTTTTGTTCAAAATTCCAGGAAAGACAAACGACTTCTAAGTTCAACTATTTATTAAAAAAGAGAGCAAAATATATATATTCACTTGGCCAAGGACTCCGTCACGTCATAGAAATTACAGGCATTAAAGCTGTAATCTGTAACCACTATTTCCGGAAAGAGCCTCGAACCTCGTGCGACAATTTATTTTTAATACACAGGGCGTTGCCCGTACATTTATGATTGGTCAAGACTAGCTGAAGAGATACCGTGGTTTAGACTTGGTTCTCTTTGGTAGGTGCACAGACTCAGACAGAGTCTCTTGGCAACACGATCCTCCCAATCAGCATTCGGCCTGCTGGCGAAGTCCCTCCCTACTCTGTCTCTATTCTAGTAATTTGTTTTCGCTAACGTTTCTACAGATATAGTGGGAAACTTTCATAATGCTGCTCCCTAGATATGCGTGGGTGCGAAGCTCACCCACACACGGCCAAGGTCAGAGTCTCAGTAACTCACTGTCTTCTTACAGCGTCTGCACCTGGCTCTGCTACATTAGTATTGCAAGCTGAAAACTCCCTTCTGTGACTTTTCCCTTCGTTTTCTATCCAATCCATCAAACCTTGGGATTGGTGATTTTGTCTATTTATTCCAAAGTCATAGCAACATAAAATGAGCACAATAAGCAAATAATGTAATAATAAGAATCAGTCTTTCTAATGTTATATAAAAATAGACTCCATACATGTCACCACCGCTAAGCTAAAGGTTGCTAATGTTGGGCTTTAAAGGAACTACAGCACGGTCACATGACTTCGAGTCACCACCGCTAAGCTAAAGGTTGCTAATGTTGGGCTATAAAGGAACTACAGCACGGTCACATTACTTCACGTCTCCCCCGCTAAGCTAAAGGTGGCTAATGTTGAGCTATAAAGGAACTACAGCACGGTCACATTACTTCACGTCTCCCCCGCTAAGCTAAAGGTGGCTAATGTTGAGCTATAAAGGAACTACAGCACGTTCACATTACTTCACGTCTCCCCCGCTAAGCTAAAGGTTGCTAATGTTGGGCTATAAAGGAACTACAGCACGGTCACATGACTTCACGTCACCACCGCTAAGCTAAAGGCGGCTAATGTTGGGCGTGATCTTGTGATGACGTTTAGTCGTCTCATTTAGACACATGTTAGCAGTGTATTTTATGTCTTAGAATAAAACGTGCATCTCTTCAGCTTGTTTTAACCACAGACCTTATTTCAGGCTAACAACAAAACACACATTCAAAAAAATTAGACAAGGGAACAGGAAGTGCTAAAATGCTAACTAATGACCAGCTTTAGGGCTCATTCCTCCTACAGCACTTTACGTCATCATGCCGAACATTAGCCGCCTTTAGCTTAGCGGTTTTGACGTGAAGTCATGTGACCGTGCTGCAGTTCCTTTATAGCCCAACATTAGCTGCAGGAGATTGCATTTAAGCTTCAAATATTTTGAAAGTGGTGTTAATATGCGGAGAGCAAAACGTGCAAGTATCATAAACGTTTGTTTGCCACAGAGATTATTGAATTACCCAAATTCCAATGGAAATATCCCATTTGCTTAATTAGTCAAGGGAACCTGAGATGCTAACTTCCGAGTTGGCCTACAAAAATACGTCATTCCTGCACCACTCCTTTCCACGTGGGATAATTTAAGTATTCTGATTTTGTTTAGAAGAACCAACACCCTCCCTGCCATCCTCTTTGTTTGATTAATGGTTCCTCTTTGGTGTGAAAACGCTGGATGTGTTTTTAATCTCTCAATCTGTGACGCTCCGCCTGCAGGAAACACAACTATAGAACCATACGCACTTGATGTAAGTGTGAGGATTAGAAAAAAACATCATTAATCATAATTCAGATTGGCAGTGCCCACTGCGTTATGAAGTGCGATGTTTTACAGTTGGACCACTCCAGAGGAACACACCCTGAAACCCACTGAGCATGATGAATGGGTTTTTCCTCCATAGACATTGCCACTTAAAATAGAAAACAATTTAAACATGCCTTTTTTTTGCATCTTTTATTACATAAGTGAGTAAACACTTGTCAGGCCCATCTTAGACGGTATGCTCTAACTTTTTATTTACAAAATTGAGTTTTTCTTAGTTTCTCTCCACTATTATTGACTTTTAGCGTCACTAAAAGGATGCTACCGCTAATCAGTCAGTCTGTGGTCCACTGCAAAATATCCCACCAATTACGAGAGAAGATGTTCATGATCCCCAGAGGGAGATCAACAATAATGTGGGGATATCCCCTGCAGGTGAATGGCATTTTTTTGTTTTCTTGGGTGAAAACAAATTGTCTGCAACTTCGGTGAATGTGTGACCATGTATGCACAAACCTTGGAGAAAATGCACATCTGGAAACAACTTTCAACTTAAATCTAACATATATTTTATTGCTTCCTGTTCACCATTGTGTGAGTTAATGTACATTCCTCCCTTTTGAAAATAACCTTTTTACTTGACTTTTTACGAGGAAACCAGATGTTTGTTTAGATTAGATGTAGCCCTGTGAGAACAAGATCCAGATTGTTTTATTAACCATTATTGCATTTATATTGAAGCTTAAGTTGCTTGTGAAACCATGTGTTGAAGGATTGTATAGCACAAAGCTTAAAGGCAAAAAAGAGACCTTTTTCACCTCCCGAATCACAATAATGTATTTATCTGTCTCATTCATTTCTGGAACATATTCATACTCATATCTGTTTTGATAGCTACTTGTTGTATATCACTATATATTTCTAAAACTGCCAAACAGAAGCAAAAAATGGAAAGGGTGAGGCTTTAAAACTCCTGTCTCTGAACTGAATGGTTAAGCCCATTAATCAATGGGAGATAATACATGTAAAAACACACCAACGCAAAAATAGGAATGGATGGTCTACTTAGTGTTTGTATTAGCTCGTATTTACCAAAGGCTTATAATCCTCAACCACCCACTTGAGCGACTGGATTTTTGTGGCCACACCCTGCCCAATTATTTCCTCTTAAAAACACCAGGTGGAGTCGGGGACAACAGAAGTTAAAGAGGCCCTTTCCTGTAGTGTGTGACATAGGTTTTAGTGCATGTAAATGGTCTGCAGAGGCTACAATCCCTGTGTTGTATTGGCTAGCACTCCAACACATTGTACGTGATAGGATAAGGGGCGGGACATCTCTAAGTGGTTGACCAATCACAACAGAGCCAGCCAGCTAACCAATCAGAGCAGACTGGGTTCTGGTTTCAGACAGAGGGTGAAAAGAGGTGCTGCAGCACAGGCAGTATGAGAAAAATAAAGAGCTTTTTGAACATTACAGACACTACATACTGATATACACCTGAACATCAGCAGGAGAGGACTCTTTAAAGTAGAGACACTACATACTGATATACACCTGAACATCAGCAGGAGAGGACTCTTTAAAGTAGAGACACTACATACTGATATACACCTGAACATCAGCAGGAGAGGACTCTTTAAAGTAGAGACACTACATACTGATATACACCTGAACATCAGCAGGAGAGGACTCTTTAAAGTAGAGACACTACATACTGATATACACCTGAACATCAGCAGGAGAGGACTCTTTAAAGTAGAGACACTACATACTGATATACACCTGAACATCAGCAGGAGAGGACTCTTTAAAGTAGAGACACTACATACTGATATACACCTGAACATCAGCAGGAGAGGACTCTTTAAAGTAGAGACACTACATACTGATATACACCTGAACATCAGCAGGAGAGGACCCTTTAAAGTAGAGACACTACATACTGATATACACCTGAACATCAGCAGGAGAGGACTCTTTAAAGTAGAGACACTACATACTGATATACACCTGAACATCAGCAGGAGAGGACTCTTTAAAGTAGAGACACTACATACTGAAATGAACCAGAAAATGATATGTCCTCTTTAATTCATGCAATTTATACGGGTCAAATTATTCGCCATGCATCTTTTTCATAACGGCAGAAGCATGATATTGTAGCTTCATCAGCTCTGTTTTAAGTGCCTTGCTCAAGAGGCGAAAGCGTTACTCATTCACTTCTCTTTCCCAGATTTTCCCAGCTGTTGCAAAATGAATGATTCTAATGATTTTTAGTGAGACACGCACCACAATTTATGTGTGTTATTGTAAACCCAGACAGTGTAGGATAAATCTCTGTGGGTAGCATCGGATAAACATTGTATCCTCGTGTATCTTCCCAGAAAACATAACGTTTTTTACCCATAAAAGCGGCACCAGTGAATGGATAAATGTGGATCTCAGGATAAATATTTAGATATCTCGGCCTGATGGACGATCCGAAGCCGCTCTCCCACCCCGGGACACGGAAAACCAGTTAAAAAGACATTTCCAAACATCCACATCCATTGCGAAATGTGTAAATCTGACGTCAGTGAGCTTTACGGTGGAGCAGACTAAGAAGACACTGTGCAGCCTCTGAAGAGCACTTTACACTCAAGCTTGTAGGTGTCAGATTCTCAATTGGTGGATATCTCATTTAAGAGTCAGACTCCCACAGAGCAGGGAGGATTTCAGCGTGATGTTCAGCAGAGGTCTGACATTATACCTCCAACTGATAACTGATATTTAGTGGTGATAATCTCTTTAAATTCAACAGTTCATTAGTGTAGTCCAGAGGTCTTGTACGAGATGTAGGAAACAGCGATAGCCCCTTATTCTAAAGCAACACAGTCGTCCCATTACACCCCAGAAAACCTCATTGGATGGATGGAAATGTGCCATTTTAGCCGCTCGCTAACAACATTTTCTTTCTGCCAACTTGAGTCAATTTGAATAGAATCACTGCAATCAGTGGATTTGATTGCCCAGACAAGTTAATCTGCACAAATGTTTGCATAGACTTTGTAAACTTTGACAATCTTTCTTAAACCTTTAAAGAGCAGAGAGCTGGAAAGTCTAAAAGGGAGGAAGCTATCGTAGCGTATCAGCTGTGTTTATCTCATAAATGTCTGCAAACCATCTCTCTTTTTAGAGAGGAGTTATCCCAACAGAAGAGGTAGATGGTGGTGAAACACAGCTAATTAGCCACGTTAGCTTCTTCCATTTTAAAATCTCCAGCTCTTCACTACCTCAAAGGTCTGCTTTGTCGAGACGGCTTGCTTTTGGTCGACAGTTGAAGTCACAGCTAATGATTTGACTTGCAGAACTTTCACGAAATTCCTTGAAACAATTCTACAGATTCCATTGAAATTAAGAGATTTCACAGCCATGTTTCCCAGATGACTGGACCCAGACCGGTGATGCAGGCAATGCCACATCCTCCCAGTAGACACCAGTGAATCAGGTATGAGCAATCTCAAAGTGCTAGGTTACATTGTAATGTGAATGCCATTAGTGTTTGATAAGCAGATCTGTTTTAAAAATGGATTTCCTGGATCCTGTTTCATATCAGCAACTTCTGTATGTGTGTGTTTCATTAGCAATATACACTAAAGTTGCTGTTGCACCTATAGAGGAAACAGGCTATATTGACCTGTTGAAACACACTATGTAGTAAAAAAACACTTTCTGTGGGACTCACTTTCTGTGGGACTCACTTTGTCATTGTTGGAGCAGTTTTGACTTGAAAGCGGTGGACAAACACATGTACCAGGTAGTATTGGAAAAACTGTAGAGCAGTATGTATCGCACAGGTGAAAAACTAAAAGAGAATTTGTAGACTTGCCTACAAATAATATAAATTCTTTGTTTTGTCCTTTAGTAGACACGTTGTTGGGGCCCTGCTGTGACTTCAGATCACTCTGCTGTAGTGTGTGTGTGTGTGTGTGTGTGTGTGTGTGTGTGTTTGTGTGTGCGTGCATGTGTGCGTGCGTGTGTGTGCGTGTGTGTGTGTGTGTGTGTCTGTGTGTGTGTGTGTGTTGTGTGTGTGTGTGTGTGTGTGCGTGCGTGTGTGGTGTGCGTGTGTGTGTGTGTGTGTGAGTGAGTGAGATGGCAGCCTGTCTGGGCCTGTCTCTGCTGCTCATTGATCCTCTGAAGGGAGGCGTGCTGTCCTTAAAGCCCAATCAGAGACACATTACTCTGTTCCTCCTGCAGAAACATGTGTGTGTTTAGAGCCAGGAAACACTCTGAGAGCTGATAAAGAAAAAGGAGAAACATTAACGCATAATTGTTTTCTCTTTGTTTAACTCGATGGAGTGCAATTAAAGTAAAGTATTCATGTAACAATGAAGCCTTGAGTACCTCAAACTGCAGCTTGATGGGGATTAATGCAGGAACTCTGGTGACGTTTCATTTTGAAATGTTATTTGAGGTGTGTTTTAAAATATGACATCAAAATGTAAGCCATGTAAAGCTCATGGGTTAAAAGCTCATGGAAAATATGTAATAAGTAAGTTTTTGTGAACATGTTTCATATATTAGGAGAGACCTTAAGCATCATTTTAATTGATTCACAAGAAAATCATACATCTCAGTTTTGTGATCTCCAGGGATTAATGTAATGATTTGAATGTTCTGAATGGTGCATTTACTAACATGGACACGTCTTCATTATCTAAGAGAACTAAGGGACCCATCCTGACAATGAAAGGCTATTTAACAGAATCATATAAGACTCATTCTTCTATTCCAACAGCATCCAGATTAGATGAGATCTATTTGTATGGTAAAAGACGAGATTTGTTCTGTCTCTAAACATGCACGTTTTGCACTTTAAATATTGACAAGTGAGGACAACATTTTAAATAATAAACTGAAATACTTTCTTTAAATATTGTTGTTTTGTTCCTTGTAAATTGTTTGACTCTGTTTCCATTGTGCAGCCAGGGTGCCACTGAAGACATGTTTATTGATCTTTGTGTATTTAATGCACACAGATATATTTTTTTATTTGTTGAATTAATGATTAAAGGAAAACATCCAGAGTAGAGATGTAAAACAAGAGATTTGTAATGCAGAGGTTTGAGACATGAAGAGCGTGTGCTCATCTTCATTTGTGCCCACGACTTAAATGTGAAATGTTATTATCTGCTATTGCCTACAAATAGCAGATAGGTGAACTTTAAAAGTTAAAATAATGATAACATGTCAATAGTACAACTCTGACATTATTATTATTGTATTGTTTTACTTTTGATACTTCAAAACTTTTAAAGTTACGTTTTTAAATACAGGACTTTTCTTCTTTTGGAGAATGTATTTACGTCTTACATCGTTTTAGGAATATTATGGTAGCAGTGGTAGAACTCAACCTTAGTTTAAAAAGGAAAAGCTGCAACAACATAACATACAGTATTTGCCACAGAAAGTAGTACTCGTTAAAGTACCAGAGTTTGTAATATATTTTCATATATTCATTGTCCTAAGTGTTTTCCTTTGTCTATTTATAAATACTTGTCTCTAGTATCTTTTTTAATGCTAAATAGATTCTTTAAAAATACTTATATGTAATATCTTTATATGTTTGACCTACTATTGCAACTTGCTTTCTTATATTGTTTATGTTTGCGCCACCAGACACCAAGGCGTATTCCTTGAATGTGTAGTTTAAGCTTATTTTTTGCCATTAGAAACTAAGCACCGAGTCATTTGTATTAAGTACATACATCTTTTATTATATTACTATATTTTGTATTATGTTTAATATTTGTTCATGTAATTATATTTTATTATAATAGTTCTCTATTTATTTTTTTTACTTTTATGTATGCCCCACAACACAAAGTCAAATTCCTCGTACGTGTCAACCTGCCTGGTAACAAACCTGTTTCTGATTCTGATATTTGGATGACTATTAAGTTTGTATTATTTTGTATTATTCTCTCTCAGGTGTATCGGTGCTTCCTGTCTCCTCTGTGTCTCCTCCATGTCTCCTCCATGTCTCCTCCATGTCTCCTCTCTGTTTGCTCCATCAGTCTCTGTCCTGCGGCCTCGGCTTATCAGCTCTGTTTACTCTCTGTTTACTCTATGTTAATCCATTAGTTAGCAGGAGGCTCTCTGTTTCTCTAACGCTGTTTTGTCCCCAACATCAGCTGGTTAACGGCGGACTGATCTCAATCTGCGGCCGACTGTCTGCACAGAGACGCGCTGATCTCTGCGATAACAGCCCGATGGTAACCTTTATCCCTCCTACTGCTGCTAATTAATCATCTTGAATTTAGTCTAATGATGAGGAACAACATGTGCGTAAAGAACCTCCGCGGAGTCAGGAAACATCACTTATTTTTACACAATTTTAGGATCGTTTATGTTAATACAAAAAAAAATCACCTTTCCTCATATCGCCGAAATACCAGGTTTACTCAAGTAAAAGCAGAAATACTCAATTGTCCAAATGTTCTGTTTCAAGTCTAAGTACTGTATTCAAAATATAACTACATAATAAAAACTACACTGTAATATAAGTACAGAAGTCTTGCCATCACAAAAAACTTGGAGTAAAAGTACTCGTTGTGCGTAATGGCCCGTTTCAGGATCTATTTAATTATAATTATTATTATTATTATTATTATATTTGAATTTTTTATGTGACTGGTGCTGGATATTTTAACCCATAATTATATTCCAACGTTAATTAATTCATATTTAAGCTAATAGTCTAAATCTAAAAAGTAAGTAAAGCTCTTAAATACAAAAATAAAAATCCTTAAAATATCACTCTAAGTAAAGGGTCTGATTTTAAAATGTGACTTAAGTAGAAATACTTAAATATCATTATTTTATTAATATTATTATTCTGTTTTTCTCGGTAAGTGCATGGCACAGAAAAAAATACTTAAATAAAGTACAAGTTCCTCAAATGTGTACTTAAGTGTAGTACTACTTGTAAAGTAAATGTACTTCAGTTATTGTACTTAAAAATGTGACTAAAGTAGAAGTACTTAAATATTATAATTGTATTAATATTACTATTCAGTTCTTATCAAGTGTCTGTAAGTGGCATGCACGGAAAGAAAATACTTAAATAAAGTACACGTTCCCAAAGTCTACCTAAGTAATTGAGTAAATGTACTTTCATATTTATTTAATATTTTGTATAAGCTAATAATCAAAATCTAAAAAGTAACTAAAGCTGTTCAATTAAAAATAAAACTAGAAATACTTAAAGTCTTAAAATCCACCGTACACATTTGACTAGAAGTACATAAATATTATAATAAATTAATTAGTATTAATATGATTATTCTGTTCTTATCAAGTGTCTGTAAGTGGCACAGAAAGAAAAGCCTTAAATAAAGTACAATTTCCTCAAATGTGTACTTAAGTAGAAGTACTTAAATATTATAATTTGTATTAATACATGGTTTCATCACTGCTCAGAAAGTGCGTTAGCATGTTTTTGCTCAGGGCTCATTTAGACCCTTCTTGTGAGACTTGTGTTTTGTTTCGGTAAAAATGGTTCGTATCGTCAGTTAGCTGAGTTTCTTCCCGTTAGGATGGTATGACACATTCATAGTTTTTTAAATATTAAAAAGCCCTGAGACACAGTGTCGTGAAAAAAGAAAAGCCCCACTTTTTATTACTGTTCAAAAGAAAATACTTAAATAAAGTAAAAGTTCCTCAGTAAAGGGTCTGATTTTAAAATGTGTATGTATTTAAAAAAAAGTGCTTACATATTATTTGATTAATGTCACTATTCAGTTTGTATTAAGTGTCTGTAAGTGGCACAGAAAAAACTTAAATAAAGTACAAGTTCCTCAAATGTGTACTTAAGTGTAGTACTATTGTAAAGTACATGTACTTCAGTTATTGTACTCCGTTACTCTCCACCTCCCTGAGCTCCTGTCAGTCATCACAGCTGCTCCACAGCTCCATAAGAACCAGAATAAATTAGCTCTGCGCCTCCCGCTGTTCCTCTCAGGCGGAGCGTCTGTCCCACATTAGCACTGAGTGGCTGTAATTATAACAGAAAGGCTTTTGGGGAAGCGACCGTTCTCAGGCCGGAGGAACAATTACGCGCAGAGAAAAACAGCAATTGACGCTTCCTCTGCGTAATTTACACACCATCTCCACCATAATCTTTGTTAGTGGGAATTATTGCAGCAAATAAATTGGCAGGTTTATGTCCGAGGAAACAAATTTGGTCTGAAATTGACCCCCTTCCTTGCGTGTAATTTTGTTTAGCTCTTATTTGTCCGTAATGACTAATTAACGCCACTAATGAGGCTGCATGGTTTTAAACAAAGGCGCTTTGTAACGTCCTGGAAGTCTCCCATTTAAAAAAACACTTACTGCAAGCCAAAAGAGTTCTTTGTCAGACTTACTGTCCAATTGACCAATAAAATAACAGACAAGAGCAGCTAAATGCAGAGTTATTTATAGGAGCTCAACCGAGCAGCTGCAACAGTAAGAATAATGTTAGCAAAATATTACAACTCTGTAGTTTAACTGTATAACTTTGATCGTTTTAAAGTATTTTTTTACAGTGTTATTATTCTAATTGAGAATCAGAACATTTTACTGCAAGCCAAAGCGAGTTCTTTGTCAGACTACAAGTCCAATTTACACAGAAAAGCAGAAAGAAGTTGCAAAGTCTTCCATTTTGAGAGATGGAATCAAATACGGTTGATCAAATTTACTTTTTTGAATGACTCCCACGTTAACATTCAAATGTCGATAAAACAGGTCAATTTAATCAAATTGTTGGTCCTTTTGGATCATTTGCAACCAAAAAAGCAGATTCTTAAAACATCCCTGTCAAGACTCTATTTTATTTTGTATTAATACTCACTTTAGACGCATGGATTCCGTGAAAAAAACTGTCTTTCTGTCATCTACTTTAGTCTACTCTTACATCTAAGATTTTTTTAGTTTTTATTATAAGAGCCCTAGTCTTTGTCCCGTCAGGATTTAGTCTGTTACCTGTGAGAATAGCCTCTATCTGAACTGAAATAACACCCTCAAACTGAAATAATAGCCTGGACATGAACCTCACTCCCCCTCCTCCCCTTTAAAATTCTCCACTTCGGGATAAATGGTGAACTTGTAGCAATAATACCCCCTTCTTTCACACAAACGCCTCCCCGCTGCCATCACCTCCAGCCCGGCTGGGGACCTTTGGAGAGCCTTTCTCCGCGAACAAAAAAAGCCCCCTGAAGGGGAACAAAAGTGACCACATTTTTCCTCCATGTCCCCAATTCTCCGCGCAGAATAACCCGCTGCCAGTCCCTCAAATGGGAATATTAGGACGTCAATCTCACGGCCCCTGCGCGCTTTTGTCTTTGCTGAGTGCCCGGCTCTGCCTACCACACACCTTTTGTCCCACAATCCAATAAGAGCCATTATTCCCACTCCTTTGCGTGGCTGCAGCTCGGTTTTTGGGGTATTTTAGGTGCCTAATCGCGTCCTTTAAAGGACCCCAAATGGAGAATTATACTTCCTCCTTTCACTTCGCTTGGCACCGGGACAAAGAGTCCCTTTAGCCGGTTCTCCTGCAGCAGATCTGCCCTATATGTTTACGAGACACATTTAACTGCGAGCATTTGATTCACCCCTGTGACCCCAAATAATAATATAAAGAGAATTATTATTCTTTCTTGAATTATTTAGGTAGAAAATACAGTTTCAAAGCCCATGACGTTTGAAATATAATAAGAGGATCAAATATTTTCTTACAAAATCAAACGCACCTTGTTCTCATGTCTCGGATTTATTTGAATAGATGTGAAATAGACTGAAACAGTTCTCTTTTTAACCAAAAACAACAACACTTAAAGCAATTTCATCTCTCCATAGACTAAAAATATACCATTTTAAAAACATACATGAAAAATATGAACCATCTTTTTTGTTCAAATAAGGAGAAATGCGCAAATCTTGTGCGCAATGTCCCCCTGTGCCTCAGTCCAAGTGCCAAAATAGAGCACTAATAATAATTGAAAAAAATACATCAACTTTAACCTTTGTCAGTTTAGGTGCCACTCTGACGCATTAACGCACACTTATTCCAGCTATAATAGACTCGAAGTAGCCGGAAATACGAGTGAATGTCAAGTCATCTGACACAATAATCCAAACTCACATCCTTTATATATAAAATACTATTTTCTGACCAAGTTTGGACCAAGTTAACACACTTCTAAAAGCTTGTGGGTTGACCAAATTGCAAGAGCTCCAAAAAAAGAAACGGTTCTGGTCTGGTAAGGCTACCAGGAATACAAACTCCCATCCTTTATATATAAAATATAAAATACTAATTTCGGAGGAGTTTTGACCAAATTAACACACTTCTAAAAGCCTGTGTTGACCAAAATAAAAGAGCTCCATTTATAAAAAAGAAAAACACTGTTCTGTTGAGGCTACCAGGCCCGGATCCCCTGCAGGGAGCCCTGGCAGGATGTGACCGATGTCCCTTGGTGAGTTTGGGCCTGTGTTGATCCTCCGAGGCTGCTCACATTTCCCAAGTTCATGTTCATGAAGGCGCTGGAGGTGCTGGAGGGGGGCAGGGAGGGGATGCTGGTGTATGTGCAGCTGTAGTTGCTGTTATAAGCGGGGTTATTGTAAGTATACGCCGGGTATCCGTTATAGGTATACGGGTTGGATCCATACGGAGCACCGGAGTACGTCTGCCCTCCCCCCAAACAAGGCTTCCCATCCCGGACTAACACCGGCACAGCGACGCGTCTCGGCGGCGGAGGGTGGTGCTGCCCCGCCGCCTCCAGAGACTTGTCCTGCCGCTGCCTCTTGCACTTGTATCGGCGGTTCTGGAACCAGATCTTCACCTGGTTGGAGGTGAGTTTGAGGCTGGACGCCAGGTGCTCTCGCTCCGGGGCGGACAGGTATCGCTGCAGCTTAAAGCGACGCTCGAGCTCAAAGACCTGCGCCTGGGAGAAGAGCACGCGGGGCCTCCGCCGGCTCCGCTGCTTCTGCGCGGGCCGATCACAGTCAGCCTGCCCGCCCTCCGAGGCCTCCTGCGGGACACCAGACCGCAGCTCTCTGGGGAGGGAGGGAGGACACGGAAGAAGTGTTAATATCTCAAATCATAACATGTTATTTCAGAAGTAAAAAACAATGTAATTCCAACGTTATCAGTGTACAGCTAATACACCTTTAGTAGTTTTTGAGCAGAAGTCTTAGCAGTAAAAACTGTATTAAATAGTGCACATTAAATCCAAAAATGTATCCACTACCAAATGTAAACAGGACACTTCTCCTTAGCTTTATTAAAAGTCCTATATGACAAAATATGTTTTAAGCAAGAATGCGTACACAAAAAAAGCTTAGAAACCATTATGAAAAATAAACAATAATATGCCAATTATATTATTCCACAACCAATGCACCTTTAGCAGTGTTTGAACTGAAGCTAGGCTACAGCACTAAAAACGTCATTACATATCCACTGCCGGGACTAAAACTCAAACAGAAACATCTCCTTTGCTGAATTGAAATTTAATTCTGAAAATGTAAAAACTTTAAGCTAGAGTACATGCACAAAAAGCTCAGGAATCATGCCCCAACCCGTGCACTTAGTAGACTTTGAACAGAAACTGCAGCACTAAACACTTTACTAAGTGGATCAAACATGAGATCTCTCCTTAGCTTCAATTAAAAACTACCATAACATTACAAAACACATGTTTTAAGCCAAAGTGCAAGCACACATCAAATATAAAACACCAGGGAGATAAAGAATAAACTGTGCAACAAATACAAGTATTATTACTCTTTACTTTTTAAGGGAAGATCTAGTTTGCAGTTATTTCATCAGCATTTTTGCCTGAAACAATTATATAAATTAGACAATTTCACACCTGGTTAGACACTGATCTTTAAAGGATAAACCGTGCAACAAGTACAACATAAATCGGATTGGTTTAAAATACAGTTGGCCAATTGTAATTTCAGACAGATATTATGTACACAAAGTAGTGTAGTAGTATTTTAACTGTTTATATCTAATGAGTAATTATCCCATGTGTTGGAGCTGGGTGTGTTTATCAGAGCTACTTCTCGGTGTCTTTTCTTTTATAGCCTCTTTAAACTAATTGTCGGTTTATGGTCCACACATCATAACAGACTGGCGAAGCCCTGCAGACTGTTTGACAGACTTCACTGGATCCTTCAGGCCTGGAGTTAGTGAGCTCCAGCATGTGGATAACTCTGTACTGGGATAATGTTTGGTGAGTAGGCATCTTAGGACAAAATACCTTTCTACATAAGTTAATATCCTAAAACAGAATGTGTTTAGGGATTTGGCATGTGCACAGCCTATAGATTGAGTTATAGTGGGGCTAATTTTTAAGGTCACATATAAGTGATCATATAATAATTTAAATACTGGAATAATTGGCCATAACATAGCTGCATGATTATTTAGAAAATTACACACAATGTTTTTTCTTTCCAGTTTTTGCTTGACATTTTAAACTAGGAAGGACCTTTTACGTATACTAAGTTAATACAAATTATTAGATTTTTTAAATTAGAATTGACATATAAGAACTACATCGTGCGTAAAAGAGGTAACGTGTCTCATTTGCCATGACTTCACTTTGGTTAAGGTTACAGGTTAAGCTGCTATTGTTGCTAAACATGCAAATGATTGTCTCGCCACCAAAACTGTTACATTCAAATCAGCAGTACACATTTATAATTTACGTTTTTTTGTGTTTTCTCTGTAAAACCCTGATAATGATGTAATGATTCTTATTGCACGGTTCCTTTGTTGCCTTTTGTCACACAGTAGCGGTTTGAACTCACTGCTCTCCTGCTCCTCCAGCTCGTTGGCCTCCAGCTTGGCTCCCTGCAGGCCGGGGTGCCCGTACATGTCCGGGGAGAGGCTGGTGTCCCCGCGGTCCTCCTCTCCTCGCACCGCCAGCGCGCTCAGGTACGCCAGGTTGTCCTCTCCGTCCGAAAATGAAGGACTTTCCCGGGCCGCAGCGAGCATGCAGGACGGTGCGGTTTGGAAGTGCTGCTGCTGGGGAGGAGAACCGGGTAACTGCTGGGTTTGGACCCGGTGCTGGAGCTCCAGAGACCCGGCCTGCTGCTGCTGCTGCTGCTGCTCCATTTTCAGGATATCCTTGACGGAAAACGGTGTGGAGGTGAGCGGACTCTGAAGCATCATGTCATCCAGCTCCTGCTCTGCAGCTCCGAGGAAATGAAGCCCACGGAGTAACATGCACTCCTCCTTTCCCTGCACTCTTTCTCTAACAAATAATTGAGCCTAATAGCTCCTTCTCTCGTAATTGGAGGTGCGTTAAGCCTCTGGAATCCCTCATCGCAGTGAAACGCACGAAAACATGGGTATTAGTCCCGGTTTTGTCCATGCAGGTCTCCTGTCTGACAGATGTAATGTCGGGCTTTGTGAGTGGAGTTTGGACCGGGGCGAAGGAGCGCCTCTGCCTCCTCTGGTGTCAGGGGGAGGGGTGAGTGTGAAATGGAAAGTGCGTGCAGGCTGGAAGCGATTTGGGAAATCGAGGGGGAGAGAGAGGGAAGATGGGGCGTGTACGTGACGTGTGTTCACGTACTGGTTTTGTTTTCGGTCTTATATAAATATGGTGGGCAGATAATTGTAGCTACTGACCCCCACTCCTCTCCACTCTCTTCTCTTTATCCATCGCTGGATTCGTCCTAACAGCCTTTTACGCACGCATTTTAATACAAAAATCACTTTGTGAGTCTTAACCTGTGATTGCAAAAAGGTCACCCATATCTATAAATGTGCTTTATTGTGTTTGAATACGTGTTAATTGTAGTTTTAATGATTCCACAGTCGCTCAGTGTATTGGAGTCCTTGTGTTTGCCCGTGCGTAAATCAGTGCGCTCTTTGGAGAGGCGCAGCGTGCGGCACACTCGCTTTAAGGGCAGTGGAACGTCAAGGTCAACAGACAGGTCAAAGGGTAATAGAGGCAGGAACCCGTAGTTGTTTAACTTCATCCAGAGAGTTGATGATAGGGGGAAAGTGGAACTAACACATTCAGGTGGATTTTGTCTCTTGTTTTCCATTTTTATAGTATTTTCATATATTTGTGTCAATAAGATCTGCGGTGAAGCCTGTCTCATCTTTTACTTGAGAGGTTTAAATAACCCTTTTGACTTTAAGTGGTTAAAATTAAAAGGGAGTAACATGTGAGTTTTGGCATATTCTACTAATGGGCCCTACAGATCTCACACTAACCAACTCCTGAACCATGCTGTGTGTTGAGTTCTTTTTCGGAATGGCTCACCAAAAAGACACATCATGAAGCTGAGGTTTGTTGGACTTCTCTCAAAGTTTCTAAACTTAACTGTTTGCTCTTAAGTTTAAGAAATGTCCAAGTGTTCAAAGATGTGTTCTGTCAGACTCATATCACATCATATTCCAGAAATATACACATTTTCTTATTTTATGTAATGAAGCAGCCATTCAATAAATGCCATATGAGTTTTAAAAATGTCACTCTTCACGTATTATGATAAAACGCCAATAAAGCCACAGTCACAAGAGTTATTTTGTACTGGGAACTTGTGCCTTTTACTCTTTGAAAGGGCTGATTTTGCTTTTCAAAGTACAATTTGTAAGAAGACCATACTGAAGAAAACTTTAAAAAAGGTTTATTTGCAAAATTCTAGGTACATATAAAAAAAAAAAACACATGCAATCAACTATAGAAAAAGCTTATTAAATGAACACAAAATATGATTTCCTCCAATCTGGGTTATTATCTCTAACCTCAAATGAATCCCCCCCCTCCTCCTTACCTCAATGTATATATGTTGAAAAACATTTTTAAAACCTATCAGTTTTAAGATAGATAAAATCAAATTGACCTTTATTAATCCCCGTGGGGAAATTCAGAAGTTTAAACAACAGGGTGAGATTGAAAAACAGGACAGCACAGATTCACACAAAGTGACACCCTTTGCCGCAAAATAAGAGAACGTATTAGCTATGAATGTAAAGGAGAATGTAAGTGTTCCAGAGGTTAAGGTACAATATTTAAAATAGTCTTCATTTCCCCCCCTCTCTTAATCTGAGAGTTAGTTTTTCCTCCTGTAGTTTCTGTAGCAGCTGCTCTCTCGGGGTCTCTCGTCTCTGTTATCGCGGGTGTTGTATTAATAACCCTCCGCGGGCCGATAAGCAGGGCCCCCGGGGCAATTAAGATTCCTGCTGGAAAACTGACGGACGTTTTTAGCCGGAGCTAATCTGCTGCTATCAGCTCCTCTTTCCGTTTTCAGCGGGACCTCCACCTCTCTCCCCCCGCTGCCCTCGCTCCTCCTGCGGGCTGCTCTCTCAGCTAACAGCCGGCAAAAAAAGGATGTGATTAAAACAAAAACAAAATACACTTAATTCAGATTTAACATGTTCATTCGTGTCCTGATTCTATAATAAAACCACAATGATTAGGTCACGTTGATTAGGTCTGCATGTAATACAAGTTATTATGAAGGTTTCTGTTGTAATTAAGACATTTCCAGACAAGCCTTTTTAATGTTATTATGTTCCATTATTTTCTTTAATTTTCAAAGCTTTACCCAAACATCAGTATTTTACTCTTTTTATTTTGTATATTTCTTTTGTAAATGACTCATCAATAAAGACAATCCATACGTAGAAAATGTTATATTTCAATGTATGTAGTGTTGTAATATTAATAATGATGCTAAAATACACAGTGCAAATCTGTAATAAGGTCAAAGTGACATGAGTAATGCAATGTTGAATAATACATTCATATAAAAATAGGATAGTCCAGACCATAACATTGGAACTTACTGTAAGAAAATATTAATATATAATAGATTATTATTTCCGAAATATGTATAAAGCATTTTTGTGGTTCTGCATCACTTTTTGAGTGACACAAAAAATCACAAAATTATTGAAAATTTGAATTGTTCTTCTATATTGGAGCTTTCTAAGTGTGTCACTGTGTAGAAAAGTCACAGTTTAAGCTTTTACAGTTTCCTCTGTGATATCATTATGCTGATGCATCGTCAGTCAAATGTTGGTGCTGTTAAAGAAATTATTCAGTAATTATTTTCTCTAGACAAAATAGTATTTATTAACAAATGCATTCGTGTCAAAACAACATATATCAATGATATTAGTGTATTGGACAAAGAATACAGAAAACAAGACTCTCACTGTGTGCCCATGTTGAAAGTTCTCTAAACTGGATGCTGCCTGGCGTCTCTCCTCCTCTGGGGTACATCCAGCAGGTAGTAAATATAATATAATAATATATGTGCATTTCAATCTGTGCACGCTAGAATCAGACGGATATATGTGAGTTTGTCCCTGCAGACTCCACGGCGACTCTCTCAAATTCATCCTACATCATCATCAGCATGTCCTCGTAAAAAAAGTGCCAAACAAGGCCGGATAGTGTTTAGACTGGCATCCAGCCGCCTCCATTTACTTTAAATAAGCATTAAATCCAACGACGCCAGGCTGAGCGCTTTGTTTTCTGTGTGTGAGGAGAGCCAACACTCAGCAGCTATTGGAAATAAAATAAAAACTGTTTTAGTCGGAGTTAAGTGACGGGACCTCTGGCTTTGTTTGGATGGTTATTCTTGGACAAGTTCAGGGATCTACAGAGGTCCAAGAGGGATTTCTGGGATGGATTTCGAGAAAGTTTCCAGGCATATGAACATAGCTGGCTATCTCAATTGAAACTCACAACACACATTTTGTTGTTCAATCAAACAAAAAGGAGATCATTAAGGCGCAACCAAAGAATGGAAGCCCTGATCACTTTGACTCAAATACTTTCACCTAACTCTAAACCCCTGAAATCAAACTAAACTGATACCATGCTCCCTTCAAAAAGTACTTTTCATAGACTCTTAGAAAAAAGAATGGGTCTGCGGAGAGCATTTCTCCGCGATCCCAACTCGTCTATTACCAACGTTCAGGGATTTCAATGCAAGTCAATGGGACTCCCTGATAGTTGAAAATCGACGCTAAAGGGCCCCCACTGCGTTTGATGGTGACGCCAAGGGATCCTGACATAACGTCATAGTACGAGTTGGGAGTGAGAATGTCCAACCCAATGATCCTTTACGGGAAGTCTAGAGGGACACATTTACATGGATACCAATAGTTTCTTGTCATTCTTGGGCTTTGATCCTCTCCCCACCCATTAAGTACCCCCAATAAAGTCTTGAATCCTCAAATCTCTGTCTTCTAGAGCAGCGGTTCTCAAACTGTGGTCCGCGGACCACTGGTGGTCCGCGAGGGTACTGCAGGTGGTCCGTGGAAAAAAGCTAAATAAAATCCACTTTTTATTATCAAGGATTTTCGGGGACCTGAAGACATTATGAGTTGTATACACTGTTGGAAAGAGGAGATTCCTAGCTTTCTAATGATATCAGGCAGTGGGGTAGTGGTTGTTGGGCTCATCGGACATTTATGAGAGAAAATCTCTAATGTCCGAGTGCAAGTGAATGCACCACAAGACACGAGCCTTGTGCCAAATATGATTGGCGAACAATATTGTGGCTTTCCAAGTTAACATTGATGATATGACTGCGATTAAATCAGCATATACCTCTGCCAGGGGATGCCACCCCTCAAAATCTCCTGCCACCCTCTTGCCACCCCATGAATATTTTTCTAGATCCACCGCTGAGTAGGCTATATTTTTCGTTTCGTTTATTTAATAAGTTAATTTGTTTTTTGTTTGTTTTGAGATTTAAATAGATTTTGAAAGTGGAGATAGAGAGAGAGAGAGAAACAGCGCTGTCTGCTTAGTTGCAATACTGTAGCTCAAGCCTTTATGCAACTTAGGCCTATACATTGTTTATGTTACTTATATGCCTGTGTCCATGGTTTTGTGTGTGTGTGTGTGTGTGCGTGTGTGTGTGTGTGTGTTGAGCGCAGCGCCGTCTGCTTTTTGCAGTACAGTAACTAAAGTAGGAGCATACCGGTAGTTTTTTGTAGACCTGTCTGCCCGTTTTGTGAGTGCACTGCGCGCGTGCGCACTTGTGGCATTGTTTGTGATGACCTAATTAAAATACCATCCGCCGTCGAGACACATACAGAACGCAGACAGACACCGGTCACAAAAGTATCAAATAGGCTTCAATTTACTTTTGATTGTCTATAATTAACTATAAAAAAATATCGGCGTTTTAACACTACGTTTATATATGTACTTATTTTTACGGTTTGCATATGAGGTGGTCCGCGAAAATCCTTGATAATAAATAGTGGTCCGCATAAACAAAAAGTTTGAGAACCCCTGTTCTAGAGCCAGTTTGAACTAAAAGTTCTCCAGATTATACAAAAAAAATACACCCTTTACCTGCCCTATAGGCCACCACATAGAAGCGTTTTCTGATTTGATGCACCTATTGAGTTAAGCTGCCTTTCATAATGTTTACAAAACACAGATGAAAAAGAATGGGGCCATCAGGTTAGTGTTTGATAAGGTTTACCCACAAAACCTATTTAGATCGTGAGAAGCATCTAAGTTTGGCTTAAAATGACTACTCTGTTGGACCATTGGCTTTTATTTTAGTAACATTAAACAAACAGCAATCTACTGTGATTAAGTGTGTCCTTTTTTTATCATTCTGCAACTTAATCTCACAACAATGTACTTAAGACAGATTGACGATAGTCATTATTACAATGACTGAGGTGTTGGTCACCTAAATGTAAACAAATGTATTTTTTTGTGCTATTCTTAGACATATACAGTTTTTTTTCAGCGCAACACACATGAAAGCTTGAAAGAGGTAAGTTGACATTTTTGCCTTACTTATATGTCTCCATTTAGTCACCATACTTCAGTTGCTTCATTTGATTAAGACACACTCATTGATTTAGTAAGTGTGCTGAGCATTCTGCAGCTGTTTTTTTGTTTTACAACATTACATTAAAAGCAGTCACAACAGTCTCATCAACATTGTTTTAAGCAGCTTAACGCAGCTGATTTTTGCAATGCAAACTTGACCTTAAAGGTGAATTTTTGATATTCTGAACATTTACTTTGTGTGGGTGTACCTCAGGGATCATGACTTGGGCCTCTGAGGTTTGTTGAACGACTACACTTTTTGTATTCAACAGACTGGAGAGGGAAGGACACTTATGGTCCGGCAGTGGCTCAGTCAGTAGGGGCTTGGACTGGGAGCCGGTTCAAGTCCCCGACCAGACCTAAATATGGAGTGTGGACTGCTACTTGGAGAGGTCCCAGTTCACCTCCTGCCCTGCCGTGGTGCCCTTGAGCAAGGCACCGGACATCCCCCTTCCCCCCTCACTCCCCGGGCGCTGTACAATAGCTGCCCACTGCTCCTAGTACTAGACTCCTGGTACTAGGATGGGTTCAAAGCACAAACACATTTCACTGTGTGTGCTGTGCTCTGCATGTGTGACCATTAAAGAGGGCAATTCTTATTTCATATTTTTATACGCTCAAATACTTGGTTCATAAACATGTCTCAACTATATATTTGCCTTTTAAAAAAAAATACATTCAAGGAAGATACACAAACTGATGCTAATTACATTTAGAAATCTAGAGCATAAAGAAGATTTGATAATATTCTGAAAATGTCTTAGTAGGTGTACCTCAAGGAACATGACTGGATCCTCTGGGGTTTTGTGTATGAAACCAACAGGAACGTTTTTTTTGTTTTGTTTTTCCTGCAGACTTTATCCATCAGGAGGAAGGATGTAGTTCAGCTTGTAAACCCTGACGGTGCTGACAGAGCTGGAAGGAAGACGATGACCTCTGAGCTGCTTCTGTTCGGTCTTTATCTTCCACACACACACACACACACACACACACACACACACACACACAAACACACACACACACACACACACACACACAGATAAGATAAGGTTAAAACTCTGCAGAACATTGAAGGGTTGAATCACCTCAACAAGTGTAAAGCTTTACTCCTCCTTTTCTGAACACCTACAACAATGAATTTTCCTGAAAGATAACACTTTAAGTAATAAAATGTACTTCTAATGTTTACATTTTAGTAGTTTGATACTCCTCAGGTTGCATAAAAGGATTAGGGTACAGTGGTGGATGCATTTACTTAAAGGAAAGCAGCAATACTGTGTATAAATACTCTGGTACAAGTAGAATACAAACAAATATTACCAGCTTAAAGTTCCCAAAGTTAAAGTATGGATTATGCAGTAAAACCCTATTCAGAATAATTTCCAATATAATATACATGGATACATCAATATATCCCTTTAATGTTGCATCAGGTAAAAGTTAATACATCTTATTAATTCGTCTTTAAGGAACATGGACCATGCATACAATCATCTCAAATAGACAAGAGATTTTTTTTGTATTTGAATATTAATACCAATGTGCAGAGAAATGTGTGCCTGAATGCGTCACATAAATATGTTAGTATAGAAGTCTATGCAATGCATATAAGTTACACCTGCAATTACGAAATTAAAGTACTTCTAAATCCATATTTTAATTTCCTGCCACCAGAAGTGCCTAACTCTGATATACCAGGTGAGGTTAAATACAATAAGCAACAAAGATTGAAAATGACTATCCATTTCTTACTTGACCAATAATAGATGTAATACTCCTTTAAATAAACGCTTATTACAATTATTGGTATATTTACCTTGTTATTCTTAAGCCTCTTGATCTGGGGGCTATAACTTTCCTGTTATCTCAGTTATTATGGATTTCAGAGGTCAGTATGGATGCACTGATGGTATCTATCCGCACCCCCCCCCCCCCTGTGTGTGTGTGTGTGTGTGTGTGTGTGTGTGTGTGTGTGTGTGTGTGTGTGTGTGTGTGTGTGTGCGTGATGCACGGAGGTAACAATAGGAAATGCTACACCTCTTGTCTGCTGTCATTTGCGGCCCTGCGGAGGCGCCAGGCGGCTGTGATGGTTGGATGGAGAGAGGAGAGATAATCTCAGCCAAAAGTGTCTGTGTGTGTGTGTGTGTGTGTGTGTGTGTGTGTCTGTGTGTGTGTGTGTGTGTGGACAGTTTGAAGATGGGATGTCTGAACGAGTGTCAGCAGGCTACAGAAACACTAAAACTTTAATAGTGTTTTTAACTTTAAAGAGCCAGAAAGTAAGCACCCTCGTCATGTTTATGTTAAACACATTCAAACTATATAAGTGAATAAATAACACAGACTAATAAACTATTAGTTATTCCAGCAACAAAATGAGAAAAAGTAATATCGGACTTTATACAAAAAAACAGCAACAGAAAAGCAAATAGGTGGAATTAAAATTAAAAACGAGAACATGTCGGAAAACTAGATTCGGGGTTAAATATGAAAACACAAATACTAATCTGCACTATGTTATATAACATGTTTTATAAAACAATATATATACATTTGAAAATAGTCGGAAAGCATTTGGAAACGGGAGGCTAAGAGATTTGCAAATGGTCAGTGCGTCTCGTTGAAGATTTTCGAAGTGAAGTACTTTCATTTTGCGTATTTTTTTTACATTGGAAGATATTTCCTCAAATTGCAAAAAGCATAATTCGGTTTTATAATTTGAGAGTTTTGACATTAAATTAAACCTGCGTTATAAAACCAATTGACTTTTGTCACTATATTATCATAGATGTGTATATATTGTCCCAAACTGAATGAGATCAATATTTCCTGTGGGATAATACATTTACTGAAGATGACAACAAGCTGTGAAACTGTGAACATTAAAACCTACTTTATTAGCCTAGAAAAATAAAATATATATGTGATTTGTTTTAACAAAATGACATTTAAGTAAATATGAAGCATATGCAATTGTGAATCCTTGACACAGTTCCTTTATTTCTCCTCGGCTCCTCGCGGCTGTAAAAGTTCGCGCGTCTCGCTGATTTCGGCTCAGAGGTACTCGTGCACGGGTGCATTTCGCGCGCGCGTGTGTGTGTTTAGATAGCCTCGGCCTGAAGCCAGTAATAGCTCCATTAAGCAGAGTGGGAAGACGCTATCTCAGTGATCCGTAACGTCTACGTCCGCTCAGCAGTGGCCACACACCTCCAAAAAAGAAAAGAAAAAGAAAACACGGCTCCAAAATAATCCTGGAACAAGAGAAATAACATTTATTAACCCTCCTGTCGTGATCGTTTCTCCCCCCTTACCTTGGGGTTCCAGGTCTGTTTTAAATGCTCTTATTGACACAAAAACTGTTTATAATCACCACATTTTATTTAACTCCCTTTTAAGATGTAAACAATGTCTCAGACTACTGGTTTACACGAACAACTGCAGTGAACAAACAAGCGACACTGAAAATGAATTCCAAAATGAACATTTGGTCGGTTTATAGGTGTACTCTGATGGATGAACATAAAGGGTAGCGCATTCGTATGGCGATCATTTTTGTCTGGGAACACCGTCGTTTTTACAAAGTTGACTAAACCACTCAAAACTCAATGAAAGTGGTGATCAGACATTATATATTTCAAAGACTTACTGTGGAGGATATCACAAGGCCTTGAAGCAATGCAATCAAAAACACAACTTAAAATTGATCAAAATCGGTCAGATTTGACCCGAAAACCACAGAAGGGTTAACACAGAACTCTCCCCCCTTTCCCCATTATGCATGCGCAAAAAAACATTTATTTTCTTCAAAAGCTCAAGTGAGTTTATGTCCTCCTCATCAACAGGCTGCAAATAAACCTCTCAACAAAAAAAAAAAGAATCACAAATAACGCCTGATAAATAACATTTATTTGGAAATTGCAGCCACACAGATCTTTTCCTACCCCTTTTCTCCATTATTTATGTCCAAACACCACATGATTTCCTCAGAAGTGCAACAAATAATGATAATGTTGTGAGTGTACGTCCTGCTGATGTTCTCATTCAGATCCCGAGTCGTTAAAAGTTCGGGCCAGGCCTCTATATCTCTCACACAACCCCAGATACTCCGCGTGACGCAACAGGCTGTGTTTATGCTCGGGCCCGGCCTGCTGTATAAATTGTGGCGTTGAATGGTTTACCTAATGGGACTTCTGTTTCTCGTTTTCTGTCACCCGGTGCGCCAGACTCTGCTGACAAACGACCGACTTTTACCGGCAGAGGAATTCCTGATTTATGTGGGAAATGAAACGAGAGCGAAGGTTTTTTTCTCCTTCTTAACCATGCAAATAAAGTAAATGATCTCCACCCTCTGCAGCCATTAGGATCGGAAGGTTTGTATATAAATGGAGGTTCTTCCAGAGTGATGGATGTGTGTTTTGTTATTTTGTTTCTCATATCGATGAAGGAGGGATAAACTGGATCTGAAGCAGGGAGGGTGTAAAGCCTCCACTTCCATTGTTATTACTGCAGAGGAAACAAGTCGTTACTGCGGAGCTCTGATTTATCACCGTGTTGTTCCCAGAAGTCGAGAAGCACTCACATCTCTGAGTAAAAGTAGAAGTACCAGAGTGTAGGAATACTCTGTTACAGTAAAAGTGCATTCAAAATGTTACTCAAGTAAAAGTAGAAAAGTATTATCATCAAAATATAGTTAAAGTAGCGACAGTAAAAGTAGTCATTTTGCAGATTGGTCCATTTCAGAATAATATATATGATATGTTTTATAATGATTGATCATTAAAGTGTTCTCAAAGCTGGTAAAGGTGCAGCTAGTTTGAATGACTTTGTATACAGCAGGGTAGCTTGTGGATTTACTCCAGGTGGAACTAAAGTCTGATTTAACACTTGATTAGATTTCACATCATTCATCAGATCTGTGAAGTAACTAAAGGGATTAAATACATGTAGTGGAGGAAAAGTACACCATGTACCTCTGAACTGTAGTGGAGTAGAAGTACAATGTAGCATCAAATGAAATACTCAAGTAAAGTACAAGTATCTCCAAATTGTACTCAAGTACAGTACTTGTTTCTTAAGTTAAGTAGTTTCCATAAAGGTTTAATTTAAAGATAAAACAGTCTGCGGAAATAAAAGGCTCTTTAGTCTTATCACTCCACAGGGATTACTTTTTCTCATGGAGCATTTTCATGATGACTAATTTCCCCAGATAAACTCCCAGACCACGTGATGATTCCTCCTCCGAGAGGGTCTGTCTGTCTGTGTTTAAACTGCGGGGCATTAGTGCCTGCAGGGTGGAGAAAGAGGGGGAGAAAGAGCAGGGGAGACAGGGGGGAGACAGAGTATCCATCATGACTCCCCTCCTGCACCATTAGAGCCCCTTCGCCCTTTTTTCTCTCACCGAGCGTCTCCTTTATCAGCTCTCTATCTCCAAACAGCGTCCAGCCGGGCTGCTTCCCAACCTGCAGAGGGTTTTTACCCATCAATCACTGCGCGAGGCCCGGCCAAAGCTCTGTGCCTCTGCCCGGGAGTCAGGGAGCTGCTTTGGATGTAAAACAAACTGAGGATTTCTTTACTGAAATAAAAAGTCTGTATCTGCGTAAATGTAAGCGTAACAAAATGGAAATGACAAGTGTTTGGAAAACAACATTTAGAGCAAACAGGAGACAGAGATAGTGCAGACAGGAAAGGGATTTATTGTAAAATTGAATAAGAAACATATTAAGACACTTTTTTCTATTTTAATAAATATGATTGTTGACTTCATTAAGGAACAATTCCGACTGACATTGTTGTATGACATGTTTCTCTCTAGCAAGAGCATGCAGGACATAAAGAAAGTGCCTCTTGGAAAATGATTATTTGTCAAATTAAATAAGGACAATAATAAGAACTGTATTCTATTTAAAATAATAACGTGTGGACTTCATTACCATAGTGTTTTCTTCCATAGAAAGGTTCGACTGAGTCCAATATCCGTGTCATAATAAGAGCATACAGCACAATAACCCAGAGCTCTTTATCAAATTAAATAAGGAAAATAATAAGATTGTTTTAATGTTTTAGGAAATTAAATTGTAGTCTTCATTTAGGGAATCATAAAACATTTCCTTCAAAAACAATTGACACACATTCGACTGCATCATGCCAATATTATTTTCATTAAATTAATAAAAGGGGATACTTTATCAAATAAAAATGCGACAATAATAAGATTTTGTTTATTCAAGAGATAATACTGTGGACTTCTTTTAGGGAAAACATCTTCCGTCTCAGATTGAAAACTCCATCTGTTTCGACTGCAACTGGAACATTAAACCTATAGGTCCATTGAGACGCACCAGCACTTAAAATGTTATGTCCTATTTGAAAACGAAATCGACTGAAACTCTGAAATTAATTGCATCCCATTATCCTTTCTCATATTTAAAAGCTTTAAGATGCGCATTATGGGAGACATTTGCATCCAACATCATAATATTCAGGATATGACACATGAGCTCATCCCAGAAGGTCAGACTTTCTTACAACCTAAGGAGGAATCATTACGCTTTAAAGCCACTCTCTCTCTGCGGCTCTTATACACTTCCAACGTTTTCCTTTTTTCCTTCACTGGCCCACAAAATCCTAAATTCAAAGACTCATCCAAGTCATACAGAACAGAACAGTTCCCTTTCCTTGCGTGGCCTTTTTATTAGTTTTCTGTGATGAGTATTTTGTGGATTATCTTTACAAGTCCTCTGCTTAAATGCAACAAAAAGAGAATATATATATTCCCCAAACTGCTGAATGTTCAGGGCCTCGGCTCGGCTCTGCTGCAGCTCACTTTTTTTCAGAATACGCAGAGAAAGTTCCCTCACACGACCTCTGTCAGCCTGATGAATAACTCCGAGAGGAGGGAGATCCAGAGTTAACCACGAGCTGAGCAGCAACGTGTTAATACTGAGAGGAAAGTGCGCACAGAAAGGGTCAGTCAAGACATATTGTGTCAAATTAAAAACAAGTGTTTGAGTGTAAAGGCCTTCACCACAACTTCGAAATGGCTTCTTTGCAATATTAGCTTGCTTTGATATGAAATACAAATAATACAAATTACAATTATTGTAAAAAATAAATAAATATGAAAACTGAAATTCATCCGGTTCCTTTCATAATGAGTCAAGCTTTTTGGAGTTTCGCCTTTACGCACAGATTCTGAGTACGCATGGATGGCATTATCACCTTGTAACAGGAGAAAATATAATCAAATAAATATTGAAAGGAACAAGCAGTGTTAAAAAACAGTTTTGAAAATTGTTGGGAATGTTGATGTGAAAACTGGGCTAGCGCACTTTTTCGCTTTTACGCACAGGTTCTGATGAATGGATAAAACATTGACTTAAGCGCGTACACATCATATCATGCGCGTCCACGTTGACCTGCCAGTTACCCCACCTCTGCTGGAGGACTGAGAGCCGCTCAAGGCTGCAGGCAGGCCGCGGAGCTCCGTGTGTTTAGGCGGAGGAAGGGGCCTGTTTCCTGGATCAACTAAACACCTAAACACGGGCCTCCGGAGCGCAACGACCGCTTCTGGCCGGACGGACACCGGCAATAGATCACTCCGACCACCGGGGGCCCCACGGACTCACAGCTGGGAAGGCTCCGGACCAGAAGGAGGGGTCAAGGGCCCTTCTTCTGGTCCGCGCGCTGCTCCGGAGTTTGTCATCCTTTCCGATGAAAGCAGGGCGGAGGATGTTTATTGCTGCTTCTCAGGGAAACTTCCTGCCATTAGCTTTCACTTTCACTTCCACTGAGGAGACATTTACAAGGTCCACATCTCCATAAAACATGAGCCGAGTCACAGTTTTATTAACATGTTCACTCTTAATAATATAACTCTTTCTTTGGTCCCTGAGCTGTGATGGAGTCAGGAGACACTGACAGCACACAGAGTGATTTATTGATATTTTACTGCAGATTATAACAGATTTAAGGTAAATAAAGTAAGATATCTGAGTTCAATCTGTGTGGAGAGAAATGACTAATGAGATTATTTGGTAATTATATAGTCATAACACTTACATGATATATTTAAGCAATAGCTCACGACAGGCCGTGGTATATGGTCATTATATCACAGTTAAGGGGCGTGGTTCGGCCCGACGCGAAGAATGCAGTTTGCTTTTCAGCCCAACTTTATACAGTTAAATCGACCGGACTTCTTTCTGCAGATGTGAGCGTCCTTAACAACGGTCAATAAGTCCTTGCTGCACATTATCCCTTACATATTTCCATCTTAAGCTTTGTTAGTTAGTTAGTTAGTTTCGTAACGGACGTAATGTAACAGTTGTAACGGTTGTAGCTTTTCTCAGAAGCGGAGGGATACTGACTTGTTGTGAAAAGTAACTACAATTCTACGCGTGATATACGCTCATTATATCACGGCTAAGAACCAATCAGATTGCTCGATTTGACTTATCCGTTTTATAAATATATACAATTCAAAAATGGCATTCTGCTTGATGAGTATACTTTGATTTTTGGCATTTTAAGTATATTTGGATGCTAATACTTTTACTTAAGTACGATTTGAATGCAGGACCTTCACTTGTAACCGAGTACTTCTACACTGTGTATCAGAACTTTAAAAGATATTCTTCCACCACTGCTAAACACTGAGGTCATGTACGAGGAAGATGAGAAAGTCTGACAGTACTTTGAATTGATTTAACGAATAATTTAACAGATTAAGAACATATTTATAATTTCTCATGAAGTGGTGATGTGTATATTTTAGACGTACACAGTTCTCCTGTGATAATGGTGACTTGTCTGTTTGTTATTCCTTTATTTTCTTTTAAATTGGTCATTGCGAATGAACATTTCTTTAAAAAAAATGGCTAAATTGATCAAAATCTTAAAGAAAGGAAGGCAAAGGGTTTGAAATGGTTTCTTTCTCTGTTGATTTGAAATCATTTTGACAGGAAGTAGAAACTATTTGAGTGTGTTAATGGATGTCTTTACTCTGTGTGATTATGGGTTGTGTATCCATGAAGTTATCTTAGGGGGTGTTTCATGATGTATGATATGCAAACAGTGTGTGTGTGTGTGTGTGTGTGTGTGTGTGTGTGTGTGTTTCTCTGTGTGTGTGTCAGGTGTGTGGAGGTCAGGTTTCCTGTGTTGAACTTGATGCTGTAACTCAGTCTGTGTGTCAGCTAAGGATCCTGTTGGACAAGCAATTAGCCTTTAAGACGTGTAATGATGTTTGCAGCTCTCCATATGACACTTCATTAATGTGTGTGCGTGTGTGTGTGTGTGTGTGTGTGAGAGATCTATTGTGAGTGTTTAACACAATAGAGACACACAAGACGATGCTTCTCACGGTTTATATTATGTAAAGGCGTTGTGGGAAACACAATGAATACTCAATAAAATGTTTAAAATTCAGTGTTCATTTGTAATAAATTATTTAATAAGTGATCATTTTGACCCGTCTTTTCTTAATTCTAGTATATACACCGTTTTTTTTATTTTTACATATCTACTATTCAAATATATTTATACGATTATGTTAATGTTTTAGGTAATCACCTTAGTCACCTTCTTTAATGGCATAACATCTCGCTATAAAGATTTGTATAACCAAGTTTAAGGAATCATTGCCTTGTTGATTCTCCACATGTGAAATGCCCAAAAACGGTGTGCCATGTGAGATAAAACCTCATTCACATGTATGTCTGGCATTTCACATGTTTCATATACAAATAATCCCATCATGTGAATTCATTACAATTATTCACATGATAACGAAGACCTTTTCAGTCAGACTCCATATATGTTTAGCCTGTTGAGTATGTTGTGTGTGTGTGTGTGTGTGTGTGTGTGTGTGTGTGTGTGTGTGTTCATCAGGTAGAGAGTATGACCTCGTTGACCTTTGCTGGATTAAGCAGCTAATATATCTGTGGAATGATTCTGCAGGTCTAATCATAGCACATGGAACGTTGGCTACACACACACACACACACACACACACACACACACACACACACACACCACACACACACACACACACACACACACACACACACACACACATTCACATTCACAAACATTCACACACACTTACTCCAGAGCCTTGACAGGAGCCAGTAGTCTGTGCTGATGGCTTGATTGACATGTTTGCCAGTATGCAGAGGGCGGAGCTTAATGCAACACACACACACACACACACACACACACACACACACACACACACACACACACACAACACACACACACACACACACATACACACACACACACAACATCACACACACACACACACACACACACTCACACACACACACACACACACACACACACACACACACACACACACACACACACACACACATTCTGAACTCCGAGTTCTTTGTCCACACCCTGAAATAGTCCTTGGCCTAATAACGAAGTAGTGCTCACATCATGTACAGGCCTGTCCTCGCTGTGTGTGTGTGTTTGTGTGTGTGTGTGTGTTTGTGTATGTGTGTGTATGTGTGTATGTGTGTGTATGTGTGTGTGTGTGTGTGTGTGTGTGTGTTTGCTCACAGATCAGAGGGATGGAAACATGACAGCGTTCTCTCTCTCTGCGTCTGAGCGACTACAAGATATCCAGGAAGTGTCGGCCATGTTGACGGTATGCAGCGCCTCGAGTCACGTTTCATTCATCCTCACAGAGCTGCATTCCTCTGAAACATTTACTCCAGATATCAGAGTAACCCTGAACCCCAGTGTTTTCAGACATCAAGCACTCAAATATCAAATACACTGGTGAGTATTTGGAACATACAGTATTTCACACACTCCAACTTGTGTTTGTTCCTCCATCGTCAGTACCAGAGGTGGGAAGTAGTGGAGTACAAATACTTCCTTACTGTACTTAACTACATTGTTCTGGTATCAGTACTTTACTCCACTACTTATTTTTCTGAAGACTTTTTACTTCGACTTCTTACATTTTGAACACAAATACCTGTACTTTCTACTTCTTACATTTTCCAAACAGGCTGGTTCCTTTAGTTTGAATGTGTGTTTGGTGGCGTGATCATTATTATTTAGAGTCATTGCGTGCCTATTGATTTGAACACGATCCGTGTATCCATCATTTCCTGGTCTTCTCTAAAGAAGAGGGACCAATGAAAACGTTGTCATGTTGCCGTTGTTCAGCATGGAAACATTCATTAGCTAACAATGACATGATTGTTCTATTAATATAAAGGGAGGTCAGGTACTCTTTAAAACAGCTGGTAGTTATGGGTACTTTTTACTGAAGTACATTTCGAAGCCCCTATTCCTTTACTTTTACTTGAGTAAAGAAGTTTAGTCAGTACTTCTACTTTTACCAGAGTATTTTTAAACACGAGTATCTGTACTTCTACTTGAGTAAAGGATGTGTGTACTTTTACCATCTCTGGTCAGTACCCTTCTCCAACAACAGTCCCATACTTTAAGGTTGTGTTCAAAACCAACGTTCTTAGTCAATTCATTAGGAGAGACTTTTCTTCTGATTATTAGAGGAGATCTATTGATGTGTGCACGAGATAACAGAAACCATTTTTGGCGATAAGACCCCTTCGTGATATCATTTGGGGGGCAGCAGTAGCTCGAGGTGGCCTTGAGAAAAGTCCTGTGTATGCACTTGTGTGTATTTTGAGCCTATGTATGTAATGGTTATAACTCCAGAGTGAAATATCAGGTTCACATATTCAGTGTAGGTGTAGAATATCTTGCATTTGTATATTTGTAATATAATTCACAATTGATCTTCACTATCAATAACCTCGGTGGAAGATTTCCTTGATTGGATGTTTCCTAAAGTTTCTTAGACTGCAGGTCAGTGACTTTCAATCTAGAGCGAAGACATGGGGGAATTTGGGGATAAAAGGTCTCGTTGAAACAGCATTAAACTGAGACAACATGCATTACCCTTCAATAGTGTTTACTTATGTGCAATGCCTTGTTCTTTGTTATGCTGCTGCAACGCAAACATTTCGCAATTTGGGATCAATAAAGTACCTCTTAACTTATCCTCTTATCTTATCTCATGCATCCTGCTGAAGTGTCCTTGAGCAACACAATGAACCCCTCCTGCTCCTGGTGTTCTGGACTTGACCTTGACTTCTGACCTCCAAAAACTCCCCTGATCAGATAGTAGCCTTCGTTAAATCAGAATGCTTCTCCCTGCTTCAGCAAAAATGTAATCTCGCTCTCAGCTCTTTTTCTCTGAAGCACTTCCTGTTCAGCACCTGTGCGCTCAGCTGTCGCAGGATGTGGGGAACACCAGGACTCCCTGAGGACACACACACACACACACACACACACCACACACACACACACACACACACACACACACACACACACACACACACACCACACACAACACACAGCAGCAGGTGTGTATCAGTGTTGATAGTATCAGAGTGTGTGTGCTGCTGCTCCGGGAGTCTCCTATGCATCATTTGAAACACTGGACATTATTTAATGTTACACAGTGTTGTGGTAAAGAATGCAAATATACTTTAGTTTTAAATTGTAATTAGATTTTTATTTATTTTACTATTTGTATGTGTATTATTTTATATATTTTTTCATTTTAAATGTTATTTTTACTTGTATTTGTTTATTTTATTTCATTGTTTGTATTTTTCATAATTTTAATTTATTTATCATGATGAATACAAAATTATGATTTGTCACTAAACGATCACTTGGTTTGGGAAGTTCTGACACTTTTGAATACATTTTGGGAATTTCTTTATAGGTTAGGTTAGTTTGGAGCTGATTCTGGTAAAAGAAATATCAGAAATCAAATCAAACATTTAAGTTTAATGGTCTACATGCAAATATATGAAACTAATAAATGTGATCCTGTAGAAATTAAACGTCAAACCAGTTTATTAATATGACTCATACAATGCATTTTATATGAAACACTAGTTAAACTGCACAATATCAACATATAACATCAGTGTTATTAAAGGTCCCATGTCATGGCCATTTCTACTGATCATAATCCATTGTTGAGGTCTACAGAATAGATTTACATTGTCAATGTTCCAAACTCACATTGGTTTCTCATACAGCATCTCTGTATAGTATGTGTATTCACTCTCTGTCCTAAACGCCTTGTTGGAGCTCCTGCACCCCCCCTCCCTGTGAGCCCACTGTGCTCTGATTGGTCAGCTCGCCCACTCTGTTCTGATGAGTCCACCACCGTTACAGCGGAACATCAGTGATTATGTGTTACAATGGCGTTTGTTAGCAACCAGAAAATGACACCAGTAATGACAAACAGATGAGAATGCTGCGTGGGGTCTGGGTGCCGTGTTGGCGGGACGTTGCGCGGCTCGCTGCTGCGAGGAGCGGACAGTGTGAGCTGGGTTACTGGTGTTGTTTCCGGGTTGCTGCGTGGGGTCTGCGGGACGGCGGGACGCGGCGAGGCCCGGTCCGAGCTCGGCCGGAGCACACAAACACACCCTCAGCCTGGCTGTGGGTCTGTGTGTGTGCTCAGGAGTCCAGGCTGAGAAATCCGCAGAGCTGCAGCTGAGAAAAATAAGGCTGGCTGAGTGTGTGTGTGTGTGTGAGGAGCTCCGCGGATTGGTCCATTTGGATCGTCGTTATGTCACTTGGTTACCGGAAGAAAAAAATGGAAAAAGAAAATGTCCAACGAGGCGTTCTGGGGCAGCATAGACAGGTCTTTTCTGTGTTAGAGTTTACTCGCTACAGGGTGTACTTTGAGGGTTTGTGACTCTGCAGACCATTTACATGCAGAAAAACTTCATAACACACAAGGGGACGGGTATTAACCAGAAAAGCATGACATGGGACCTTTAACTGTTTATTGATATAACTGACACACTGAAATAAGGGATGATGAAACTGAAACTTTATAGGGGTTTTAAGTGTAAATATTTTCTGATTGGCTGCATGTTTTCAGCGTGTCTGATCGCACTGAAGCTCCTCTTGTGGTTTCAGATCAGCCTGTTGAAGGTAAAACAGATTGTGGTGAATCAACAGCTTTATAGAGGATGAGTTTGTCTCTGTTTACTTCACAAAGGAACTTTAATCCCAGATTAACCGTTTCTGTCAATGAAGATTTATTGGAAAATCCACATTGTTCTGAGCATAAAGACTCAACTTAATTTACTCACTAAGTATTGTGTGTTAAGCAGAGAAGAAGCTGGAAGATCTGATGGTTGTTTTGGGACATGAAAGAATAAATACCAGCGATGACTGATGGATTCACTGAATTAAATGGTGGCTTAAATACATTTGATGTGTTAAGGTAGCAACAACACAACTATAGCTTGTGTAATATTTGTTAGTGATCTCATAAAACATGAGGTTAAATAAAACAGTATGAAAAGGTTACGATTCAACGGACGGAAATGTTGGATAAAAACGCTTAAGAAGATACACTCACTCCTTTAAGTGTTTTAAAAGTCTCTCTAACTCTTCAATTCAATCACAACGTGTTGATAGTAACTGATACTGATATACACCTGAGCATCAGCAGGAGAGGACTCTTTAAAGTAGAGACACTACATACTGATATACACCTGAACATCAGCAGGAGAAGACTCTTTAAAGTAGAGACAATACATACTGATATACACCTGAACATCAGCAGGAGAGGACTCTTTAAAGTAGAGACACTACATACTGATATACACCTGAACATCAGCAGGAGAGAACTCTTTAAAGTAGAGACACTACATACTGATATACACCTGAACATCAGCAGGAGAGACTCTTTAAAGTAGAGACACTACATATGATATACACCTGAACATCAGCAGGAGAGACTCTTTAAAGTAGAGACACTACATACTGATATACACCTGAACATCAGCAGGAGAGACTCTTTAAAGTAGAGACACTACATACTGATATACACCTGAACATCAGCAGGAGAGGACTCTTTAAAGTAGAGACACTACATGATATACACCTGAACATCAGCAGGAGAGGACTCTTTAAAGTAGAGACACTACATACTGATATACACCTGAATCACAGGAGAGGACTCTTTAAAGTACACTACATACTGATATACACCTGAACATCAGCAGGAGAGGACTCTTTAAAGTAGAGACACAACATACTGATATACACTGAATGAACAGGAGAGGACTCTTTAATGTACACTACATACTGATATACACCTGACATCAGCAGGAGAGGACTCTTTAAAGTAGAGAACACATACTGATATACAGCTGAACATCAGCAGGAGAGGACTCTTTAAAGTTGAGACACTAATACTATATACACCTGAAGATCAGCAGGAGAGGACTCTTTAAAGTAGAGACACTACATACTGATATACACTGAACATCAGCAGGAGAGGAGTCTTTAAAGTAGAGACACTACATACTGATATACACCTGAACATCAGCAGGAGAGGACTCTTTAAAGTAGAGACACTACATACTGATATACAGCTGAACATCAACAGTAGAGGACTCTTTAAAGTTGAGACACTAAATACTGATATGAACCTGAACATCAGCAGGAGAGGACTCTTTAAAGTAGAGACACTACATACTGATATACAGCTGAACATCAGCAGGAGAGGACTCTTTAAAGTAGAGACACTACATACTGATATACACCTGAACATCAGCAGGAGAGGACTCTTTAAAGTAGAGACACTACATACTGATATACAGCTGAACATCAGGAGAGGACTCTTTAAAGTTGAGACACTAAATACTAATATACACCTGAAGATGAGAAGGAGAGGACTCTTTAAAGTAGAGAAACAACATACTGATATACAGCTGAACATCAGCAGGAGAGGACTCTTTAAAGTAGAGACACTACATACTGATATACACCTGAACATCAGCAGAGAGGACTCTTTAAAGTAGAGACACTACATACTGATATACACCTGAACATCAGCAGGAGAGGACTCTTTAAAGTAGAGACACTACATACTGATATACAGCTGAACATCAGCAGGAGAGGACTCTTTAAAGTTGAGACACTACATACTGATATACACCTGAACATCAGCAGGAGAGGACTCTTTAAAGTAGAGACACTACATACTGATATACAGCTGAACATCAACAGTAGAGGACTCTTTAAAGTTGAGACACTACATACTGATATACAGCTGAACATCAACAGTAGAGGACTCTTTAAAGTTGAGACACTACATACTGATATGAACCTGAAGATGACTATAATATGTCCTCTTTAAAGAGTTTAACCCTAAAACAAGGAAATAAAACAAAGTTTTTGTCATAGTAATTCGACTGCAGCGTCTCAGACGGACTATCTCTTCTCAACCCAGTTGTTAACCTCCTTTCTGCTCCGTCTGTTTGCTGCCTCGTTGGTATGAATGAAAGGAGAAGCGATGTGGAGCCTCTTGGAGAAAAGAAAGGTCACGGAGGGGTCGCCGCTGTCTTCGGCGCAGGGATGGGAAACTATAATTGGAGCTATTGTGGCGTGGCAGTAACTCATGTGAAAGGAAGTTGTCTTCTTGTGTATCTGCATGTTCTAATGGCTGCACGTTTACACAAATCTATCTATAGACTTTGGGATTGATCGGGCTGTAGTGGCACTTTAAAACTCCCATGAATCCTCACGGTGGAACTGAAATACACAGCATAATGAGCTGAGACAGCAAATGATGATTAAATGCTTACATTTCTTTATTTAAAGACCAGTTTATGTGATTAATTAATAAAGTTGGAAGCTTTAAATGTGAAAGACAAGCATGGTGATGAATCTGAGAATAGGAAATGTAGTTTTTATGTGTGTATGTGCAGGGTTGGGAGGGTCGCTTTGACAATGTAATCCATTACAATTACTAGTTACCTGTAAACAAAAAAAAAAATCAGTAACCTTATCTGAGTATCACAATATAAAAGTAACCTGATAACTTCCTGTGACCTCAATATGCAAATAAATACAAGAACAAATACATATCAACAAGATGTTTTTTAACCAAAACAACAGAACAATGTGCTCTTAGAAAAGAAGAAACCAAGATATCTAGGATCAAAAAGGTGTCCTCTTAAATTATAGTAAATGCCTACCGAATAGCAGTTTACAAATGTGAGTTCATCACATTAATTAAAAACGAACGCTGACTTTTTGTTTAATAAATCAGGTGTCCAAAAGATGTCTAAATGAAATCCAGAATGAAAATGCAGGCAGTACGTCTACCTATCATTAATCAATCTTTATTAAACAATTATGTTGACATTGTAATCCTGCTAGTAATCCCCTCCTTTGAAAAATGTACCAGTAATCTGATCACACATTTTATTTCGGATCAAAAATCTTTTTATTGCGTTTCGACAATGCATGCAAGTAATGTTTGTAATGTTACTGATTATATAATCCCGTTACATAATAATACTAATAAAGCTTTATTTATATAGCACTTTTCATACAACATATGCAGCTCAAAGTGCTTTACAGAATGACACAAGTTAAAAATACACAACAAGAAATTCCCCTCAGATTATTTGTTAAGAACTTTACAGACCTGTACATGCAGCAACATATAACATTTGATCAGGTTAATATACACTAGGAGGTAAAAGGTATGATAATGGGGAGGCTGTGGCTCAGTGGATAGTGTGTCATCAGAATCAGGGGGTAGCAAGTTCGAGTCCCACTGCAGTCAGCATGCCGTTGTGTCCCTGGGCAAGACACTTCACCCCAAGTCGCTCCTGTGGGGATTGTCCACAGTACTGAATGTATGTAAGTCGCTTTGGATAAAAGCGTCTAACAAATGACATGTAATGTAATAATAACAATAAAATGAATACTGGTTTCTCTCTGACAGATAAGACACAAGACAACTGAGTCGATGCAACAACATAAAACCCCATAAACAACGTGAACATATAGGTACAACAAAAAGATTAAGACCTATGAATAAAAACATGCCAGCCGGTTTGTTTACACCGGAGAGATCCTATGATTTATCCACTGGTAGTGAAGCATGTATTGTTTTTTATATTGAATATAACAGCCCTTTCAAGTATCTTAAAGTTATCCTATTGATTTGTTATTCCCGTATATTGTTTAGCTCAAAGGGAGAGGCTCTGGTCGTTGCCTTCTTGGCAGAAAAGACTTCCAAGTAATCAAAAAAATGTGTAACGATGTGAAGCATTGTGAAGTAGGGGTTTATGTCGGTTGACTGAAAGACCCACAGGAAATGCGTGAAACAGATGTTGGTAGTATTCAAACGCTGGTACTACATAATAAATAAATAAAACAATATAAAGGTAGGTAAATAATAAAGACTAAAAGAACATTTAAGTGGGGGTTGCTAATAAAAAGCTAATCTAAAAAGATGTGTCTTTAGCTGGTGTTTAAAAATGTCCACTGTAATCCGTTACTCACCGAGCCTGTGTGTGTGTGTGCGTGTGTGTGCATGGAGAGTGTGTGTGTGTGCATGGAGAGTGTGTGTCCCTGTGCTCGGATGCGGCCTTGTGACCTTCCTGGGAGTAAACATAGTTTCAGAGGATGGACTCAGGCTGTTGCTCTCCTCCTGTGGCGTCGCCGTCAAAATGACAATCTGTTATTGGGAGAGACGGAGCGGCTCTCCATCAAACGCCAACGCTGTAAATAAAGATCCAGAGGCTGAGGCTTTTTGGGCAAGAAATGCTTTTCCCAAATAATGTTTAGGGACACTCAACTACACGTAGAAATATATTGGACCAATGTGGACACACACACACACACACACACACACACACACACACACACACACACACACACACACACAGCTGCAGTCTGATGTGCAGCACAGCAGGCGCCAAGGTCTCCGAATCAAAACAAAACCTCTGACTACTGCGGTGAAAAACTGAACAGCAGCAGGACACTATCACTCTGCACACACACTCCACACACACACAGATTATCACTCTGCACACACACTCCTCACACACAGATTATCACTCTGGACACACACTCCTCACACACACACAGAGAGATTACCATCCTCATGTGGACAACAGCTAATGCATCCATGCACCAGAGGATGAAGAAGAAACTTCCATCCCTGCACCATTTCATTCAAGATTTCAATATTAAATAAGTGTTCTTAATCGGTTTCATTGTTCGTTTAGTGTATGTTTCATTTTCTTAGACAACATGTTTTATTTGTACTTCAAAAATGGTTTGAGTAATAGTTGATATATGGCATTAAAAGAGAGGGTTCGCCCCAAACTGCCTGTATCTTTTTGTGAAAGAAATACCTTTTTTGATGTACTTTTCTTTTACTAATGAATAATTTAGCATTAGGAACTGATCGACTAAATTGAGTGTTATTCAATTATTTTTCGGGGGTTGACACTGACGTTGCCCTCCTCCCTTGCTGATTGTACTGCATATTGTTTTTTCTGCTCCTCTCCATCAGTAGTAGCAGGAAAGCTCCATCTTCCTCCTGTTTTACCCATTTTTACATATATTTCTGTTTCAATTTATTCCCTTCCTACGATCTTCTCCGTGCTGTGTTTTAAAGAGAGAGGCCCTCTAGTGGAGATAATCCTGTTGACACTGATGCATGCCAAGTTAAGGACACAAGGACACACAAACACACACACAACACACACACACACCACACACACACACACCACACACACACACACACACACACTCACTCACACGATCCAGTTCCCATCAGCTGCTGGCCAGACCTTGTCAGTTCCCCTCAGAAAGTGACCCTGAAGACCCAAAAATAGGAGCTGCTGTTCCCTGTTTTCGGCCATCTTGCAGCTCAGTAACCTTGATAGCGACAGGTTGGCAACATCAATCAGCTGAGGACAGTTCAGGGATACCAGCCTGCAATGATGGTATGTATTCAGTGAATAAAAACATGCCAGCCGGTTTGTTTACACTGCAGAGATCCTATGATGTATCCACTGATAGTGGAGCATATTGTTTTTGTACTGTTTTAATATTGAAGGTAACAGCCCTTTAGAGCAGTGGTTCTCAACTGGTGGGTCGCGACCCAAAAGTGGGTCGCGGACCCGTTTCGAGTGGGTCGCAGATGTGTGAGTGAAGAAAAGAGTCTTCTGGCCAATCAGAATCAAGACTGTTGCCGGAAGTCCCCACGGAGAATAACTTTGCGGTAGAACTATTCTTTATACATCCATGGGTACAACTTCAGATCAAAATGAACACATAATGAAATATGACCCTGGTTTGATGATTGACAGGTCACAGAACAATGGGGGCTATCTACCCTTACCCACAATTTAAAGTAATTCACACAGACTATCTCCTCTTTGCTCTTCTCTCTGTGAGGAGCAGCAAGTTCAGCTTCAGAACAAAGTGACAAACAAACAATGGCATAAAATATTATTAATAAGTCGGGCAGTAATAGATTTATTTATTCTCTTCTCAGAGTGTACCAGAATGCGTAGTTTATATGTTAGTATTTCTAAAAATCTCCTGGGAGAGAATCCCCCCAGACCCCCTGCTGGGGTTGGGTTTTCAGCATGTGTGCCTTTTTATGTTATAGAGTTCAGCTTTGATTCCATCATCTCATTAAACCTTTTTTAAAGCATACTTTAGTTCTGTGAAGGGATATAAGGGATATATGCACTGTACTCCACTTTAATTCATATTGTCTGCTGAAAAGCGGATATATACAGCACGATTTTTTGTTGAATAGATTTGAGTGGTTAAAAATTTGGGTCGCGATTTATTGAAAAGGAAAAAGAGGGTCCCGAGGCCTGACCAGCTGAGAACCACTGCTTTAGAGTATGTTAAAGTGATCCTATTAGATTTGTTATCCCCGTATATTGTTTACCTCGAAGACAGTGGCTCTGGTCTCGGCAGTAACGACTTCCAACTAATCCAAAAATGGGTAAAGATGTGGATCCTGGTCGGAGCAAAGCACGTGGCTCCAGACCATCATAGTGAATCACTTTAAGCCTTTATATATACACGTTCATTTTCTGCAGTGAAGTTGAAGCATTGTGAAGTAGGGCTTTATGTTGGTTGACTGAAAGACGCACAGGAAATGCGTGAATCAGATTTTGGTGGTGTTCAAACGGTGGTACTACAACTTCTGTGTCAGTCCGTGGTGTCGTTTGGCCCTAAAATGCTTTCCCCCATTGACACACAAAGTGACGTCTAGGCTCCTTGCTCTGGGTATAAATGGCGGAGGTTGTTTGACAAGTTTTAACAAATTCAAGTGTTCTGTTCTCACTCAGTTAGTGATGCATTGTCTGACTGTTACTGTTAACAATATGTTTGAATGTTCTACTCTGTATAAATGAGTAGAATAGAGTATAATACATCTGTCCTACCTTACACCAATACACCTTATCATAAAAAATGGACGCCTTTGTTTGCCTGTAATGAAACTCAAACCTCGAGTCCCCCCCCCAACAGCTCCTCTCCGTGTTGCCTTCAGGCTCCTCTTCCCCTCGTTCCTCCTCTCTGCAGCAGTTATCCCTGATGACAGGACAGGCCTCTGGTCAAACAAACAGCAGACACGCTGCTGCAGAACGCTGTCAGTCAACAGCCTCCTTTTATACTGTGGCCTCTGACCCCGTCCACCACCTCCACTACTCTTCCTCCTCCTCCTCCTCCTCTTCCTCACAGACCCAGTTTATTGTTTATTGATGTGTTCACAGCGACACGGATCACTTCCTGCCAGAGATACCCCAGACTCAACACAGACACACAGAAAGAAGAGCCGCGTGCTGAGACATACAGTGCTACACACACACACACACGCACACCACACACACACACACACACACACACACACACACCTACACACACACACACACACCACACCACGCACACGCAACACACACACACACACACACCACACACCTACACACCTACACACACACACACCACACGACACACACACACACACACATACACACACACACAGCTCAGCAGTGTAAATTACGGCGTTGACAAGTTGTTGTGTGTTTGACAGAGGAGGAAATGAGACCAAAACACACCCCATTAACTGTCAATGGCAGCACATCCATACACACACACACACACACACACACACACACACACAGACACACACACACACACACACACACAGACACACACACAAACACACACTCACACACACACAACACACCACAGACAACACAGACACTCAACACACACACACACACACACACACAGACACACACACACAAACACACACTCACACACACTCACACACACACACACACACACACCACACACACACACACACACACACACACACACACACCACAAAACACACTCACACACACACACAGACCACACACACACACACACCACACACACACCATATATATATATTATAATAATTCCCTAAATATTCCCACATGAATCCTCAGGGGATTATATCATCTGTTGTATTTTGATTACATTTTAGTTTGAAGCAAAGTGAGACAACTGTTTTTGTTATATACAGGTAAGATCCTGTGCAGGAATGAGTCCTAAAACCCAGAAATGAGTTAGCATCTACCACTTGCGCTCCTCATGTCTCACAGTGCTTAACACAAGATTCCCCTTTTCTTATGGGACAGGAAATACATCAGTAAAAACCCCAACTGCTGAATGTGTGGAGCTCCTATGTGTAACCCTGTACCTGTCAGTGGTTGGAAAAATGATGACGATTCAATTTAGCCCCTCATCTCAAGTCAATACTCATTCTAAAGAAACTACTGGGTGTCTTAAGGGAAATTATCAAGTGTTTTCATATAGAGACATCTGACAGGTCTACACGCTCATAATTAGTATTTAAAAGCATACAATGACTAAGATCCGGGATGGACATTTTAGATTTTATTTTTGTAAAAAGGCCTTCAGCTGTTTGTTACCAGAGTTTGCTGTTTACATCTGGATGTGTAAATGCATTCCTTTGTGTTTCTTCATGTGTGTGTCAGAGTGTGTGTGTGTGTGTGTGTGTGTGTTTCTGAGCATGAGCAGGCAGAATCTCCCACTAAGCAGCTGTCAGAGCGGTGCTGGCTATCGTCTCCCCCGGGGGGTCAGCTGTCAACCCGTCCCACTGACGGAGGTGTGTGTGTGTGTGTGTGTGTGTCCTGCTCCTGCTGGGGCCTCAGCAAATCTGATAATTACTGACCTGACAATGAATCACCCCTGACCCCTCCCCCATTTCTCCCCCTGACACCCCCATGTCCAGACCTCCCCTACAGGCGATGATTGGCCTCCACAGACTCTCAGATTAACACAAACGTACAGTGGCTCACACACATGAAAGCACACATTGTACACCCCTGCTTTACTTTTACATTCATGAGATACAGACACACACACACACACACACACACCACACACACACACACACACACACACACACACACACACATACACACACACACACACACTCCCCATTCCTCAGATGTTTTACACATGAAACATGGAGAGGAATGAAAACATCTGAAGCTTGAAAGAAAGTGTTGGCGGTGTGTGTGTGTGTGTGTGTATGTGTGTGTGTGTGTGTGACAAGGGCATATAGGGGGCAAAGCACCTGCATAGTGACTCTTAACACTCTACGCACCCCTCACACACACACACACACACACACACACACATACATACTGGTGCAGGATAACGGCTGTTGACGGAGAAGAAGCAGCTGTAGCAGCTTCTGTTTTTCAGGCTGGAGGAAATGAGATTATCTGCTCATATTTTCACTGATTATTCTTTATCATTTCCTCGTGTGTGGATGGTTTTTGGTTTTCAACAACTCCCTAATCCAATGCAGCATTCATGTACACCGGGAAATACTGTAGTCAATAGTAAGGCGTTGTTCACTTACGTCATACACAGTGTTGGGAATTTATTTTATTCAATGACAAAGTAAATGTGATTCTAATGAGTGTTTGAGAAAAATATGTAATTATGAATCAATATGTTTTTGATTACAAAGGGTTTACATAAGAGTGCATTCTTCTTGTTAAACGCTTATAAAAACAATATAACATTAATGATGTTGCTCTTTAACAATCTTAATTGAAGATATGTTAGAGAACGTTTAATAACATTTTGACGGTTTATTACGCTGCCTCATTTAGGAACATAGTGACATCACTACGTAACACTTCCGCTCCAATTGGCTGTCGCTTCAACATATTGTATGTGATAGGCTAAGGGGCGGGACATCTCTAAGCAGTTTGACCAATCACAACAGAGCCGGCCAGCTAACCAATCAGAGCAGACTGGGCTCTGGTTTCAGACAGAGGGTGAAAAGAGGTGCTGCAGACATGTCCCAGTAGAGACACTACATACTGATATACACCTGAACATCAGCAGGAGAGGACTCTTTAAAGTAGAGACACTACATACTGATATACTACACCTTAACATCAGCAGGAGAGGACTCTTTAAAGTAGAGACACTACATACTGATATACACCTGAACATCAGCAGGAAAGGACTCTTTAAAGTAGAGACACTACATACTGTATACACCTTAACATCAGCAGGAGAGGACTCTTTAAAGTAGAGACACTACATACTGATATACACCTGAACATCAGCAGGAGAGGACTCTTTAAAGTAGAGACACTACATACTGATATACACCTGAACATCAGCAGGAGAGGACTCTTTAAAGTAGAGACACTACATACTGATATACACCTTAACATCAGCAGCAGAGAACTCTTTAAAGTAGTGACACTACATACTGATATACACCTGAACATCAGCAGGAGAGGACTCTTTAAAGTAGAGACACTACATACATGATATACACCTGAACATCAGCAGGAGAGGACTCTTTAAAGTAGAGACACTACATACTGATATACACCTGAACATCAGCAGGAGAGGACTCTTTAAAGTAGAGACACTAGATACTGATATACACCTGAACATCAGCAGGAGAGGACTCTTTAAAGTAGAGACATACATACTGATATACACCTGAACATCAGCAGGAGAGGACTCTTTAAAATAGAGACACCTTTGGACAAACTGGAAGAAATGCCGCCGAAACTGAATATGTGACGTGGATCATAAATATATCAGCAATTAAACAACATCTTCTTAGAATGAAGGAGACATCTGATTGGCTATAGATAGAAACAATTACAAGTACGAATCGGGTGACCGTCAGGGGAGTCTCAAAAAACCCACACACGAATGCACAGCGATCCATGCACAGAAAGCGGTTTGTGTTTGCAGGTTCAGAGGTTTTAAACGGAAAACAAATATGTGAGGATCACAAATACATATGTAAAACTTTTTTCTGTATTTGGATTTTATTTACATGTGGAACACATTTGTGTGTGCATTGAAAAACACAAGTGTGAATCCTTTTGCGGATCATGAAATACAAGTGTGAATCCTTCTGTGTGCATGTGTGTATTATGAGACTGTTCTGAGCCCATAGTTCTGAGCCCATAAGTCTCCCGTGGTTTCGTTCCATTTCAAAGAGCTGTTTGACGCTCGGCGTAACCTGTTGCGCACAGCCACTCCAACATCCAATCCCAGAGCTTGAAGATTAATCACGGGGCCTGTAGTCCCAAATGATAGCTGGGGATTATGGGTAGTGTAGTGTCTTTGGCCATCCTAAACTCCGAAATGTTTTTCGGATTTCATATTGCATTAACACCATATCCCAACGTGCATTGCGGCTAAAATGTCCCTACGTCTGTTTCCGGTTATTTTTATTTTGAAATTCAGTTCCTGACGGACGCCAAAAAAGCCAGAGATTATGGAATTAAACAAATAAATAAAAACAAGGATAATTGTGTGTTATTGTTTTGTAAATAACAGTGTGTTATTTAGAAAAGAATAACAAATTAGAAGGAAAAAAAGATTTTAAAAAATACAGATTTCAGTATTCTGAGGCTCTGAGCCCTATTTCTTTTCCTCACTGACGCAAAAAAAAGTCCGACATTATACGATTTAAAATAAAAACAATAATCGTGGCTTGATATTGAGTAAGAAGATGTTTTTATGAACCACACAGCTTCCGGTCTTCCAAGACCCGACCGGACAAAAAGACGTGTTGCAGGCACGAAACACACTACCAATAGAAATACATTGCTTTTAAAATCTGACATATTCACTTGCTTCCACTGCTTTCAAAAAACGTGTTTTAGCAATTGAAAGAAACTGTAAACTCTGGCAGTTGATTTGTAACTGCCCTTGGAAAATACAAACCTCATTCAGAATCCCATTCACTTTCTTTTTAACTTAAGGTTTGGTGCAGATGTTGAACCCCCACCTGAGAAACATCCAAACATCCCTCTGTCAGCCGTGTAGCCTGCAGTCATCAGCAGAGCAGCAGCAGAGGCCTCAAAACGTCCATCATGTCGACAAATTGTCTCAATCAGCTTCACGCAGGAGCCGCTCAGCGCTTTGAAACCCTACACTGTTGACGGTTCAGCGGAGTGTTTCTGGAGAGGGAAAGGAAAAAGTGGAGAGAGGAAGAGGCCTCATCATCTCTGGCAATGACATAGTGAGAGGGAGAGGTGTGTGTGTGTGTGTGTGTGTGTGTGTGTGTGTGTGTGTGTGTGTGTCAGTCACACTTCACTGACACAAAAACATGCAACTTTACAGGAGGGCTGGAAGTGGAGGCTATACAGAAGTGTAGAAGCTGAGGCTATTCATCAAACACTTCACATCAAAAAGACACACACACACACACACATTTTTGGAGGACTTTTACTTAATAGAGTATTTTTCCACTCTTGTTTTGATACTTATACTTCAAAATATACTTATGTACTTCTTGCACTACTGGTGCAGAAATGCATGTTTTGTGTACGCCAAGTTACTAATGGCATTAAAGATATTTTAGTTACAAACATAGGAACGAACCACTACATGTATTTGAGAGCTACAGTTACTTTGCAGATAAAGGTCTTTATTTCAAAGCACATACTGCAAGTTATTGTTGTTATACATTTAACTACTAGTATTTGAAGATGTCCAAATTAGCTCTAATATACCAGACACTTCATTAAAACAGTCAAATCCAGAATAATAATCTCCTATTATGTATAACATGCTGTAAAGGTAAAGGGCCATTTTTCACAGGTTCGTTTATTTTTAATGCTATATGTAAGTCTATTTGCTGATAATACTTGTTGCGATTGCAATTTTATATAAGGGAGTATCTATATCATAAATTATTATTACTTTATTGACTGTATGTGAATATATTGCGTGTTTTTTCTCCACTACTGGTGATGTCTGGGGATTGCACAACATGATTATCGTTTAACTGCATGGTTGCAAATTCCTGAAACTGTTACTTTCCTTCACTCTACTTAATCATTTTTAACATTTAGCAAGGATCACTTTTGTGAATCTGTGAAATCAGGGAGAATTTAGCTTTTACTAAAGTCATCCTGATGAAGATGTTTTATCAGATGTGACACAGTCTCCTGCTGGGTCACTCTGCCCTCTGGTGGCAGATCACTGGTTCTGCTTTTACTCTCTGCATGCTGTTAGATATTCATCAATACACACTCTGATGGTTTGGATAACACACTCATGTTATCTGGACCACTTACTGCTTATCACACAGGGTTTATATAAAACACAGATAACAGTACAGGAGAGATAGAAGGGACCACTGGATTATTACGATCATATTATTCATCATAACCCTTACAGTGTGTACATACTGTCTTCTACACATTCATGCACAAATGTTATTAGGAAGATTTGTGTTATGTTGTTGTGTTATGTATATTTACACCTTTTCCTATGTGATCTCTTCATTGGTGCTAGGTCTTAAAAATAGGATCTTAAAAATACGTCACACATACATGTATGCAAACACATGTGTAATCACTCATAATTATACTCAAAAACAGCATATACATATAATTCAACAAATATATAGGTTGCATCTTACCACTTAATTATATGCAAGTTTATCTACAAAACAGGGTTAATCTTATTGTTTATGGTGAAAATCCCAGTGCACTTCTTTTTTTTTAAGAAGCTGGCGTAACGCATACATATTTCATAGTAACCAATTAACTTATTTATTCAGACATCTTTATTGGAAGTGTGTATCTACCTCATTTTTAAGTGTCGTTTTGTTGTTTGTATGGATCTTTTTTTGTAACTGCTGCAATCTCTCTCTATATATAGTATATTGACCATACACAAAATATATAAATAAATATATGTTATATAAAAAATATGTAGAATAAAAACAACGATTAGATCTAAATAGATATCAAATAATAAAAAATAAAATGTCCATAAAGCTAGATTCACAAAAGTATATAGGCTACATTTATATATATAAAAAAATAAAACAAAATTATATATTACAAACAAATAAATAAAGTATTGGATTCCAATGCCGTGCTCTCATTGGCTAGCACAGGGCAACGTCAGTATTACGTGCTTTCCTATTGGCTGGCGGGTTGACACCTATATAACTGTATATCCTGAACCGTGGATCTGAAGGTGAACCACAGACAGTAGCTTTTAACCCGGCCCTGAAGCACTATCTCCGTCTCTTACTGCTCCATCCTCCGCCCCTAAATCATGTCTATATTCGGTGAAGTCCCGCAGGCTCCTCCAGTGGCTGTTTTCAAACTGAGTGCTGATTTCCGAGAGGACAGCCACCCGCAAAAAGTGAATCTGGGAGTTGGAGGTAAGCTAAAGTCAATGCTAATGCTAATGTTGCTGCTAAAATGAATGGCAATGCTAATGCTAAGTCTAATGCTAAGTTAGCTTGCTACTATGAGTTAGCCCACCAAAGTGTGCTTCCTTCCGCTGTTCGTGTTAGCTTCCCTCGGCTATCTAGTATCGGGTGTCCCTTTTGGTGCAGTGCTTATGTTACAATGCTATGAAACATTAGCAACTATTTGATTTGACCTTCGTACAAGCTAGCAGTGATGCTAATGACCTGGAGCACAAATTACCATCATGTTGACAGCTGTCAGATGAACACGAATGCTTCATGTTTGACAATAAAAGAAACAAATGACATTCTGAGGATGAGGAACCTTGTCATGTGACTGCTCTTTCACCATCAACCAAAATACTTGCGCCAATTGAGCCTGTTTTATTATGGTGTGAAGTCTTGCTTACTTTTACTTCCACTGTTTTACTTGTGTCCCTGAATGCATCATTATCCGTTACACCAGCAACAATGTCTAGATGAGGATTTGTGTCATTGTGTCCTTTTTTAATCATCAGCAGGAGCATTAAGATAACTCATTGTGGAACGTTAAAGCAGAAGCTATCTTAATTCATAACTGTATTTGTTTTGTTCATATTATTTATCGGGGAAATGAGGAGGGTAGTCTTGCTATTTTTGAAGCTATCTAATTATCATTGTGCTAAAATGTCTTGCATTTTGTTACAGATGGTGTTGATGTTGTCATCTTTATTTAATGCCATTGCAGAGAAAAAACATTTGAAGCAATAGTCGGTTAAGAATAGAATAAGTTACCTTTTGCAGATTCAAAGACAAATCTAATCATGGCTTATTGAAAACCTGCAACTGTAAGCATGTGCACTTATAATACATTATTTTATAAAAAATGCTTTGCTTCCATTTCAAAGTGTGTTTTCTATGACAAATGTGGTCTTTATTGCTTAGTTTTTAGCTTGTATGATATCACTTGGACTCCTGCATCTTTACTGAACCACAATCAAACAAGTCGTGGTCTTTAATGTCATCTCTTTCTTGACATTGTATTGCTGTTTTCATATCACCATTCTCCAGCTGACACTGCTCAGAGACATGTCAGCTGTTTCTTAACATTACAACAACCACAACTCCAGATGGAATAAAGTATACAAGATCTGATAATCAGCACTTCTGACTTCCCCTCTGAGGGTTATTTCAGTTTATCTTCCCTGATGATGCACTATGGACTTAGAGCAGAGCTGCCAAAACAAATCAAACCAGTCCGGGCTGGAAATAATTGGCAATAAAGAAAGCCATACCCATGTTGTATATTTACTTGCAATGGCTTTCTGTTTAATTAGACACACAAATGGCAGTACCCTCGTTGATTCAAATACTTGTTAAGGGATTTAACTGAACATAATAGAGTAGTTCAATTCACAAGAACCACTTGCTAGTGTTTTTTACATTATACGTTAAGCTTTTATTTTGTGAGAAGTAAGGGCGTTTTTCGGTTTTTAGATGCATCTGTTTTTAGAGTTTCTGGCCTTTTAGTCACGGTCACCTGGCGTTTTGACCCTGAACACACCGCAGTATTCTAAGTAATTCTGATCCACTGATCCAACACCAGCCTTCTTGTTTGACCTTTTGATAGTTCCTCTACAGCCTGATATTTGATACAGCGCTGCACAAGCCCTCATACAGAATGAGGCAGCACGAGTTCTTAAGGAGTCAAATATGTGACGCATGCACGCACACGCACACACACGCACACACACATATGGTGACCTTCAGAGAGTGTAGGACATTAGATTGAAGCAAATAGTACTATTTGTCTCTCTTTCACACACAGACTCCCTAACTCTCCTTTTGTGTGTCTGTCTGTAGCTTTTAGCATGTCAGACTGCAAGGTTATTGCTATTATGACATTAAGGCTGCATACTCTGTTCACATCACAAATGGTGCAATGATAATAGTTAGATACTAAAGAAAATGTACCATTACTGATGTTTATCTGGCAACAAATACATATGCATTTACATAGTGTTACACGGTGAAAACCTTTAGTTTTTATGCTCAAACATTCCAGGTTAATGGAAAAGATAACGGAAATACCAATCATTTTTCTTTGCACGACTACCACAGAATACAATTTACCAGGACATGTATCACGTTTCTGATCATGCACTACGTCTAATTTTCTGCCATCCTGTCTCCAATGTTTTACGGTCACCTATTATGCAAAATCCACTTCTTCATGTCTCTTCTACATCAACATGTGTCCCCTCTTCTTCATGTCTCTTCTACATCAACATGTGTCCCCTCTTCTTCATGTCTCTTCTACATCAACATGTGTCCCCTCTTCTTCATGTCTCTTCTACATCAACATGTGTCCCCTCTTCTTCATGTCTCTTCTACATCAACATGTGTCCCCTCTTCTTCATGTCTCTTCTACATCAACATGTGTCCCCTCTGTGTAAAGAGACTCTGAAAGTTTCAGGAACAAAGATTCTCTCTCTTTTTGTCCTGATCCATTTATATAAAAACCTGTCTGAAAATGAGCTGATCAGATTTTGGCCACTTTATGATGTCATAACGATGTTTTGTCTTGTGTAACCATTAGCCAATCAGCAACCAAGGTAACCCCCCCCCCCCAACCTTATCACCTGAATCTCCTCCTAGAGCACCATTGTGTTCTTTTTAACCAAATCTCTCTCAGAGGGGCGTGGGGAGTGGCTCCTTATTTTCATCTAAAGTAACAGACAGAGAATCAGCACTTTGGAAACAGGGCTGAAACAGAGGGGATTATGGGATGCTGCAATGATCTGTTTGGTGTTTCAGACAAACACTTCAGAGACATGTTTGTATATATCTGAGACCTGTAATATATTGATGAAAAACAGTATAATAGGGGACCTTTAAACTCAAATTAAAAGGTCCTTGTTGATGAGATGCTGCTCTGTGTCCCTGCAGCGTACCGTACTGATGAGTGCCTGCCCTGGGTGCTGCCGGTGGTGAAGAAGGTGGAGAAGCTGATCGTGGAGGACAGCAGTCTGAACCACGAGTATCTGCCCATCCTCGGCCTGCCCGAGTTTAGATCCGCCTCCTCCAAGGTTGCCCTGGGAGACGACTGCGCCGCCATCAAGGACAACAGGGTGAGACACACACCAGTTTTTGTATTAGGGACTCTGATAACATGTAATGGGTCGTTCTTTTAGACATCTTATAGATTAAAAAAAATGTGATAAAGGAAATATCTCATAAAGGAAACGGCTGCATTCTTATTTAATAGTCCGTTTTTATTATTTCGTACATTTTTGAGTTTTCTCTCCTCTGTTTCCTCTTCAGGTCGGGGGGGTGCAGGCTCTGGGGGGCACGGGTGCGTTGAGGATCGGGGCCGAGTTCCTGCGGCGCTGGTACAACGGCGTCAACAACACGGCCACGCCCGTCTACGTCTCAGCGCCCACCTGGGGTAAAACATTCCAAAGGTTTTATTGCCATATGCACAAAGCTAGTGTTGACATGGCAACGCAAATCTTCTGACCTCCAACAATCCAACATATAGTCATATATAATAAAATAGACAAACACTGAAATAAAGCGGAAAAACGGCAGAGTTGGAGAGGAGCAAAAGACACGGCAGCCATCATCACCGGCGCCATCTTTTGAGAAACACCTACTGTAATAGAGAGGTGCAGGAAGTGGTCAAATGAGTCAGCATTTGACCACTTCCTGTTCCCTCGTGTGGAAGTCAATGGTGTTTTCTGAAAGTGTTTTTGGTTGTTTGCCTGATATAAGATCTGTGGTTAACACAAGCTGAAGATATTTTAACGTTTTGTTCTACGACATAAAATACTTCAGTAAATACCGAGCTGGTGGATTTAGAAACAGAGGTTGCTAACAAGTGTCTAAATGAGACGACTAAACGTCATCACGCCCAAAATTAGCAGCCTTTAGCTTAGCGGTGGTGACGTGAAGTCATGTGACCGTGCTGTAGTTCCTTTATAGCCCAACATTAGCTGCCTTTAGCTTAGCGGTGGTGACGTGAAGTCATGTGACCGTGCTGTAGTTCCCTATAGCCCAACATTAGCCGCCTTTAGCTTAGCGGTGGTGACGTGAAGTCATGTGACCGTGCTGTAGTTCCTTTATAGCCCAACATTAGCCGCCTTTAGCTTAGCGGTGGTGACGTGAAGTCATGTGACCGTGCTGTAGTTCCCTATAGCCCAACATTAGCCGCCTTTAGCTTAGCGGTGGTGACGTGAAGTCATGTGACCGTGCTGTAGTTCCTTTATAGCCCAACATTAGCCGCCTTTAGCTTAGCGGTGGTGACGTGAAGTCATGTGACCGTGCTGTAGTTCCTTTATAGCCCAACATTAGCCACCTTTAGCTTAGCGGTGGTGACGTGAAGTCATGTGACCGTGCTGTAGTTCCAAGTTTATAGCCTAGTTAAAAAAAAGTTAGCTTTTTACTTCAGAAATCTTAAAATGGTTTTAATGTTATCCTGCTGAAAGAAACGTGTAAATATCATGAATGTTTGCTACAGAGATTTTGTGCAATAATCACACATTATTGTGGATTTAAAAATCCCATCACTTAACCCTTGCGATGCTAAATTCAGGGTCAGTCTTCAAAAATGCGTCATCACTGCGCCACTTTATATTGAAAAGGACTTTTTTAAATTCCTTAAAACCTTCTGAGTAGTTTTGCTACCTTATTGCTCTGTTCTCTGTGAATCTTTCTGTCAAATTAAGGGTTACAGTTGGATCAAAAGTTTATTTAAGGTTTTAATGATCTGCTGTGTGTTGTTCCTCCTCCCAGAGAACCACAACAGTGTGTTTGCTGACGCTGGGTTCAAAGACATCCGGCCATACCATTACTGGGATGCTGCTAATAGAGGTCTGGATCTCGCTGGGCTCCTGGACGACCTGGAGGTGAGGAGGGGCGACTTTAATAAGTGACTGCTAGGTGTTAGCATTTTCATATCGAGATGACTGGAGAAGAAGTTAGGTGACAGGACATCTGATAAAACCTGGACATTTGGTATGAGGGCTCGGCGATATCACCACATTTTTGACAAAACACAATGAGATTTCCGTGAAACAATCATCAGTAAAGTGGATATAATGACTATTAGTTGGTTAATTATAGCATGTTACAGATTTAGCAGGCAGCTGACAGCGTGACGTGTAAATGAACCCCCTGTTGTCACTTCGTCTTGTGACTTTAGTTGTTTCTAATCTCTCATCACAGTGTTGTCACATGATTTACAGATTTAAACATCTCCAAAAATACTCTTATTAGAAGTAGAATTACTCATCAATCAGTGTCTAAAATTAACATTTTGACTTCAAGACTATATTAATCAACAAATCACCTGCCTTTGTGGTGGATATCTCTCACGATTTACTTAACAGATGCAACATCTACCATATTTGGTTATTTCTTGGCTGTTAATGTCTAAATGTTCCTTGGATACAGAAACACCTTACAATGAATGACATTAACCCATTTCAGGCCAAATCCACTGCCATTATTCAGTTTTCTTAAAAACCACATTGAGGTTTCAGGAATTCAGCGTGTCTATTTATTTTGAGCGAACTCTTCCTCTCTTAACTTTTTAGTTCTGTTTTATTTAATTTTTTGAGATGGTTATATCTTATGTTTTTCTGCTTTTTTGTATAATCACAACTAGGGCTGCACGATTTGGGGAAATAATCTAATTGCGATTTTTCTGACAGATATTGCGATTCGATTTGCGATATTTGTTTTTAATCGACCCAACGGAGTTTATTGTAAAATGCGGCCATATCTCCGGCTAGGAAGGTCGTGTCAACGTGCTCCCGTCTCTAGCGCCCCCGCAGCCCGAGCTACGAGTGAAAGAACTAAACTTACATGAAACTTCCGTTGGGTTGCTTTAAAGTCAAGCTTCAGTTTAAGATTCACCGTGTAATAGAAACATGTGATGGAGCGTTACTAACCTGACTCAGATGGTTTGTTTCATACAAACAACTAGGAAAGCTCCATTGGAAGCCATTTGGAAAGTATTTCAAAAATACTTGGCAGGTGATTGGATCAATCTGTCAATCACCTACCACTTCTGATTGGTTAACAATGACTGGTACATGTGGAGCACAGCACTTCTGATTGGTGTGGATGACTGACACACAAGAGGAACAAAATTAAAAAAATAGATTAATCGTTCAGCCCTAATCACAACGCCTCGTTTTAACCTGCTGCTGTGAAGAGAAAACTTTCCTAATTTGGGATCAATGAAGTATATCTTATCTTTTCTCAACAGAAAGCTCCGGAGCACTCCATCTTCGTCCTCCACGCCTGCGCTCACAACCCCACCGGCACCGACCCCACCCAAGAGGAGTGGAAGAAGATCGCAGAGATCATGAAGGTAACTTCAGCTGTTCCTGGAGTTTATCAGATCACATGTTGAGGTGTCTGTCACGTGATGTCACTGTTTCAGGCATCCCCATTAACGCGAGACACTACCATTTATGGTCAATTCGGAGAATTTTGACTATTTTGGTGCCATAACAGGTCTTTCTTTTTAGAGAGAAAATATTGACAAAAATGATTTTAGTGAAATATAAACAAATGAAATTATACATCGGTTACATCTGTTCTTAATGTAAACATACATTTAGCAAATCAAAATAACTGTATGACATATTTCTCTCATCAAAAATGGAAATAAATCCACATGCCATATTATGACTTTTATGAAGAATTAAAGCCTTGTCACTCTGTCTTCTTTTTAGACTAGTGGACATAAAAAACATACAGTTCACATATTAGCACGTGTATTTTAATATGTGTGTGTAGGTGTGTGTAGACTTCTCCTAAATTCACCAAAAGATTGCTTGAGATAATGCCTCATTTGCATATTCAAACATAACATTTCATAGGACTTGTTACAACGAGAAATGCGAGTACTAAACTAAGGAAGTTCAATGGTGACGTCTATTATTTAAAATGAACTGAATTTTGTATTTACACTCCAAACTGTTGTCAAATGCACATTTTATTTTTAATGGGATCTTACTTTTTTGACATTTTCTACATACTTACTTTCTTTCCTTCCTTTTCATCCAAGCCATGTTTTAGTGCCGTTTACTCATGCTGCATCTTCTTCTCGGTCTCCAGAGGAGGAATCTGTTCGTGTTCTTCGACTCGGCCTATCAGGGCTTCGCCTCCGGCTCTCTGGATAAAGACGCCTGGGCGATCCGCTACTTCGTCTCCGAGGGCTTCGAGCTGTTCGTGGCTCAGTCCTTCTCCAAGAACTTCGGCCTTTACAGTGAGTGCACATCATACACACATAGAAACAATGACATATTTATATATTCAATTAAATCAAAACATGTGTTGCAAACTTTAAAACAAAAGGGACTTCAAGGATTGTATAAGTTTAAAATAAATTCATAGTCTTGGACCCTTTTCTAGAGCTTCATATAGCTTATCAAGGTGTCCCATTTCAGACATCTCCAATTTTTCTTGTGATGCTACCTGTATGTTTAAAACTTTCAATAACTAAAAGGAATGTTTTAACATACATAAGTACTCCTAAACTTGCATTAAACATAAAATATCAAAATGTCTGCTCAATTATAAACCGCAAAACACACTGACTGATGATATTTTGCAAAAACACAACTTTTTATCAGTGGTTACACTAATTGTATCCATTTGACCAAAGAACCGTTTTACACGACTGTTCCTTTAACATGTAAAACTTCCTTAAAGATGCAATATTAATCTCATTTTGCATTACTGATCCGTCTGTCACAGTGTCAGTGTCTCTACTTTTACACATCTTTTCACCACTTTTGCTCAAATACAGAAGCACGTCACTGTGACGTAGCTGCATACTGTCGGCTCGGTCTAATGAATGAAGCCTTTTCCTCACCTTTACGACCTCTGAGCTGCCCTAAGTGAACTCATTGTAGCCATAACTTAAAATACTAAATGTTCTTGTCACCTTTACAGATGAGAGAGTTGGAAACCTCACCATCGTGGCTCAGGACGGAGAGAACCTGACCCGCATCCTGTCCCAGATGGAGAAGATCGTGAGGACCACCTGGTCCAACCCCCCGTCTCAGGGAGCGCGCATCGTCAGCAAGACCCTCAACTGCCCCGAGCTCTTCGCTGAATGGTACGCTCCAAACAAGAGGCTTTAGCATGAGAGAGATCTTAAACACATGGGAGCTGATATTTACCCAATATTTAAAACATGTGAGTGGCATCTACTGCCAAGTGTTAGCGTGGTAGGCTGTATGCATGGACTAATATAAGAGAGATGTATCAGAGATCTTTGGGTTTCGGACATATAAAACAAAGAAAAGCAGGGAATATTAAGATATAAGAATAAAAGCAGGCATTTTTGAGAGGCTGAAAACACAATTTTCTGCTGTTTTTGCATGAAAAATAACTAAACTAGGATTAGAATATTAAAATAGTTGGCAGTTACTTTCCTGTGCATTGACACACATCTCTCCCTGCAGGAAGGGTAACGTGAAGACGATGGCGGACCGCGTGCTGCTGATGAGGGACCAGCTGAAGGGGAAGCTGCAGGCTCTGAACACCCCGGGGACCTGGGAGCACATCACCCAGCAGATCGGGATGTTCAGCTTCACCGGGCTCAACCGTGAGACACACACACACACACACACACACACACACACACACACACACACACACACACACACACACACACACACACACACACATACACATACACATACACACATACACACACACTCGGAAGGCTTCAGTAGAAGCTGCTGGGAGTCCCAGCAGCTTCTACTGAAGCCAGTCCCCAACTCCGGGGACTTCCGGCCGGGGACTTCGGGTGGCAGTATACGCCGTGAAGTTGTTTGCGGCCTGCCAGTAAACCCAAAGCAGACGAAGAAGAAGTGACGTCAGCGACTTAATTTGCCTAATCCTCCCTCGGGGACTTATTCCGGTGTGAACGCGATCTGCTCTTTAGTTCCATGGGGGAACTAAGTGCTGGCACTAAGTGCTGGGAACTAAGTACGGCAAAGTACTTGGTGTGAAAGCGGCTATTAATGAAGGATTTACAAATAAAACCCAACCAATGCAAAAGTCTGCGAACATTCAGCATGCATAGTAGCATAAAACGTATAGTTGTGTACATTTACATGATTTCTAGAGCCAGTTTAAAAAGGTTAAGTAAACAATTTGTTTACAGCACATGTCACATTTAAAGCATTTGATTTCTGATCCACCTTTTTTAGTGGATGCATAACAATAAAACAATCTTGTCAGTGATTCTTTGCATGCAGCATCGGCTCTTCTTCTGCACTCTGTGACCCCCTCTCTGTGTTGTGGTGTGTGTTACAGCCAAACAGGTGGAGTTCATGATCAAAGAGAGGCACGTGTACCTGATGGCGAGCGGCCGCATCAACATGTGCGGTCTGACCAGCAGCAACATCGACTACGTGGCTCAGTCCATCCACGACGCCGTGACCAAGGTCCAATGAAGGCTCTCCAACCTCTGATTGGTTCACCTGCAGAGGGAGGGAGTCTGCAGTGTAACCAGAGGTTGAGGATGATTATCTGTGTAAATCCTTTGGGAGATGCAATGATTTTAGGAAAACACTTGAACGCACAGGTCTCACTGTCCCTCCATATTTAGAGTGTCAGAGTCATTTCACGTCACACAATGCTTCCTCTGTCACTGATAGCACTTCAATGGATTTCATAATGTATCCGTAGGGTCGATCAAATTAATGTAAATAGATGTTAGACGTCCTAATGTTTCCTGAAGATGCACTAAAGCACATCAGTGTGAGAATCAATATGTATATTTCATAATTGAATCATCATGCAGAAGTGTTTTTAATATTTAGTTCAGGCACATAAAGGACATGACAGTACGATGAGATGACAATACAAGCTCACACACTAAAATATATGATAAGAATGCTATATAAATTACAAAACAGAGTTAATATGATCCCTGCAACGTTTTAAATAACTGAAAACATACACATGACTTGCAGCACATATTTATTAATCACTATAATACCACTATTTTGTCCCATTTCCTGTTGTGTTGCGCCACCTTGTAACGGTTTGTGATAAGAAATTGGCATCATAATGTATTTTTTAGCAACACTCGATTCACAAAACTCCCAGATGAGCTTTTAAAATATGTATTAGGAAGTAGGAAGTAAGTATGTTTTGATTTCATCGGATAATGCCTCTGTCATGTGACCAGGTTAAAAGTAATTTAACAGTTAATGCATGTGCCTCATGTTGTTATGTTTGCCTTGTCACACACGTGTCCAGCTACACAGACGACCACAGCGGTTCATTTGCAAAGTCCACAACTCGACTTTGTGCCATCAGTGAACAACTCTTCGTCCATGTTGTGTTTCTCTCCGCCCTGCAGAGCTCTTACCGTGTTACAGATGTTGTTGTTATGACCTCAGAGCCACAGTAACACACTACCTTATACCTGGTGTTGTTTGTAATGGCACACAGCAGTATGTGCACTCATGCTGGAATAAATTACGAACCATAGGAAACAAGTCTTTGCTTTCTGTCTGTTTGTTACCCCATGATAAAACACGATGTCGCTCGAAGTTATAAAAAATAGGGATGTTCGCCCTATTTTTATCATTTAAGTCAAAGTCTGGCAATTGTCTTCATTTGTTGTCATTCAAAACGCATGAGAATACCAAAACCAGTCATATATAGGCAACATCATTGGTCCCCACTGAAGACGTAAAGCTTTGTTTAACAAATGTCTCAAGTATCTCATATTTGATCTTCAAAAACGTTGAATATTTGCTTAAAACCGTTGGAAGGTGTGGTTTAGGCAAATGTTCCTTAAACCGGAGTAAAGATGCATTTGCTGAAACTATTTTCAACAGGAAGTTAATATTCCTTTGGTGCTTCATGGTGTATTTCCAGCAGTATAGTGTGTGTTCATAGGAAGAGAATGATGCTCACTGACGTCAAAAGATTATTAAAAACACAAAAATGTATGTTAACATTTAAGCAGCATGTTGTCACTGGTCACCAATATCATCTACAGCTGTCAGATCAATGTATTAAATAAGTTTAAAGTAACATAACATGGACATGAAGGTGGGGTAGGTCATTTACTTCAGAAACACTTGTTATATTCCATGGAATGCTCTTAAAGGTCCCATGTCATGGCCATTTCCACTGATCATAATTCCATTGTTGAGGTATACTAAAATAGATTTATACTGTGCATTTTTCCAAACTCACATTGGTTTCGCATACAGCATCTCTGTAAAGTATGTGTATTCAGCAGTATTCACTCTCTCCACTAAACGGCTCGTTGCAGCTCTTTCCCCCCCCCCTCCCTGTGAGCACAGTGTGCTCTGATTGGTCGGGACGTTGTGAATCGCGCTGAGCTCCGTGGAGGTGTGGTTTCCTTGTTTAGCGATACACAGCGAAACACAGCCAAACTCATCCTGAGCACACACAAACTCACAGCCGAAGTAAAAACAATAAGTGTGGCTTGATATTGAGTCAGAAAAAGGTTGATAAACGCTGTGAGAATGGGTCTGCAGAGAGAATTTCGCCGCGATCCCAACTGTGTGTTATCAGCCTGCAGCCAGGGATGAGAAATCAGCAGAGCTGCCTGCACTGAGTGTGTGTGTGAGGAAGTCCGTGGATTGGTCAATTTGGACCAATCAGCAGAGGCTTAACGTAACGGCTCCGCGGACGTAACGTAACGGCTCCAAGGATTGGTCCATTTGGTTCCGGGTACGAGCTGACGTCAGCTCGTACCCGGAACCAAACGGACCAATCCGTGGAGCAAAGAAAGAAACTGAGAAATCTCCAACGAGGCGTTTTGGGGAGGAATTTTCTATGTTAGAGTTTTACTCGCTACAGGGTGTACTTTGAGGGTTTGTGACTCTGCAGACCGTTTACATGCATAAAAACCTACATAACCACACAAGGGGACGGGTAATAACCAGAAAAGCATGACACCTCTCCTTTAACATCCCGATAGCAATGAATATATTAAATGCTTTGACAATAAATACATAAAAACACGCCATCTGTGGAAGCCGTGGCGCCGTAAAAAGCACGACCAATCATCTGAGCCGGCCCGCGGCAGATAACTGGATGGCCTACCTGCCTGTCAGCCTTCCATCTGTGCACAAACTTATCTCGTGCCCTCATTGGTCATGTGCGCGTTCGTGTGTGTTGGAGGAGGGGCTCTGTGAGGAAGTCTGACGGAATGGGCAGATTTTTTCCGGTTGTGTACTTTCAAATTCTAGCTGGTTTCTCCATTCTTACCGACCCTACCTTTAAGTAAAGCTGGGCTAAATGTACAATTTTCCTCTGTGTTAGCTACAGATAATACTTATACCATCACTGCTTTCTATTTTACTCGTATCAAGCTGTCAAACCCTTCCTCCACATATCTCTTCCACAGAAGTCTTTCAATAACAAAACACCTCAAATGGAGCTGAAAACACACATTTCAAGATGTATTGGGTCATTGCAGACAAACTTGATCTTGGACTCTTTCTTGGACATCCTGATAACGGATGATGAAAGGGAAAACTAGAATCTGTTAGACCCTCTGCAGAGTCTCTCTTTGACCTCCGAGGATGAATCTGATTGGCTGTGGTCGGAGCTCCAATGCAGCAAAGTGACTCAGCAGGTTTTATACAGTAAACCCAGGAGGCATGCTCTCCCTCCTCTCCCTCCTCTCCCCCTCCGCCTTTTACATTAGCCAATGAGATGAATTAGAAAGTGCCCCTCCCTCTGTTTCCTCCTCCACTCTGAGATGGATCTATCACGGTCTTTAAAAGCTTACAGTACTGAAGAATAACAGTATCTGAAGTCAGGATCTTTAACTCTCACAAGCTAAGGTTTCTCTTTGAAAGATTCAACTTAAAACAAATCAGATATGTTGAGATCATTATAAGGACTAATGAAACAAACACTGCTCTTACAAAATACATTCATCAGATGTAAAGATCCATAATATTGGCAAAAAGAAAGTGCTATTTATTTAATTAGGATGGAAGAAAAGAGAGAAAGCTGATAGCGATATGAAGTCTCAGGTCTGACTGATATAGAAAGTGTTATTGACCTATTTAGTGGAAAGCCAGTCAGAATGATCCATATATTCCTGTCTGAAGTGACCTGCTGCCTGCATGGCTTTCACATTTGATTTTGGAGGGTCACCTGCATTAACAATTGTGTGGCATTTGGGTCAAAGAAACCGATCTTACATTTTAACTTAAAGGGGACCTATAATGCAAAATTGATGTCTTTTATACATCAACATGTGTCCCCGGTGTGTCGGGGAACTCACGCAGCGTCAGAAAATAAAACCCTCTCTCTTTTACTCCGTACCTAAATCTCTAAAAACGGGGGAACAACGGAGCTGATCCAGATTTGCGTCCGATATGACGTAATATCTGAAATGTGGACCCACGGCACTATCAGAAACGTTGCTATCAGAAACAATGCCCGACTGTTTTGGACGTAATATGGTCGGTGTTTACATTAGCATCGCTAACACTCAGAGCTAACCTGTACTGGAGAGCATGTGTGTGAAGAAGCAGGAAATAAAAAGGAACTCACCTTGTGGTATAACCGGCAAGAGAGAAAGCCTTTGAGCTCCATACTGTTTCAGAAAGAATCCTTGATAATCCATGATATGGCTCCCTTTTGGCAACTATAGATGTTAGTAACTCATAAATAAATGGTCCTAAAGAGATGCCAAGAAACATCAAGATGGAAGGGGGGGGGGAATCAACTCAGTGAACAACAGATACCAAGGATGCTGGCTGATGAAGAAGACGAAGTAAGCTAGGTAGCCAATATAAGGCTTAGTCATCTTGCCAAATAGTGAGCCCACATGTATCTGTACTGCTAAGTCTTATATTGGCTACCTAGCTTACTTCATCTCCTTCATGAGCCAGCATCCTTGGTATCTGTTGTTCACTGAGTGGATTCTCGCTAAGTAGCCAATATAAGGCTTAGTCATCTTGCCAAATAGTGAGCCTGTGTTGATGAATGAAAACTATGTTATGACCTAATGATGAACCCGTTATGAGGGTAGTCTTATTGTAAAGTGGTACCGATCTTTTAACCCCCCTCATGTTCTGGATCAATTTGACCTATAATGGTACCAAAGGGTTGAACATGTAAGACAAGAAATGCATCCTGACTTTGTTAGATATATTAGATTTAAAAAACAAACAATTCAGTAATGTTGAGAACTATATATTTGTTTTACTTTATTATTTGCCCCTTTGTTTGTTTGTTTGTTTTATTCTGACTGGCTTTTCCTAAATTAGGTCAATAACACTTTCTATATCGGTCAGACCTGAGACTTCAGACCTCTAGCTGCTTCCTCCCATCCTCCCCTCTTCCTCCTCTTCCTCATCCTCCTCCCCCTCTGTGCTGCATTGCCACAAATCTGATCCTGCACTCTCACTCAGAGCCACGCCCGTCCCTTTATTGCCGTGTAGACAGAAATAAAGTCTGCAGCTCCTGGGACACAGTGCACATAAAGAGAGAGAGAAGTGAAGCATTCTGGGTAGAAAGACATCACACTGCAACCATAAAAACCTTCAATCTGCTTTTATTTACAATACATTTCCTGAGACAAAGTGCCTGATATTATATTGTATTTCACCAGTGTGGACAATTATCAGACACAAATCATCACACTATCATCTTACAGGGATTATCAGTGTAGAAGAAAACGATAATAGAAATAGAAATTTAAAGCACGAGGCATTAAATCCACAAAATCAAAAGGTGTATCAGCCCGTTGTTTGCCGTGTCCATGCTGTAAGGATTTCCAAGGAGCATATATTTTAATAACAGCCACTATAATATAAAAAAATATTCTGTAATGCATTAGTTCCCCCTTAATCGTCCAAAAATTTCATTCTAAGTTGATTCATTGGGATGAAATAGATGAACACATTAGTCAAAATAAACCCTCAGCTCAGTGTTGAATGTTGTTCCTTTTTTTGTACAGAATTAATAAGTAAATTAGAGACATTTCAGCCACAATGGAGCTTTTTCACATCTGTCAAGCATCAAATTAAGCCATGACAGAGGGAAATGTCATGGTACAAGGACCCTTAATTTTAAACAATTTCAAATAATTCAGCCATTATTAAAACATGTTTAAACATGTGCGATTCCTTCTGTAACATGTCTTAAATTTCCTTTGTGAAAAAGTCACGAAACTCGCTACAGCTTCAGAAACTATGCAAATATAAAAACACAAATGTGCCAAAACGCATGCAGATTTTCAAATATATTGACGCTTATGAGACAGCCAACAGAGTAGTGTAGTGTTTCGGTTCTGCACTGTTTGTATTAAAAGCTTCATTTGCATGTGTTTTGGCACAATTGGCATTTTATATATGCATCGTTTTTTAAGCTGCTGCACGTTTCTCCCAATGGAAGAGTTTTGGGCCGTTTGCACCTGTGGCCAACGTATATTAAAGGTCCCATGTCATGCTTTTCCGGTTATTAACCGTCCCCTTGTGTTATGTAGCTTTTTATGCATCACAAACCCTCAAAGTACACCCTGTAGCGAGTAAAAACTCTAACACAGAAAAGACCTGTCTATGCTGCCCCAGAACGCCTCGTTGGAGATTTTTCTTTTTCCATTGTTTTCTTCTTATAGTGTAGTAAGTACAGTGACGTATTGGGTATAGTGACGTAACGGACTTCCTCACACACACACACTCAATCTTTTCTCAGCTGCAGCTCCGCGGATTTTTCAGCCTGAACTCAGCCTGAACTCAGCCTGAACTCAGCCTGAGACGGCGAGACGCGGCGGGGCTCGGCCTGGGCTCGTTCTGAGCACACACGCAGACTCACAGCCAGGCTGCAGGTGTGTGTGTGTGCTCGGGCTGGGTTCAGGCTGGGTTTCGCTGTGTCTCGCTGTCTCGCAGATCCCCCGCAGCAACCAGGAAACGACACCAGTAATCCAGCTCACACTGTCCGCTCCTCGAGCCTCAAAGGGCGGAGCAGCGAGCCCCGCAACGTCCCGCCAACACGGCACCCAGACCCCACGCAGCATTCTCATCTGTTTGTCATTACTGGTGTCATTTTCTGGTTGCTAACAAACGCCATTGTAACACATAATCACTGATGTTCCGCTGTAACGGTGGTGGACTCATCAGAACAGAGTGGGCAAGCTGACCAATCAGAGCACAGTGGGCTCACAGGGAGGGGGGGGCAGGAGCTCCAACAAGCCGTGTAGGACAGAGAGTGAATACACATACTATACAGAGATGCTGTATGAGAAACCAATGTGAGTTTGGAACATTGAACAATGTAAATCTATTCTAGTAGACCTCAACAATGGAATTATGATCAGTAGAAATGGCCATGACATGGGACCTTTAAAGTGAAAAAATAAACACTTCGAAGCGGAGCCGACACATTGGGCGCATACACAAAATATCTTTGTTAAAATGTCAAAATATGGCATCGAGGAGGTCTGCACTCTCTAATATACAGTAATAAGTTAAAGAAGCTGGTGTCAAATAAAAACTCTACAGACTCTCGTTCATTGTTTTCCCCCACAGTCTGCAGTGCTCTTCACATTTACATTGCATTAAGTGTTTTCAGTATTGCAGTTATACCAAACATGTGCAGCAATAATCAAAGAGGAGTCAAGTTTGGTATAAAAAGGATTCAACCCCAATTTAAAGCACTACCCCCTTCTATTGGACTCTTGTTAGCATTAAATCATGCTGCAAAAACGTTGCTGTTAAGGCTTGGATAGAGTAAACCCATAATATATATAAATAACCCCTTCAATGCACATTCAAATTCATGCAGCAGGAGGGCAAAGGGAATATATATTTAAATGAATATTAATTATTCTGGATAGTACATCTTAAATTGTAGACTTTTCTTTCACTTTCTTTGATTTTAGTTTCAAATGTGGTGATCAAATAGCTAAAAAATGGGAGATTTCTGAATAAAAACATTAGAAAAGAAACACGATTATGACAGTGTTGTGTCAAGCTTAACCTAGTTTTCTACATTATCAACATACATGTTGGTAGATTATGGAGAGCCTGATGGTGAGGATACAATAGTATGATATGTGTGTCCAGTTTAGTTGATATGGAAGATGCTGGCTTCATAAACCCAATAAAACAAAGGCTATGAAGTCGCCACAGTCAGAAGACCACTTTCATTTCACCTCTGATAATAAAAACCCCCAGATAAATCAGTAATTATTAATATGGATCTACAGGGCTTAGCTAGGGGAAAGTATTTGAAGAGGTTCACATCGTGTGATGAATAAAACTGAAATGTAACAAAAGTCTGACCGAAGATTAAAACAGGAATCTGTATTCAGACCGGCATCTTTAATCTGTCTTTATCTGCGACAGTCTGATGGCCCTCTGAGGTCCAGAGAGAAAGGGAAATACTTTTTTAATGAGGGGAATGACTTTGCTATCTTCAAAAGAGAAAGCTAAGATAATGGGAAAATGGGGGAGTAGTTTCTGGATAAGTGAAGGCGTTATATTGACGACTTTCTCCATGAAGAATAATCTAAACTGAAGAAAGAGAAAACAACAAACAAACAAGTAAACAAATCCAGCCTGGTCATTGCTAAATAACAATGTGGACAATCAGTCAGATACTTCAGATTACAGAGTGGTGCAGGAATGAGTCCTAAAACCAAAGATGAGTTAGCATTTCGGCACTTCCTGTTCCCTCGTCTACAAGTCAATGGTTTTTAGTAAGTAAATACCCCACTGGTGAATTTAAAAACGGTGGTTGTGTCTAAATGAGACTGCTAAACGTCTTTAATCCCAACATTAGCCGCCTTTAGCTTAGCGGTGGTGACGTGAAGTCATGTGACCGTGCTGTAGTTCCTTTATAGCCCAACATTAGCCTCCTTTAGCTTAGCGGTGGTGACGTGAAGTCATGTGACCGTGCTGTAGTTCCTTTATAGCCCAACATTAGCCTCCTTTAGCTTAGCGGTGGTGACATAAAGTCATGTGACCGTGCTGTAGTTCCTTTATAGCCCAACATTAGCCACCTTTAGCTTAGCGGTGGTGACGTGAAGTCATGTGACCGTGCTGTAGTTCCTTTATAGCCCAACATTAGCCTTCTTTAGCTTAGCGGAGGTGACGTGAAGTCATGTGACCGTGCTGTAGTTCCTTTATAGCCCAACATTAGCCTTCTTTAGCTTAGCGGGGGTGGCGTGAAGTCATGTGACCGTGCTGTAGTTCCTTTATAGCCCAAAATTAGCCACCTTTAGCTTAGCGGTGGTGACGTGAAGTCATGTGACTGTGCTGTAGTTCCTTTATAGCCCAAAATTAGCCACCTTTAGCTTAGCGGTGGTGACGTGAAGTCATGTGACCGTGCTGTAGTTCCTTTATAGCCCAACATTAGCCGCCTTTAGCTTAGCGGTGATGACGTGAAGTCATGTGACTGTGCTGTAGTTCCTTTATAGCCCAACATTAGCCTTCTTTAGCTTAGCGGAGGTGACGTGAAGTCATGTGACCGTGCTGTAGTTCCTTTATAGCCCAACATTAGCCTTCTTTAGCTTAGCGGAGGTGACATGAAGTCATGTGACCGTGCTGTAGTTCCTTTATAGCCCAACATTAGCCTTCTTTAGCTTAGCGGTGGTGACGTGAAGTCATGTGACCGTGCTGTAGTTCCTTTATAGCCCAACATTAGCCTTCTTTAGCTTAGCGGTGGTGACGTGAAGTCATGTGACCGTGCTGTAGTTCCTTTATAGCCTAAAGTTAGCTTTTTACTTCAAGAATCATAAAGTGGTGTTAATATTTGGAGATTATCCTCATAAATGTTTGTTTGACACATAGATTATTTTCTCAAATCCCATTGGCTTTTTGTCGAGGGAACCAGTAAGATGCTGTCTTCCGGGTCAACCTACAAAAATATATAATCAGTGCACCACTCTAGCAGATAAACAAGCAAATTAAAAGCATGAACACAATGCACTTTACTTCTGTTGAGCGATGAGAAGCAGTATGTACAAAAACATCAACATCTTTGGTGTCTTTCATCCGTTTCCTGTGTACAGTTATTCCCTTTAGCGTCATTAGAGGTGATTGCATGAGGAGGGTATATAGTGTATAAAAACTATTATCTTTCTACAAACATTTTACATTCAAAGTCATTCCTTTATATACAAGCATGAAAAACCTGTGAAGAAGCTTCAGTTCGATGCATATTGCCAAAGATGCGACCCCCGTCTGTTTTGATTAAAATGGTTTCTTCCATCCATGTGTTCAGTACATTCCTGCTGATGGACCACTTCATCTCCTACAGCGGGGGTGTGTGTTTTTTTTCAGATAAAACTCTGATAGCTGTAGTTTATCAACCACATCGTCTTTACAAACATCTTAAAGAACCATCAGGAGACGGTGGAGTTCACACACACTCACACACTCTCTCTGCTAGGTTTTCACCAGCGGCTGTTATGAAATGTCCTCTGGTGTCTTTTCTCCTTCCCGGGATTTTTTCCTTTTCCTGTGGCCTGAAATAGACGAGACAGGTTCAAAATTAAAACTTTAGGTTTACGAGAAATTTAAATACACAAAAACAAAGTACAATAAATATTTGACAAATTACTGAAATAAAACGTGCCCAGTATAACATGAATTTATCCACTTCTTATTGTTTTAATTTAATAACTTAATTAATTGTAATTAACTTCATGTATTATTTATAAATTAACTTAGCCATTAATTTATTTTGTATTGATGTGTTTATTAATTTATTTGTATTTGTTTATGTTTTTCTTTTCTTTTCTTTAAATACGTTTATTTGACAGAATCAGTGGACATTAATACACATTTCTTTGCATGCGCCAGAGTTTGCCAAGAGGCTATTTTACATATGTAGTCTCTTCAAAGATGTAAAGAGGTTAAAGTTTAAAGTTTAGAGCTTTGCTTTGCATCACTAAACTATTCTAAACTATGCTTTCTGTTGGGAATAATTTGCTTAGGTATTCAACCTTCGACCCAGTTCATCATTTCTCCTCTCACTGTCTCTTTTCCCATGGCATAGGTCTACGGCCTTGGGTATTGCTGCTATCTCTCTTAAGGAGGAGCAGCTTGGGCGCATTGTTGTTGCCAGTCTATGATAGAGCACAAGCCGCCATGAGGTAGTTTACTGTTCAGGGACGAAGGTTCCCTGGCGCACATTCTTTTCTATGGACGAGAGCTCTAGTTAGCTTCAGGGTCCATATTGCTTTAGTCTCACTGATGAACAATGTTGATTATTACACTCCGAAGAGTTAAAACCTCGAGCTGCAGAAAGAGTTCTTCAGAATTGGTTTGGCAACCGCTGATTCAACTCGTGACACACCACCTGTCTTGTCAATTCTCCGGCCGTAACTCCAAATAAACCATCAGTGTTTGCCATCAAAGCTCCAGCTCTCCTCGTGTCTCTCTGTGTCCTGACTCTCCATTGCTCAGAAGTTTCCCCCACACTTTCCATCTATAGAGCCAAAAACTGGAACTCTTTCAGACACTTCATGAGAATACTAAGCAGGCGAGAGCTGATACTAATGTATGTTTAATCAGGAGGGGGAGCTGACATTGTGAGGCATAGAAAAGTTTGTGAATAGGTGTGTGTGTGTGTGTTTGTGTGGTGTGTGTGTGTGTGTATGTGTGTGTGTGTGTGTGTGTGTGTGTGTGTGTGTGTGTGTCACTCACTGAGTTTGAACAGGAGTTTCTTGCCCAGTGTGTCCTCTGAGCCGCTCAGAGACAGGCTGCTGATGAAAGGAGACATGTCCGTTTCTATGGCTACACAGGCCATGTCTGAAGGGGGCGAGAGAGAGAGAGAGAGAGAGAGAGAGAGAGAGAGAGAGAGAGAGAGAGAGAGAGAGAGAGAGGGGTGAGAGAGAGAGAGAGAGAGAGGGGTGAGAGAGAGAGAGAGAGGGAGAGAGAGAGAGAGAGAGAGAGAGGGGTGAAGAGAGAGAGAGAGAGAGAGAGAGAGAGAGAGAGAGAGAGAGAGAGAGAGAGAGAGAGAGAGAGAGAGAGAGAGAGAGAGAGACATATTTTACATAATGAGGTCTTTAAAACAGAGACTTCCCCAAAATATCAGGTTGTTTGTCAGCATTTTGAAGTGACCTTGAGCAAAATACTTGACCCCTAATTTTTCCCCTAGGTATGTAAGTTGCCGAAAGAGTCCTCTCCTGCTGATGTTCAGGTGTATATCAGTATGTAGTGTCTCTACTTTAAAGAGTCCTCTCCTGCTGATGTTCAGGTGTATATCAGCATGTAGTGTCTCTACTTTAAAGAGTCCTCTCCTGCTGATGTTCAGGTGTATATCAGTATGTAGTGTCTCTACTTTAAAGAGTCCTCTCCTGCTGATGTTCAGGTGTATATCAGTATGTAGTGTCTCTACTTTAAAGAGTCCTCTCCTGCTGATGTTCAGGTGTATATCAGTATGTAGTGTCTCTACTTTAAAGAGTCCTCTCCTGCTGATGTTCAGGTGTATATCAGTATGTAGTGTCTCTACTTTAAAGAGTCCTCTCCTGCTGATGTTCAGGTGTATATCAGCATGTAGTGTCTCTACTTTAAAGAGTCCTCTCCTGCTGATGTTCAGGTGTATATCAGCATGTAGTGTCTCTACTTTAAAGAGTCCTCTCCTGCTGATGTTCAGGTGTATATCAGCATGTAGTGTCTCTACTTTAAAGAGTCCTCTCCTGCTGATGTTCAGGTGTATATCAGTATGTAGTGTCTCTACTTTAAAGAGTCCTCTCCTGCTGATGTTCAGGTGTATATCAGTATGTAGTGTCTCTACTTTAAAGAGTCCTCTCCTGCTGATGTTCAGGTGTATATCAGTATGTAGTGTCTCTACTTTAAGAGTCCTCTCCTGCTGATGTTCAGGTGTATATCAGTATGTAGTGTCTCTACTTTAAAGAGTCCTCTCCTGCTGATGTTCAGGTGTATATCAGTATGTAGTGCCTCTACTTTAAAGAGTCCTCTCCTGCTGATGTTCAGGTGTATATCAGTATGTAGTGTCTCTACTTTAAAGAGTCCTCTCCTGCTGATGTTCAGGTGTATATCAGTATGTAGTGCCTCTACTTTAAAGAGTCCTCTCCTGCTGATGTTCAGGTGTATATCAGTATGTAGTGTCTCTTCTGTGACATGTCTCCATGTTTTAATGTTCAATAAGCTCTTTATTTTTCTCATACTGCCTGTGCTGCAGCACGTCTTTTCACCCTCTGTCTGAAACCAGAGCCCAGTCTGCTCTGATTGGTTAGCTGGCCGGCTCTGTTCTGATTGGTCAACCGCTTAGAGATGTCCCGCCCCTTAGCCTATCAAGTACAATGTGTTAAGGCGCTAGCTAATAGGAGCAGGAGTGTGACAAAGTGATGGTCACTATGTTCTGGAAGTAAACAAAGGAGTGGAATAAAACCCTAGGAGAAAGGGAAAACCCCCAAAAGCATAATAGAGCCTCTTTAATGACATGTTATGTAATATGTAGCCTACCATCGTGTGCGTCCGCCTCAGATCTGTCCTCTCTGATGTACGGGATCTCGTCCATCCTGAGGAACACTGAATCACTGGGACTCTTCTGACCGTCCGACTTGCTTCCTGCAGCAGAAACACACACATAAACACACACATAAACACACGTAGAAACACACGTAGAAACACACAGAACACACGCAGAAACACACGCATTACAATATGTGAGAGGACTAACTTATAATGTTAGAAAAGGGTTTATCAAAGTCTGTTTCCCACCCGAGGATCATCAGAGACATCAAAGTCAAGTCAACTTTATTGTCCATCTTTCAGTTTGTGTGTACACAGAGAGATCGAAATAACGTTTCCCACAATCCCGAATACAATAACAAAGATATATAAAAATATGTATATATACCTATATATATATATATATATATATATATACAATCATTGAACTGGTTGTAAATCATTTAATTTAAAGCCAATAAACAAATGAATAACTCAAGACAACAGTTTCTTTTTGTAAACCAATAACTTTCAAACTGCTCACACATTTAACTTTTTTGTACCAACATCTTGTTAAAACGATTGACTATATAACCACGTTTAAATGACAAGGGATATACACAGACGCTCTTATAATACAATCAGGCATCAACAAACCTGTACATGTTTCCTCCTATTTCCTTACAAAGACAATCCCAGCTATAATGAATGTTCCTAGAGTCCACACACACGCAGTGTATCTCCACACGGAGCAGCACTTTGAACAAAGTAATTAAGCTTCAGTGCTTTAAATGTTTATGTTCTCCCCCAGCGGTGCATTCAAATACAGATTAAAGTGCGCAGTAAAATGAATGCAGAGAGCCCCTGCTGCAGTGCATTAGCACAGATATAAGAGTCAGCATTTGTATAGTAGTTGCAGTCAAATGTAAATATGTTTGCAAAAAAGTGCTTATGAAATAACGGGTTTATATTTTTTAAGACCTCTTTCAAATATCTTGTTTACATACTGTTTGTTTTCTATTATTACCAGTATGTAGCCAGTTTTATGATGAGGCGAAATGTCATGTGTGCAGCATTTGAGTCAAGACAAATTCCCCTATCAAGACAATCAATGTTGTATGTCCTTCCAAAAATGGCCCTAGCTAAACCATCTCAACAGTACTTGCTTAATGTCACTCCCTAGAACATTTCAAATGTAACTTCCCCCATAATTCAACACTAATAACCCTCATATGTATTATATATATTTATCATCACTGTAACACTGCACATCTCCCACCTGTTGGACCAATTAAGGATTCCTAATGTCTGATGTCTGATATGATACGTAAACAAAGAAGTCCAATGGAGGCGTTTCAGGCAGGGGGGGGGGGAGTGGAATAAAACCCTGAGAGAAAAGGAAAACCCCCAAAAAGCATTAATAGAGGAGATGTTACTCACGGACGATGCGGTTCTTCTCGTTCAGCAGCGAGGTGGAGGGTGTGACGCCGGACTGCTGTCCTCTGGCCCTCGCTGAGCTGGGTCTGTAGTGCTCCCTGGGGGGGGGCATGAGGGTGGAGGGGGGGGGCATCAGGGTGGAGGAGGAGGGGGTGCTGCTGCTGTGATCTCGAGGCCCAGCAGGAGGTTCTGGGGTCGGGGAGACGTCCGCTGCCAGGCAGGCGTCAGCATCTGGAGTCTGAGGGGAGCTGTCCATTCGAGAGGCTGTCATCGCGTTCTGGTAGTGGCTCCGGGTTATCTGACACACAGGAGCAAAGGATTATGGGTATTTCAGTCAGACAACTCAAGTGTTTCTTGATGTTAGAAAAATATCACTCGTCACCGGCTTGGTCTTCAATATCAGGATACATGTCTTTATTATCCTTGCAAGAATGGAAGTAGTCATCACATACAGAGCTGCATGGGACAAATAGTTCCCAGAGTAGAGTCCTTGATATGCTTATATACAAGAGAGGGTGTGTTACAGTCAACAAGATGGAGGAATACTGGTTCAAAGCAGTATTCTGACATTAGTTAAGATTAGCTAAGGCCTGCGTAAGCAATACACATGACAGTCATATGCCTATCTCTCTAGATTCTGTGCCATCATGCCAATCTTAGGAACATAGCTATCATAACTCCATCACAGTGTCTCATGAGCGTCATCCATGTAGTCATACATCCGGCTATGTACACAGCTACACCTCTGTTATCATGTGCTACTCTGATATAGAAAGAACATTCAGTATTTTCCCAACACTTGATATGTTTATTAGAAGCAGCATATAGTTTGAGTTTGGCGTCTAGGCTCGGGCCTCATCACTCCACAGATGTACATAGAAGATGGAGTGATGATAAGATAACTATCCCCCGAGCCTACAGGTGGATGCTGGGGTTGAAGCTGGGGGTGGTGGGGCAGCGAGCAGCAGCAACATTATCGAGGCAGAGGCAGCAGATCTGGCAGTTAAGTAGAGCGGCATGTTTAGGAGAATGTGATTGGTTGGTTGTAAGAGGGAGGAGGCGCGTCACGTGTAAATGTATCATTGGTGCTCGAGTTGACTGCCTGAACTAGCTCGCAGGCTTCGCCCCATTAGTCAGGATGTTATAGGGAAAGTGGATGTATTTCTATTATTACACGGCTTAGTTGAATACTCGATTCAGATCGGTCAATTTGGACATTTCAGAAGTTGTTAATACTCGACAAGACACCAGTGCTGAGCAAAATAATGACCGTTGCTGAGGTAGAGAAAGGAAAGAGGTTAAAGACAGAGCGCTGTCCTATTGGATTTTTGTAAAGGGAGTCCTTGTTATGCTAAATTCTGGGTCAACCTAAACAAATACTTCATCACTGCACCACTCTATGCTTTGTCCTATTGAAAGCTAATGTACTTTTTGCTGATCTGAGTTTGTATCCTCAGGGTTGATAGCATCTGTGTGTGAAAGCGTCAGTTAAATGTAACAACAGGAGTTACCTTGATGACCTGCAGGGCTGTGAGCTGTCGGACAGAATAATCCGGCAGGTAGACGTTCCCCCCGCCGCTCAGTTGGCTCGAGCTGCCTCCATTCAGCATGGTTTCAGAGCGGTCCAGACCACTGCTGCGGGAGGGGGATCTGTGCACTGCAGGGGGGAGAAACCTGTAAATAATTCACTGAGCACTTCATCCGATCATGAGGTGGGCTCGGGGAGGCTGCCAAAAACTCCCTTCACCTGATGAACGATGCCTTTATTTCTTGGCAGGGAAATGACTTCTGTTTAAATGTCATGACTGCAGTTTTTTGGAGAGTTCGCTGATCAGGGTTTTTAGTCTTGCTCTTTGTGCACATTTACAAAACAAACTACAGTATGTTCAGGCCAACAGAGCAGCTGTCTACAGTATTGTTGTTTAAAGATTATTTTATTGTTTTGCAACTATGACTGTAGCGGCCAAAATCATAAAGAAATAAACTAATCTCTCCACTTGTGAGAAATTAAAAACAAGCACATTTTTGGGACATTCGGTCACTTTAGATCAGGGGTGTCAAACTCAAATACACAGTGGGCCAAAATAAAAAAATGGGTACTAGTCGAGGGCCGGACTGGTTCAATGTTTATAGCAGAACTTATTGAAATGAACTTATTGCACATATTAAACCTGGAACTAACAAAGCTTAAATTATTGCCTAAAAAAACAACATTAAACATTAAATAATCAGTTGCATTCATTTCTTATGGCTCTATCTGCAGCTTTTCCAGAGTCATTTCTTATGGCTCTATCTGCAGCTTTTCCAGAGTCATTTCTTATGGCTTTATCTGCAGCTTTTCCAGAGTCATTTCTTATGATTACATTTTTTTTCTTATGATTACATTTTTCCACAGCTTCAAAAAAACGATTTCCCTCAAAGAAAAAACAAACATGTCCTGTTATCGCAAGAAAGAAAGTGCAGAAGGAAACATGTAAACTCAGTGTGCTGCTCTGTGATGCTAGTTCAAGCCAGATACTTGGCATCTCATCTCGGGTGCAAGTTCATCAATGTTTGGGGTCAGGCTCTGGTTCTGATTGAGTGAAGGTGTGCATGCAATATACCGGCGGGCCAGATCTAATAGTAATTAGAAATTATCCTGCGGGCCGAAATTAAATCCACCAAGGGCCTGATTTGGCCCCCGGGCCTTGAGTTTGACACATGTGCTTTAGGAGCTAAATGAAGATTTGTATATTAAGTGGCAATCTTTATTTTAAACATTTCCGAACTCTTTTTAATCTCTGGACACCCTGTCCCTTATTTTCTTCTTTCTTCAAAATGTTATTCATTTCAAATGTCTTTACTTTCTTGAGTTTGGGTTTCCTGTGGTTTTGCTTTTCTACATTTCTTGTGGATTTGAACGTTGAATATTATGTTTACACCTTCAAGTAAAACAGCCGCTGAGGCACCAGTTAGCGGATCTTACGCAGGGTGCAATGATCCAGTTAAGAGTCCTTTCTTTGCATTGATGCAATGAAATGCTTTTATTACTATTATTACTGCATTTCTCAGTGGTACAAACTCATTGTTTTCTTTTTACACGTGCCATTTCTCTTATAAAGATATTAAACAAAAGTTAAAGTTTTACATTTTGCTTAAAATTGGGAATCGTTTTTTTGCAGGTAAAGTCTGTTTGTTGGATTTGTTTGGATATCAGGGAGCAGTTTGTAATCCGAAAGTGTCCCGTAAGAATATAAAGACATCAGCGTGTGATTTCTACCTGTTGGCATGATGGAGGGAACCCCAAAGTAAGAGAAAGCTCCGTTCTCAAACTTCAGCGCCTCCTTTCCGAACTCCACCTCCACTCGACCCTGACGGTGAAACACAGAACGTTTGCTGATCAGAAACTGTCCGAGAAACAACAACAACAACATGTTTTTAATGCAGAATAAAAGTTACCTGCAGCACGAGGATGAAGTGGTCCACCGGTTTGCTGCGCTGGAACAGGAAGTGATGCGGCGATCGTTTGTTCTTCTCGTCGAACTTGAGTTCCTGAACGACACTCGGGTGTTTGATCAGCCTCAGCAGGATCTTCTCTGAGATGTGAGCGGGTTTGAAGGGCTCCACCTCTACAGGAAAATGTTTTTTATTGCACAATATTGTCTGTTCTAACTTCCTTGTAACATTATAACAAATCCAACAGAAATCTGTGAATCGTTTCATATACAAATCCTCAATCCGGACTCTGCTAACATTGAAATCTGAGTTCTTTTAAATGGATGCAAAGCGGATTCCACTTGGGATTTTTTTCAATATTATCATGAGATTTAAAAAATGTTTTAGTAGAGTATTTAAATGAATAATAATATTAAATCTGCAAACCTGATTATTGCTCAAAGTGTACAGTGGAATACAGCAACATTTTGATATTTGATTTATGCAATAGATGAGATATTTGTTGTATTATATTGTACACTTTGTTGAAATATTGGCAACTGTTTGCGAGGAGAGACATTTGTTATAGCAGGAGGACTTTTGTGTGTATCCTCTCTGGACTCTACTACTGTAGGTGAGTTCATGTTCATATTAAAAGATGGCCATGAGGACATTTTGATCAGACATGGGTTCAGTACGAACTAAGTGTTGGAGGAAATGTGGGATGACTTGAGATCATTTAGCTGCAGCTGATTCAGAACGCTGCTGCTGGTCCTCACAAACACTAAAAGAGTGGATCACATCAGTCCAGTTCTGAAGTCTTTACCCTGGCTTCCAGTCGACCAAATCATTGATTTTAAAGTGCTATTGCTGGTTTTTAAAGCACTGAATGGTTTAGGACCAAGTTATAGGAACGATCTCCTGCAAAAGTATGAACCATCCAGGAGTCTCAGGTCTTCTGGGACGGGTCGGCTCTCTGTTACAAGAGTCAGAACTAAACAAGGAGAAGCAGCGTTTAGATTTTATGCCCCGACCATCTGGAACAACCTGCCCGAACCCTGCAGGTCCGCTGCAACTGTTGATAGTTTTCAATCGCGATTAAAAACGTATCTCTTTGACGCAGCATTTGGATGAGTTGTTCAACCTCAAACTGCAGTATGGCTTTTTATCCATGTATTTTATACCTGTTGTGTTGATTTGATTATCTTCGCTTTGCCTGTTTTGAAATGCCTTTTTATAATGTGCTTCCACTGTATTTGTTCTTAAATGTCTTATATTTCATTTTGTAAAGCACTTTGGGTTGCCGTGTGCTGAAAGGTGCTGTATAAATAAATTTGCCTTGCCTTGCCTTAATCAAAGACTTCTTATTAACCTGTTAAGCCCCGTAGCCCCCGCCGGCAGGGGGCTACGGGGCTTAACGGGCTTTTTTTTCACGAAACTGTGTCTCAGGGCTTCTTAATATTTAAAAAACTATGAATGTGTCACACCATCCTAACGGGAAGAATCTCAGCTAACTGACGATATGAACCATTTTTACCGAAACAAAACACAAGTCTCACAAGAAGCGTCTAAATGAGCCCTGAGCGAAAAAATGCTAACACACTCACAGAACTCTAGGTATAAATCGATCAATATACTTATCGATCGATATACCTATCGGATCTGCACAAACAAATTTAGCTAGCAAGCTGAGATTCCACAGATTCTAGAAATATAAGTATCATCACTGAGCGATCAGAACTCGTGACAGGGGAAGCAAATACAGACAACACACGACGTAGCTTTAGGTAGCAAAAAACGGAGATATGCTCACTTTAGCTGTTATTCTGATCAAAAGTCGTGTTCAATGGCATTAAACGAGAAAAGACGCGGCTGAAGGTTAATCCATAGGTTCATCCAATGTGTCTGTCACTTTGAAAAAATTATTGATAATCTATAATTCCATTTTTATGTCAAAAACTGAGTTTTCATATTAGCTGCTAATGATAGCTTCTAGAGTGTATGACCGCTTCCTGTTTTGGCTCGCATCACTCTCACTCCTTATTTGGTAACGTGTGTGTATGTGGAACTTCCCCTCGATTCCATTGGCTCTGACGGTTAGAAAGAGATGTCAATCATCAAAATCGACCAAGGGGGGCCAGAGATATGAAAAATCCATCCAAATGACCCCAGAAGTGTTTTTTTGTTGCTAAATCTCTCTAAAAAGGTCAAATTTCACTTGTTTCGCATCAATCTTGATACAGGGTACTTATTATATGTTCTTAACACCAATCTTAACTATAAACGTAAATACAACCTTACCCTGAAAGCAAAAGGATTTTACGATATGAAATAAATTGAACTAAAGCTAAGTTCATGATTAGAAAATTCATGTGTCCTAGGGTAGTGGGACACAAATGAATATCTTAAATACATTCTTATTATATTATTAATTATATCTTTTTTTCAATAAAGGCCAGAAAATAAAGTTCATTACTGACATGTAGAATCCTCAAAAGAAAAAAACATGTCAAGCTTGAATTAGTTTTTCAGGTTTAGAAGGATGTTCACTGAGCTAGTTTGTTTCTTCTTCTAAGTGAGGATGTAAACACAGACACAGAGCAGCGATCTGATTGGCTTTTACCTGTGGACAGGAAGCACAGAGCAGCGATCTGATTGGCTGTTACCTGTGGACAGGAAGCGGTGCGTGGCCATGAGCAGCTGAGGAGAAATGTTCACTTTCATCTCGTTCTCCGACAGCTTGAAGATGGAGAAGTCCTGCTGCTTCCTCTCATGGTGAGAAACACGACGCTTAGTACGGTTATCAGCTGACAGAACACACACACACACACACACAACACACACACACACACACACACACACACACACACACAAATGAGTATGCAAATCATGCAAACTATGCATATGCAAAACTTTTATCAGGAGGGGGAGCTGACATTGTGGGGCATAGACAAGGTTGGGAATAGGTGGTGTGTGTGTGTGTGTGTGTGTGTGTGTGTGTGTGTGTGTGTACATACTGTAGAGGTCTGTCTCGTCCAGGATCTCTGACTTGATGATCTCCTCGATGACGTCCTCCAGGGTGACGATGCCCAGCACCTCGTAGAAAGGGTCTCCCTCCCCCTCGTTGTTGACGCGCTGCACGATGGCCAGGTGGGACTTCCCTGGAGGAAATAAGGTTACATTAGTATTTTAACCCAGAATGCATTTAAAAAATACTTCACTGGGCAAAACATGTTTCATAGAAAAGGTTAAATCAGAATACCTTTATTCGTCCCACAGCGGGGAATTTGCATTTGTTACAGCAGAAGAGAGCCAAAGACAGCTTAATGTAACCGTTTTGAAGATATAGAAAATTACTATTTTTACTCAGAATGCATTTAAAAAAATACTTCACTGGGCAAAACACTTGGACGGTAAGTGCCAGTGAAATATCTTTACCAACAACAAAAATATATATATTTCATAGAAAAGTGATATTTTATTGTAGTTTAAATGTAATGAATGTGTGTTTTTCCATTTCAATAACCCTGAACAATTTGTACTCATCCTCCACCTCACTGCGATTAAACTTCTACTAAACACTGCAACTTCTTTGCACACATGATATTGTTTTAAACTTTTTTTAATAGTAAGTTGGTCTATTATAGTGTATTCTAACTTATTATATTTGTATACTGTGTAATTTATCTCGCTAATATTTATATTGATTGACTGTTTATTTTTCTATCTTGTTCATTTTTAATGCATGTGCACTGCCTTGTTTACATGCTGCTCTAACAGAACCGTGCCCCAATCTGGGATCAATAAAGTATATTAAACTGATCTCATCTAATAAGAAGTTGCTGACAAGCTGCACAAAATTGGATTTCATTTTTGAGAAATCATAAAAGAAATGAAGGATTTTAATTTGTCGTAGTAAAATATTTTTCTAATGTTTCGGCTGAAGTAATTCATTGGTTTATTAATGACTTAATCACTTTACAAAGAGTTAGAGCCACTCCTAATGATGTCATGATGAGATGGATGAAGTTACTCTGTACAGAAGCTGCATATCATCCAATAAAGACGATTATATAATTATAATTTGTATTAGATTTGAGTAATGCCATCTCTTCTTCATGTGTGTATGACTCACACTGAGCTCATTAAGTGAAACAGCAGCTGGGAGGAGGATTCCACACACACACACACACACACACACACACACACACACACACACACACACACACACACACACACACACACACACACACACCGTCTCTGCATGCAGTAACACACTCCGTCACATGAACACACTCCAGAGCTGCAGAGTGTTTTCCTCCAGGATGATGAGTGTGTGTTTCCGGAGGTAAAATCTTGGGGCGTTCCCGAAGATAAACGAGTCGTTAATAATCCGTTCACTGCTGCGTGACAACGTTTCTGTCCTGAAGCCAAAACGAGGCTAACGAGATTCTGCACTGCAGCTCAGTGTGCATCACACAGTTATACCATTACACAACTCACAACTTTATTCACACACGCACAAATATATGCAGGAATATGCATACACAGAATACAGAGGGAATCCTTGTTCGTAACTCTGGCTGCAAATCAACTTCCTCACAGAGCTTCTACGCCGTCTGCCTGCCAAACACTACCTCCAACACACACACACACACACACACACACACACACACACACACACACACACACACACACACACACACACACACACACACACACACACACACACACACACACACACACACACACACACACACACACACACACAATAGGTCAGCCTTACATACAAACTAGTCCGAAAGCAGGAGAGAGTGTTTGCAGCTAAGGTCTTATGTTTCCTGATAAATGCAGATTTACAGGGAGAAACTTTACTGACTTTTTATTTGCCATCATGTTCTTCCTTCTAGTGTTTCTTTGACCTCCTAACCTTTTCTCAAACTCCCTCTAAACATCCTCAAACTATAAAAAGACTCAATGACATTATCATACTTTTATGGAATTGAATCAAAAACTGTATGTAAAGAAAACTGTTTATATTAACATAACTATGGATGGCTGCAGCATGCAAAACGTAAAAATATAGACAACATTTAGGACACTTTCCTGTTATGTGGCGTGTTGTGTTTTGTGCTTGTTGGGAGGCTGTGGCTCAGTGGCTGGTGTTACTCCAGTGGCTTAAAGTAACAAGAAGAGGGAGGACATTATTCAGGGGGGTCTGTGTCAATGGAAAACCTTCAATACAACAGCTCATTACACTTTACATTATTACTTTTCCTTCATTTAGCTTCATTTTAATCTAAAGCGACTTACAATAGGTGCAATAAACTATGAAGATAAGACTCTACCAATACAAAGTGCAGGTACATTCACTTCAAATGAGCAAAAGCATCGGTGCATTAGTTTCAAATGAGCTAAAGTGCTTTCTTTTTTCTTTTGTGTTGAATGTAATGGACAGGGTGCAGTGGAAACAGGAGGGTTTTCACTTTGGTACAGTAGATGTTTAGACATCCTGCTGTCCTGATCACAATAGCAAACAGGCGTATCTTTGTTGATTGGTACATGGGTCCAAAGCTCCCCATCCTGCAGGTAATTGTCTTATTTTGACAATATCTGAGTACCAATACACTTAGTTCAGTTTTGATCCACACAGAGTCTTTCCTCATCTTCATTTGGAAGCTCACGCTGCTCCTCTGGTGTGTTTCTGGCTCTTCACTGAAAGACTAACTGTCTGGCAGAGAGCTGCAGACTCTGCTCCAGGATGTGTGTGTTGGTGTGTGTGTTGGTGTGTGTGTTGGTGTGTGTGTTGGTGTGTGTGTTAGTGTGTGTGTTGGTGTGTGTAATGTTCAGCGTTCAGCTTCCTGTCTGTCCAGTCTTTCCCCTGGCAGAGAGGAGAATCTCTGTGCTGCACGGTGGGAAAGGTGTTCGCTGGCCAGTTCTAATGGTGCCAGACACACTGCTTAACATTCAGGCCAAACACAGAGTAATGATGGGCCGTCCCTAAAAGTATCTTCATTTGCATTTTAGATATCTGGCTAACATTAAGAGGCTCTATTCTGCTTTTTGGGGGTTATTTTTCCTAGAGAGTGTTATATAGGTTTTAGTGCATGTAAATGGTCTGAAAAGGCTAAAATCCCTGTGTTCCCTCCAGACTGGGCTCTGGTTTCAGACAGAGGGTGAAAAGAGGTGCTGCAGCACAGACAGTATGAGAAAAATAAAGAGCTTTTTGAACATTAAAGCATGGAGACATGTCACAGTAGAGACACTACATACTGATATACACCTGAACATCAGCAGGAGAGGACTCTTTAAAGTAGAGACACTACATACTGATATACACCTGAACATCAGCAGGAGAGGACTCTTTAAAGTAGAGACAATACATACTGATATACACCTGAACATCAGCAGGAGAGGACTCTTTAAAGTAGAGACACTACATACTGATATACACCTGAACATCAGCAGGAGAGGACTCTTTAAAGTAGAGACACTACATACTGATATACACCTGGACATCAGCAGGAGAGGACTCTTTAAAGTAGAGACACTACATACTGATATACACCTGAACATCAGCAGGAGAGGACTCTTTAAAGTAGAGACACTACATACTGATATACACCTGAACATCAGCAGGAGAGGACTCTTTAAAGTAGAGACACTACATACTGATATACACCTGAACATCAGCAGGAGAGGACTCTTTAAAGTAGAGACACTACATACTGATATACACCTGAACATCAGCAGGAGAGGACTCTTTAAAGAGACACTACATACTGATATACACCTGAACATCAGCAGGAGAGGACTCTTTAAAGTAGAGACACTACAAACTGATATACACCTGAACATCAGCAGGAGAGGACTCTTTAAAGTAGAGACACTACATACTGATATACACCTGAACATCAGCAGGAGAGGACTCTTTAAAGTAGAGACAGTACATACTGATATACACCTGAACATCAGCAGGAGAGGACTCTTTAAAGTAGAGACTATATTGATATACACAAAACAATAACTTTGTCCCACATTAGCTCTAACTTCTTCAAGTAGAGACGTTAAATAAATGTATAATACACAAAATGACAGTGAATCAGTTCCCGATCAGAGAATATCTGCAGATAAAAAGGGTCAATCTGCACAAACTCGCCACATTAGGCCCTTAAAACAACACAATAGGCAAACTAACTATGGAGTGCAGTTTGATTTTCTAACCGTTGATACGCAGCTACGTTTTTTTCCCAGAGCTCCACTGCTGCAGGGGTGAACGAGGGAACCATGTTTGTTCTGCCGCAGTGCTTTAAAGTGTTATTACAGGAGAGAGAGAGAGAGGGAGGGAGCAATAAAACAGAGAGAAAGAGAAGCAAACGTGTTGTTTATTATCCTCCCGCCTGTGCAGATTATCTCCTCCAAATCCCTCTGCGCAGGAACACAGAAATCATCCTAAAACTCTGATTGCATCTGCCTTCACACAACGTGCACCATGACACA
>CM062266.1:34033135-34218135 GCA_031216635.1 Dissostichus eleginoides | reverse complement strand
TTTTCACCCCTTTTGACCCCTTAAAATAATGTGTACATGAAATCCTTTTATCGACTTATTGTATTAGTTGCAATGTAATACTATATGTACAACTGAGACTGCACCTCAATTGACCTCTCTCACTCACACACACACACACACACACACACACACACACACACACACACACACACACACACACACACACACACACACACACACACACACACACACACACACACACACACACCTGCAGCCACAGCTCCGGGACAGCAGATCTCTCCACCACGGACACCCAGAAGTCCCTGGTCCGGTAATGTTCCCATTTGGATCCGTCAAACGCGCACATGGAGTAGAACTTGATCTTCTCTCCTCTGCGCAGATCCTTCGCCAGCAGCTCCACTAACACCGAGTTCTGACTGGACGCGGACTTGAAGGATCCCAAAACCTCAATGTCGGACGTCCTGGAGTTCTTATCCATGCACATGTTCCTCTTCGGGTGGACTTGCCCCTCTCTGCCGGGGCTCGGCTCCTCGATGAAGGCGATCCAAGGCGCGGCGTTGTTCGCCCGGGTGGTCGCGGTGCGGTTCATCCTCTGCGGGGATGTAGAGTAATAAACCCGCAACATGAAGCGGGTTCCCTCAGTGACTTTCAGCACCCCGTCGGCCACGGACAGCTCTGCTCCGGTCTCCTCCGGACGGAAGCCGAGGAGACCGTGCACCGGAGAGCATGAGGCGGTTAGGAGGAGAAGCAGGAGCCGGAGAAAGGAGAGCAAAGACCGGGGAGGAGAGAGCTGAGCCCCGCCGGGGAGCACCGCATCCTCCGCAGTCATGATGCGGTGTGACGGGAGGAGGATTCAATCCAGAGCAACCGGTTCACGTGGTGCTGCGTGGTTCCGGTCCATGTGGGAGGAGGAGGAGGAGGAGGAGGAGGAGGAGGAGGAGGAGGAGGAGGAGGAGGAGGAAGAGCAGCTCTCTGAAGGATGTTCTGCCTCCACCGTGCCTGACGTAACTTTCCAAAAATAGCATGGAGCTCAATGCCATCAGACATGACTGTAATCCAGAGTTTATTCAAGATGCAAAGGCTTTATTGTCAGATGCACATTAGCTACAGTGTAGATATGGCAGTGCGAATCTGAAGTCCAAGGCTCCTTCAACAATGCAACATAAATATATAAGACATAAAACAATAACACACATTTATAAAAACAATAAAATAGTGCAGGAAGAAACAGAGTGCAATAACAAAGTGCAAGATTATGTTGCAAGACCAATGTGATGCAGATGAAGTAAACTATATACTGTACATGTACAAAAATCAACTGCTTGCTTTATGGATTATTGTAAAACCCTTTGATTAATGACCTTCAAGCCTATAGCTGCACATGTGGGAAACCTGATGATTCAGGATGTTATGTTGTGTATTCTATGGACTCTCAAAAACATATAAATATATATAAAACCAAGTTTCTCCACAAGAAATCGCGTGTTACTCGTGTGCTCAGCATTTATTTGCAAATAAGTCATTCCTTTTTTAAATGCTTAACAAATGACACATTTACAATAAAATCTAAGTCAAATAGGCCAGCACTTATATTTAGCATGAAGTGGTGAACGAAGGAGTCCTAAAGCCCTGACATGAATCAATGAATTTGACCATGACATGGCCATTTCTACTGATCATAATTCCATTGTTGAGGTCTACTCAAAAAGATTTATATTGTGCAATTTTCCAAACTCACATTGGTTTCTCATACAGCATCTCTATAGTATGTGTATTCACTCTCTGTCCACACCGACTCACAGCCTCCCGCCGTCTCAGGGAGGAGAAATCGGCGGAGCTGCAGCTGAGAAAAGATTGAGTGTGTGTGTGTGAGGAAGTCACTTAACCTGACTTAACGGACGTAACGTAACGGCTCCACGGATTGGTCCATTTGGACCAATGGGTCTATTTGGGCATGGGCACGTCACTGTACCCAGGAAGAAAACAATGGAAAAAGAGAAATCTCCAACGAGGCGTTCTGGAGCAGCATAGACAGGTCTTTTCTGTGTTAGAGTTTTACTCCCTACAGGGTGTACTTTGAGGGTTTGTGACTCAGACCGTTTACATGCAGATAAAGCTACATAACACACAAGGGGACGGGTAATAACCGGAAAAGAATGACATGGGACCTTTAAGAAAACAATCAAATCATCTGACTCCTCAGGTAGGATGGCTGTGTCCTGAGAGGGGTGTCAGAGAGCATTATGGGTAATAACTTGGTCGGCTACAGGAGCTTCTTCAGTGGTTTAACTCTTACCACCAACACCATAAACCCACAAACAGCAGGAAATACCTTCTTCCTGTTTCAAGCTTCTGTACCATGTGACCTTATGACTCAAAATCAATGCAGAATATCTGACTACATTGCATAATTAGGACACACCTGTATCGATTGGATTTTAGTCCATCTTCACTTTTCAGTTAATATTGTAATGACAGTTTCTCGATGAAGTCTCATTTATATTCAATAGCTCAAATGTCATGTGACCCAGTGACTCTAAATCAATGCAACATTGTAAAACAACAATTAACACTGTTCACCTTTTATTTTAAACTTTGTGTTCTATTCAATATTCTGATTATTATTTTTTCTTAGCTTCCATGTCATGTGACCCAGTGACGCAGCATTGTATTTCTACACCGGATGAATACAACACACCTGCTTTTCAATAAGAAACGGTATAACAACATTAATTTCGAAATAAAAAAGCACAAAAATCCTATACAAACTGCTGTTTCCTGCTTGCCCAGTGTTGTTATACAATGCTTCATTAATATGAGACTTTAACAAAAAGAAAAAAAACAGCAGAGGTATCAACATAATACTCATGTTAATTAGAAGGTGCACTAAAATCCACTATACAAAAGGTGTGTCCTACTTGTCCAGGGTACAAAAACAAGTATGCATAGATTAACATGAAAGCTATTGAAAAATAAAAATAGTCACATAAATGTTAACAGTAAAATGTGCTCAGTGCATCTCCTACAGAGTCAAGCAAAGTCTTAAAAACTTTAGGAAGTGTGGATGGATCAGATTTATTCAATAATTTGACCCACTTGCTGATTTATTCAACCTGTCTTTGTCCACCTGTGAGTTGCCGACTATTTGGAAATGTGCACGCATCACTCCACTCCATAAAGGTGGTGATTTACTTGATACAAATAATTATAGACCAATCTCTATAATCTGTTCTATTTCCAAAGAGAAAATAATTTATAATCAACTGTCACATTATCTCAATACTTATAATATTTTATCTCCGGTTCAATCTGGTTTCAGGCCTAATCACTCCACAACAACTGCCCTACTTACATTTTCGAATGACTTGTACTCTGCTGCAGATGATGGTGAACTCACAGGCGCCATTTTTATTGACTTGACAAAAGCCTTTGATTTCGTTGATCGATATCTGCTCTTGGATAAACTTCACGGCATTGGCCTTTCTAATAATACAGTGTTATGGTTTAACTCGTACCTTCACAATAGAAAGCAATGTGTGGTTGTCAATGGAAAACAGTCTGACCTGTTGATCCAACAAAAGGGTGTACCCCAAGGATCAACTCTGGGCCCACTTCTGTTTTCTATTTACATAAATGATTTATCTTCTTGTCTCATTCATTGTCGTAATCACCTTTATGCTGATGACACTGTCATATATATATATCCAAATCTGTCTTTTCATAAATTCAGATCTCTCTTCAATCGGATTTTAATATCTTACAGGACTGGCTATCACACGATAAACTACTGCTCAACAAAACTAAACACCATGGTCTTTGGTACCAGGCAGAAGCTCAAATCTAAACCTAATGTAGTAATAAAATGTAAGGATGGCACTTCTCTGCATAAAGTTGATAGCTGTAAATATATTGGTGTATGGCTAGACTCTGAACTTTCATTTAAACTACATATAAATCATGTAATACAAAAAGTCAATTACGGAATCGGTGTCTTAAACCGCTCTCCCAATTGTTTTACGCTCAGTGTCCGTAAGAGAATTGCTTCTCAACTTAGTCTTCCGATTACGGACTATTGTGATGTTGTCTACCAAAATGCACATAAATCAGATCTTGCTCCACTCAACATAGCCTACAATAGACTATGCAGATGTGTTCTTGGTTGTCCTTTTCGTACACATCACTGCACAATGTATAACCAACTTAAATGGCCTTCATTAAATGTAAGAAGACACACGCATTGGCTTCAGCTGATATTTAAATGCATTTATCTTAACTATCCCCATTATTTAAAGCAGCATTTTGTACCCTACTCACCAAATCATCAAGTTAGACCAGGGGTGTCAAACTCAATTTCATCCCGGGCCACATCAGCATTATGTTTCCACTCAAAGGGCCGGTTGTGACTTTAAGACTATATAAATATATAATATATATGAAATAATGTATTATATTACATGATTGCCTCTGCATTGGATTATTATCGGATAGGGTAATAACTTAGTAATTAACTACGTCTGAAAGTAGAAGTCCAGGGCAAATAATTGCAAGTCTCTTCAGTGCGCATCTCACAAAACAAGATGCATTGTGGGACATGTAGTTTATGGGCAACGTGCCTCTGTAAAGTGGCATGTAACCGTATAATACACGTATTATATTCTTTGCAAGCTCTTGCCACATTAAATGAAGTTGCGGGCCGGATTTGGCCCCCGGGCCTTGACTTTGACACCCCTGAGTTAGACACTCTGTCCAGATTTATTTCTCTGTCCCCTCTGCAAAAAAATCGATTGGCAGAAGAGCGTTCATGTTCAAAGCCCCAACAGACTGGAATACTTTACCTGCTGCTATTAGATCTCTTGCATCATTGGGTATGTTTAAACATTCATTATCATCTCACTTTCAACTGGTCTGCACTTGTTATTGATGAATCTGATATTGATGAAACTGATCTGCTCGACTGTCTCTCAAATTGTAATGATTGTATGTATAACTTGAATGTTATTTAACAGACTGTACGTGGTTTGTCTTGTTTGTCATGTTTTGCTTTCTGTCTTTTTGTTTATGTATGTCTGTAAGTTGTTGCTATTGTCGGGACCCCCTTGAAAACGAGATGGCGCATCTCAAGGGGTTTATCCCAATAAATAAAATGTCTATATAAATGTGACTGCCGTTAAATGAATGTCCATATGGTGGCACTAGTGTAAAGGCTATGAGAGGCTGAGGAGGAGACTCACGTAAAAGAAACAGCAGATAATAACATGCCAGTTTACCTTGAAGTACATTTTGTAATACAATGCAGTAGTAATGCAGTTATGTTACTTGTACCAGAGTATTTTCACACTGCAGTATTTGTACCTGTTCTTACATATCTGAGTACTTCTCCCACCAGTGGTTTGGTGTCCAAACAAGCTTTTGTTTGATGACCCCTTACTGTGGGCGGGGCTTCGACCTGTTGCAGGATATACTTTACATTACTAGCATTGTGCTGTTTCTAACCTCATGACAACATTTTTTAAAAAGGTGACAGCTGCCCTGCAGCTAACCTTGTGAAATCAACAGTAAATAGTGCCTTTTACCTTCTAACTCTGCAGCTTTTACGCAATACACGTGTCCGATTAAATCTGCTCGTGCGCGGTTAAAGTCCAGTTGATTCAGTTCCAAAGTTGCTCAGAAACCCAAATTCTGGTCAATATTTACAGAGGCAGGATAGAGATTAACTCAGCTCTCTGCAGCAGCTGCTCACAGTCCCAGCTGCTCTCAGGTCAGTGTCTGCCTCAACATGCAGTGTGTCCGGGTGCTGAGAGGGCTGAGGCCGCTGTACAGAGCTCAGCTGTCCGCATGGACCGGGACCAGAACTGGAACCAGAACCCAGAGCCAGGCAGCCGGGACCAGGCTGGATCTGAGCGGGATTTATCCGCCCATTGCGACCCCTTTCACCGCAGAGGAGGAGGTGGACTACCCCAGGCTGGAGGGGAACCTTCAGAAGTATGCACAGATCCCGTTCAGAGGTCAGACCCGGGACATGTCCCCACTCCCCAACACTCTTTCGAATGGCTGGTTTTGTCCTTTTGCTTCATTACTTTGTTTAAAGTGTTTTCAAATAGCTTGCACCAAGACATGTTAACTAACCAATCAAAAAAGAAACGTTACAAGGTGTATTATGCAGTCATTATGCAATCATTTTGAATATTTCTTGATATAGTTTCTTGTTGTTTACCTGATCTTTGAAAATGTCTACTCTGAAATCATACTGATCCCCAATTGCATTGCCTACAATTGTATATGTTAAAACTGTTTAAAAATCTTCTGACCTCTATGTCCCCACCAATAATGAACACATAATGACACCTTTGTGCCCAAGTATCAGAGAGCAAAATAACAGATACAAGTCAGGTTTCTAAAAAGCTGTTTTAATGTTACCTGAGTAGGCGTTCAGGGGTCGTTAAGAAAGACCCGGATGGTCCATAAACATGGGCTTTTTATGTAAGTCATTCTAAAACATATTGTTGCATTCCTATTTTCAATCATTCAAAGGCTTTGTTAAAGTAAAGAAAAACACACACATTTTATATATTTAACATTTAGAATGAGAATATTATTAACCAAAAAGTCATCTTTTAGAGTCCATACATCATTTCTTTTTTAAACAAGTTTTGCAGTGTAACTCAGATACACTTAAAGGTGGGGTAGGTAATTCACTTCAGAAACACTTGTTGTTATATTCCATGGAATGCTCTTAACATCCCGATAGCAATGACTAATTAAATGCTTTGACAATAAATACATTAAATAATATCATCTGTGGAAGCCGTGGCGCTGTAAAAAGCACGACCAATCATCTGAGCCGGCCCGGGTAAAGTAACTGGATGGCCTACCTGCCTGTCAGCCTTCCATCTCGTGAACAAACTTATCTCGTGCCCTCATTGGTCATGTGCGCGTTCGTGTGTGTTGGAGGAGGGGCTCTGTAAGGAAGTCTGAAGGAAGGGGCAGATTTTTTCCGGTTGTGTACTTTCAAATTCTAGCGCACTCGAGCTGGTTTCTCCATTCTTACCTACCCTACCTTTAAGTATTTGCCTCTGTTATGTCAACTTTGACAAAGTATAAAGACTAACAGTGAGGAAGCAGTAATCCAGTGAATGTAAAACTCAGATGAAAGACTTTAGGAAAACATGAATTCAACTTTAGTCTTTGTTTAAACTCGTTACCCATTAATAAGAAGCTGCTGGATGTTCTCTGGTTGTCAGCTGGTTGTCAGGATCAGTTTAGGGACCTGACAGAGAGGACAAAGTTCAACATGGAGGAAAAAACGCAGAATCACCTGGAGATCTGCAGCTGTTTGTCGCCATCTGGAGGATCTCTATCGCTAATACAACGAGGCTTTTTTTATTCAGACCTGCATTTATTGAGTTGTGTTATGTGTTGCTCTGTCTGTGGATTGGGAGCTTGTTGGTTGTTTGTGAAGCACTTTGTGTAAGTGTATGAACATGGCTCTATAAATAAAGTGTGATTGATTGATTTATAAACAGTAGGCTACTTTGAAATTGAAACACTTGTAGTTTTGCTCTTCCTCTTTGTTCAGTGCTTTAGACATAGCCTAATTTTCCAGAAAGTACAGTATCTAAATGACATTCAATGTTATGTGATATCTACTGCTACTACTGTTATTTATTATCAACTAATATGATCCTTAAGCTTTATATGGGCATATTACATTTCATTTTAAGATAACAAATAATAAAATAATAATAAAAACAAACCAAACATGGATGCCACTTACGTGCAACAACACTTATGTTACTAGTTAAGATTATTACTACTACTGGCAACTACTCCTTAGTTCGACCATCTATTACTGTAACAAGAATCTGTATGTAAGCTGTGCAATGTATACATTTAATACTGTTATCTACCACACTTAATTCTACGTGTTAACTTATTTTATCTTATAAATACTTATGCTACTTACTTATCTACCTGATTGTGTACGTTGTATGTGGATTCCTTGTGTCTTATAGTGTTTTATTTTTCGTCTCAATCTATAATTTGCTTTAAAGGTCCCATGTCATGCTTTTCTGGTTATTACCCGTCCCCTTGTGTGTTATGAAGTTTTTTCTGCATGTAAACGGTCTGCAGAGTCACAAACCCTCAAAGTACACCCTGTAGCGAGTAAAACTCTAACACAGAGAAGACCTGTCTATGCTGCCCCAGAACGCCTCGTTGGAGATTTCTCTTTTTCTTCCTGGGTACAGTGACGTGCCCATACCCAAATGGACCCATTGGTCCAAATGGACCAATCCGTGGAGCCGTTACGTTACGTCCGCGGAGCCGTTACATTTGGACCAATCCACGGACTTCCTCACACACACACACTCAATCTTTTCACAGACTCCCAGCCAGGTTGCAGGTGTGTGCTCGGGCTGGGTTTCGCTGTGTCTCGCTGTCTCGCAGACGGCCACTGGGCTCATAGGGAGGGGGGGGGCAGGAGCTCCAACAAGCCGTTTAGGACAGAGAGTGAATACACGTACTATACAGAGATGCTGTATGAGAAACCAATGTGAGTTTGGAAAATTGCACAATATAAATCTATTTGAGTAGACCTCAACAATGGAATTATGATCAGTAGAAATGGCCATGACATGGGACCTTTAACAATGTACATTTCCCCAGATAAAGGAATTCTTTTTTTTTTTTTTTACATCCAATAGTACTCCAATTTAGATGAACAGTTTCTTTAACAAGGGGTCACAACATATTTAAGGTCTCAAATCCTAAAAATTAAACATGAGAATATGAAAAACAAAATGTATAGAAATCAAATCAACACCGAGAACGTAAATAACACAGGTATAACAAAAATAAAATAAAAGATGGAATATGATAAAGGAGTTCTGATTCTGTGTTGCAGGTCTGGTGGTCCAGGGCTCTAACGGAGAGTATCCCTACCTGACGGAGCAGGAGAGGGTGGAGGTGGTGAGGACCGTCCGACGATCTCTGCCCGACGGCAAGCTGCTGATGGCCGGGTCAGGCTGCGAGTGTAAGTGTGTGTGTGTGTGTACTCTCAACCCATCTTATGTACAACTTTAACTACAATAACTAATGAAAAGCTGCTTAAATGTTCACCAAAATACAATTATAAAACCTGAAAATGAATAGAATTTTCAGTTCTATAACAAACCCTCAGAGAGACGAGGAAATGTGAATTACCTCGCTCTGCAGTCCCTTTTCTTCCTTTATTCACAAACAATATAAAAACCCGGGCTCTCACTTCAATAATTATTAAAGCAGTACATTTTCCAGGTATTTCTGTTACCTAACATCTCTGTGTGTGTGTCCAATCAAATCAAGTTTTATTTATAGCACATTATTTAACGATTTTTGGTCGAGCCAAAGTGCTGTACATATAATAAAAAGTACCCTACAGTAAAGACATTTTACAGCAAATACAACAGCACAGTTTGTGCAGAATAGCAGTATGAGAAAAACGACACCCTCTGTCCTTAGACCCTCACATCGTACAAGGAAAAACTTCCAGAGAAAAAACCCACAGTTTAAAGGGAAAAAATGGGAGAAACCTCAGGGAGAGCAACAGAGGAGGGATCCCTCTCCCAGGACGGACAGACGTGCAATAGATGCCGTGTGTAAATCGAAGAGATAATACATTTTACAGCGTAGGTAGACCAAATGTTTGGAAATGCATGTGTCTATAATAAGAAGATGAATCCACGAAGATGTCAAAAACAATCCTGTGGGAGCCATCAGGGAAGCAGCATGACGAGACCCAGGCAGGACCGCAGAGACAGGCCCAGCCACGACCCGAAGTCCACGACTTAATCCAGAACTCAGGATAGAGGATCCAGGGCACACGACCACAGCAGACCGGATCAGCCTCGGCTCCGGGTCCCGGCGTAGATGTAGACACAAAACACAAGATTTGGGGGAAGCTGGGATTAATCGGAACATGAGAATACACAGACACAGACAGACAGAAGGAAGAAAGAAGAACAAGCACTCCCTTAGGATAGGTTGAGGGAAAAGGGTAGCAAGTAAGAGAGTAAGAAACAGAGGTGGAGAGGCAAAACGCAGGGAGCAAAGGTCCCCACTGGAGCCTTAGTTGGGATTGATGAGAGGTAAGGAGGTAAGCTGTGAATACGGTCATAACACTCCCCGGCCTGAATAAGCCACTCTGCAAACCTGTTTCCCTCTAATAAAACCTCGAGAGGTCAGAGAGGGAAAAGGTTTTTGGATAAAGAGAGAATAGAAAGAATAGATTACAGAAGTAGAGAGTATGAGAAGTAGAGAGAGAAAAGATTTAGAAGAATGAGTAGTAGTAATAACCTTAGTTTTAAATATATGATCCAAGTTTTTAGGATTTAAGTGAAAGAGCAAGAACAAAAATGTAGGTGAAGAGACACAGCGTATCTACGTCAATGCACTCTGGAAGGTCTTTAGCGTACTCTTAAAACGGAAAGGCTGTCGGCCGCCCGAACATAAACTGGAAGCTGATTCCACAAAAGTGGAGCTTGATAAGAAAAGGCTAGAAGGCCAGAGAGAATAAGTGAGTTTTAAGTGTTGATTTAAAAACCCCCAGGGTCTGGGCCGACCTCACATGGAGGGGCAGAGTGTTCCAGAGCCTGGGGCCAGCTGCTGCGAAGGCTCGGTGCCCTCGGGTTTTGAGCCTGGTCTTGGGCACTATCAGCAACAGCTGGTCAGCCGACCTTAAGGCTCTGGCTGGGGTGTAGCGATGGAGGAGTTCTGCTATATAGGCCGGAGCCAGCCCATTTAGGGCTTTGAAAACAAATAAAAGGAGTTTAAAATCAATTCTGAACCGAACTGGAAGCCAGTGCAATGAGGCCAGAATTGGGGTGATGTGGTCACGCTTTTTATGGCCAGTGAGAAGACGTGCAGCTGCGTTCTGAACTAGCTGCAGGCGTCTAATTGACGCCTGGTCCATACCCACATACAGAGCGTTGCAGTAATCCAGTCTGAGGTAACAAAGGCATTAATAACCCTTTCTAGGTCTTTAAAAGATAAAAACGACTTGGTTTTGGCCAATAGTCGTATTTTAAAAAAGCAGGTTTTGACTACGGTGCTGACCTGCTTATCAAATTTAAAAGCGCTATTGAAGGTCACTCCAAGGTTCATGACAGAGGGGAGGATGTTTTTATTGAGGGAGCCCAGAATATCAACTGGGGAGGCTGGCGGTTGGGGTCCAAAAAAGATGACCTCCGTCTTGCTCTCGTTGAGGTTGAGGAAATTTTGGCTCAGCCAGGATTTGATCTCTGTTAAGCAGTCCATCAACTGCTGTAGTGAGTTGACATTTTGATTGAGAGGCAGATAGATCTGTACATCATCGGCGTAACAATGGAAGGGGATATTGTGTTTTGTGAGAATTGAACCTAGGGGCAGTATGTACAGTAGAAAAAGGATGGGGCCCAGGATAGAGCCTTGGGGAACCCCACAGGTAAGAGGGGCTTTAGCAGAGGAGAAGCTACGGTCTGTCAGGTAGGACCTGAACCATGCAAGGGCAGAGCCTGTGATGCCTGCGGACTGTTCAAGCCGTGACAACAGGATGCTATGTTCCACAGTGTCAAAGGCAGCTGTCAGGTCTAACAGCACCAGGACAGCTGGGCTACCTGAGTCGGCGGCTAGGAGCAGATCGTTGAAAACTCTTAATAGGGCTGTTTCAGTACTGTGCATAGGTTTGAAGCCAGACTGAAACTTTTCATGGATTCCATGCGTGGTTAAGAAAGACTGCAGCTGAGCGTAGAGTACTCGCTCCAGGGCTTTAGATAAAAAAGGTAGCTGGGAGATGGGCCTAAAATTTGCGAGAATGGAGGGGTCGAGATTTTTCTTTTTAAGTAGTGGCTTGACCACGGCATGTTTGAAGGCAGCTGGGACACATCCTGAGCTAAGAGAGGTGTTTACAAGCAATAAAATACTTGCTCCAACTGATTCAAAAACTTCTCTGAGAAGGCCAGAGGGAATGCTGTCTGAAGTGCAGTTTGTCGGCCGCAGGTGCTTGACTACATCCGAGAGAGAAGAGAGGGATACAGGCTCAAAGTGGTCGAGTACTGCAGGGCACAGAAAAGGAGCAGGATCTGGGGTAGCACTAGTGTGGGCTAGCCTAAGAGCAGATACTTTTTCGATAAAAAATGTGAGAAATGTATCACAGAGAGTAGTCGATGGCACAATTGGAGAAACATCACAGGGATTAATGATAGAGTTGAGGACATTAAAACTGTTTTGGCTGCTGTCTGGTAGTCGGAAAGGCAAGCACGAAGGATTTTTTAAGGAGACATGGAGTTTATCCTTTTTCCATTTTCTCTCTGCACGCCTGCAGGTACAGTACGGTCATTCAGCCACGGCTCTGAGAGAACTTTGGTGCGTCTAAGCGTAAAAGGAGCAACAGAATCCAGTATTAGTGTACATGTCGAGTCAAATATGGAGATAAGCTCATCCGCACTGAGAGCACAGTTCACCTCTAATTTACAGATCGGAGAAGCATTAAAAACATCAGAAAACTGTGAGGCAGTCAGGGGGTTAATTGAACGCAGACGACGCGCTGGGGCACGTGATTCGACTCCTGCGGAAGGGATCGAGGTTGTAAACAGAACCGGTAAATGGTCTGAGATACACGTTGCTGCACAGATTTCATCCACAGAGACAGACAGTCCAAACGATAATACTAAATCTAAGGTGTGTCCTTTTTCGTGTGTTGGGCCAGCCACGGACTGAATGAGACCGAAAGAATCGAGGAGATTTAAAAAGTCCCTAACCAGAGGTTTGGACTCGCAGCACACATGGACATTAAAGTCTCCGCAAATCAAAACACGATCATATTTCACCATGATTCCGGACAGAAAGTCAGAAAAGTCAGTGATGAAATCCTTATTGCACTTTGGCGGACGATACACGACTGCGCAGAGCACAGGCGAGGCCGGGTTCAGTTAAAAAATCTGCAATTCAAAGCTAGCATAGCTAGTTACAGGGTGAAGCAATCGGCATTGGAGGCTAGCTCTAAACACTGATGCTATGCCCCCACCACGGCCGGTGGCACGGGGGGAGCTGAAGAAAGTACAGTCGGGAGGAAGAAGTTCAGAAAACGGTGTATACTCGCCAGCGTGGACCCAGGTCTCCGTCAGGAACATCAAATCCAGTTCACGAGAGGTGAAGAAGTCATTTAACAGGAACGTCTTGTTTGCTATTGACCTAGCGTTTAGCAAAGCCATGCAAAGTTTTCGCTCCGGGCTTGCCGAAGGTGTAGTGCGTCTTAGCGGGCGAAGATGTGCGTGTTGCACGCCGCGCGGGCCGGGAGCAGTCAGTCGGGCAGGAGGAGCTGCCAGCGGGCCCAGCAGAGGCCGCAACTCCGGAAAGACAGGGCGAATCCACCGATCCCTCAGATGGCGTGCAGCGGGAGGGCCATGACATCTGATGCGCGGATAAGTCCCAGAAGAAGCCGTCAGGTGTGCTTTTTGATGGACAAGCGCACCACCACGCTTTCCCCGTCGTCTAAAGCGCTTTTGGTGAGGCAGGATGCAGGGCAACCGGCGCAGGTAGGTGGGAATATCTGACAGTAGAGGGGGGGCAGTCGATTTACGGTTGCCAGATGTAGGTTTGGGCAGCAGTATAAGCTCCAGTGAGGGTCTGAGGTGGAGGAGAGCTTGGCGATCATAGACGAGCAGAGCAGAGACATTTTGACATACATAGAACAAAAGCAGGATAGCTAAAGGCAGAGAGCTGAGGGAGCGGCATGCCGACACAGGCGCCATCTTCTGATATGATACTGATATGTGTATGTGTGTGTGTGTATGTGTGTGTGTAGGCATTCAAGCTTACAAGGCCTCTTAGCATTGTGTTTCCACAGACGAGCTGAAATCTAAGTAGGTACTTAAGAAACAACTCATCAAGTGCACCATAACAAAGTATAAAAAGCTCCTTCAGCCACGAGCTACTCTGTGAGGAATCTGTCTCAATAAAATGTATTTCAGATGTGTGTTTGTTTGTATTTTACATTTTACAGGAAATAGAGTTAAAACTATAACATGAAGTAGAAATCAATAAATCAGGTTTTTCACTCCTATTGGCTAACGCTCCAACACATTGTACGTGCTAGGCTAAGAGGCGGGACATCTCTAAGCGGTTGACCAATCACAACAGAGCCGGCCAGCTAACCAATCAGAGCAGACTGGGCTCTGGTTTCAGACAGAGGGTGAAAAGAGGTGCTGCAGCACAGGCAGTATGAGAAAAATAAAGAGCTTTTTGAACATTAAAGCATGGAGACATGTCCCAGTAGAGACACTACATACTGATATACACCTGAACATCAGCAGGAGAGGACTCTTTAAAGTAGAGACACTACATACTGATATACACCTGAACATCAGCAGGAGAGGACTCTTTAAAGTAGAGACACTACATACTGATATACACCTGAACATCAGCAGGAGAGGACTCTTTAAAGTAGAGACAATACATACTGATATACACCTGCACATCAGCAGGAGAGGACTCTTTAAAGTAGAGACACTACATACTGATATACACCTGAACATCAGCAGGAGAGGACTCTTTAAAGTAGAGACACTACATACTGATATACACCTGAACATCAGCAGGAGAGGACTCTTTAAAGTAGAGACACTACATACTGATATACACCTGAACATCAGAAGGAGAGGACTCTTTAAAGTAGAGACACTACATACTGATATACACCTGAACATCAGCAGGAGAGGACTCTTTAAAGTAGAGACACTACATACTGATATACACCTGAACATGAGCAGGAGAGGACTCTTTAAAGTAGAGACACTAAATACTGATATACACCTGAACATCAGCAGGAGAGGACTCTTTAAAATAGAGACACTACATACTGATATACACCTGAACATCAGCAGGAGAGGACTCTTTAAAGTAGAGACACTACATACTGATATACACCTGAACATGAGCAGGAGAGAACTCTTTAAAGTAGAGAGACTACATACTGATATACACCTGAACATGAGCAGGAGAGGACTCTTTAAAGTAGAGACACTAAATACTGATATACACCTGAACATCAGCAGGAGAGGACTCTTTAAAGTAGAGACACTAAATACTGATATACACCTGAAAATTCGCATCATAGGGCCCCTTTAATCGTGGAAACCCTCCGACTGACCAGAAAGCCCCGGGGAAAATGATAAATGAGGACGGAAAGCCATTTATTAACAATTTATTCACATTAACAACTGCTGACTTTATTGATTTTTGTGAAAAACATCTCATTAATGATTTACCGACCGTTGTATCTGCACATGTGATGGTTTATTGGAGGGAAACCCATGAGGATTATTTATTTAACTGCAAATACTGCCAAATAGAAAAGATTAAACGACCCCAAAGTGTCTTTTGATGCCTGAAAACCCAACATGTTCTTGCTTCTTCAGATCTATAAACATTAGAACAACATGTCATCTTGCTTTGTTCTGTAGGAAACTTTAACTAACCACAGTGATTCCCAGTAGACCAATAATAAAGCTTAATTATAAAGTTGTTTCCCCTTTTTTCTTTTCGTGCAGCCACCAGAGCCACGGTGCAGCTCACAGAGAAGATGGCGGCTGCCGGAGCTGACGTGGTGCTGGTTGTAACGCCATGTTTCTACAAGGGGAAGATGGACAGCCGTGCTCTGATCCAACACTTCACTGAGGTCAGCCCACATCTCACACATTCTCACACACACATGCTTTTAAGGAAGGTCTTGGAATATTGCAGAAAATAAGCACTAAGGTTGAAACACACATTTATGATACTTAAATGTATTCAGCTGGATGATCTACACTTATTAACACTTAAATGACCAAAATCATTATTCAAACACACACACGTTCATAATTATTATTCAATTTTTTTACCAGAGGCTTATATGATCGTACGGATATGTCGTACGTGACTCCTAATGAGAACAAATACTGATAAAGGTGTCATTTTAGGAAACATGCCTTCAAATCTACCTACAAGTTGATTTAAAGGTCCCCTATTATATTGTTTTTCATCAATATATTACAGGTCTCAGATATATACAAACATGTCTCTGAAGTGTTTGGCTCGAAACTCCAAACAGATCATTGCAGCATCCCATAATCCCCTCTGTTTCAGCCCTGTTTCCAAAGTGCTGATTCTCTGTCTGTTACTTTAGATGAAAAATAAGGAGCCCCTCCCCACGCCCCTCTGAGAGATATTTGGTTACAAAGAACACAATGGTGCTCTAGGAGGAGATTCAGGTGATAAGGTGGGGGGGGGGTTACCTTGGTTGCTGATTGGCTAATGGTTACACAAGCCAAAACATCGTTATGACATCATAAAGTGGCCAAAATCTGATCAGCTCATTTTCAGACAGGTTTTTATATAAATGGATCAGGACAAAAAGAGAGAGAATCTTTGTTCCTGAAACTTTCAGAGTCTCTTCACACAGAGGGGACACATGTTTATAAAAGACATGAAGAAGTGGATTTTGCATAATAGGTGACCTTTAATTATATAGCCTTTGTATTGATTTTTCTTGTTTGATCGTACGGATATGTCGTACGTGTAATGGTGATATTTTAGGAAACATGCTTACAAATCTACCCACTAGTTGTTTTAAGCAAGCTGTAGAGAGGTGTTTTGCAGGGGTAAAGCAGAGATTGAGGGTAGGAGGTGGCAGTCTGGGTTTCTAACCTGTTCTCCTCCCTGCAGGTGGCGGACCGCAGCCCGGTGCCGGTGGTTCTGTACAGCGTTCCTGCAAACACCGGGCTGGACCTGCCGCTGGACGCCGTGGTGACGCTGTCTCAACACCCCAACATCCACGGGCTCAAAGACAGCGGAGGAGACGTAAGACACGCTTTATTTTACTCTGTGTATTCTGTGAGGAGATCCTGATCAGGGTCAGCTTTTGTCTTTTTCAATTTGTTTGTATATGGTTTATTTGAACAAAAGGAAACCCATAATCATTTATTATGGTTTAATACGACTGCAATACTGGCAAATAGGAAAATACATTTGATGCCTGAAAACCCAAAATGCATTCCCTTGATCTATAAAACGTTAAAGAACATTTGATCGTACTTTATTTTGTAGTTAGATATAAGCAACTGCAATCAAAAATGAAACATAGTCATAAAAAGTGGCCAAAATCTGATCAGCTCATTTTCAGACAGGTTTTTATAGAAATGGATCAGGACAAAAAGAGAGAGAATCTTTGTTCCTGAAACTTTCAGAGTCTCTTTCCACAGAGGGGACACATGTTGATGTAGAAGAGACACGAAGAAGAGGGGACACATGTTGATGTAGAAGAGACATGAAGAAGAGGGGACACATGTCGATGTAGAAGAGACACGAAGAAGAGGGGACACATGTTGATGTAGAAGAGACATGAAGAAGAGGGGACACATGTTGATGTAGAAGAGACATGAAGAAGAGGGGACACATGTTGATGTAGAAGAGACATGAAGAAGAGGGGACACATGTTGATGTAGAAGAGACATGAAGAAGTGGATTTTGGATAATAGGTGACCTTTAAGATGTATGACTTGGTACATCAAACCCCTCTTTGGCCTTTTTCAACATTTTTTTAATCTGCGGAATTTGATTGTATATTTGCGGATACGTTTTACATATGCACCTCAAACACCATCTGTCCGTGATGTAGAATCTGCAAGTTCCAATGACTCAGCAGGTCGTCGGGCCAGGTGTAGGAAGTGTTTTACATCTGAGTCTGATCTACAGTCTGTTTAATGTGTTAACATATTTAATGCAGTTTTTACAGAAGCTCAGATCGTGCTGCATTACTGATCACTCACAAAACACATCTAGTGTGTAAAAACCTCCTTTCAAATGTACTTTGGCACAAATATTACAAGATTGTACTCCAGCTAAGACCATGAAAGGTAAATAATTAAGACTCTCTTACACAAGTAATCGGCCAAATAGCAGGAGTTTGCCGACGTAGGTAAATCTGTTTGCCCTTCATATTCAGAATAATCGTATTCCACTTGTCTGCCTTCCTCAAATTGACCCCTCACCTCTTGTTTTCTGCGTGTGGCCTCCTCCCGCCCACCCTCCACTCTGAGTCTGAACTACTCCCACGCTGCTGTCTCCCAGCGAGTGGACAAACATGTTATTTCCCAAATCAGAAATCCATTTCAAAACTTCTTGCAAACACTTCCCACACAGACGAAAAGGTATTAAGGGCTCGACAGGAGCAAACTGCTTTTTATCCCTCCGGCAAATCAAGCCTGAAGGATAAAAGTACACTCTTTACTTTTAGGATCTCCGTCAGGCACCACTTTCCTTTCTGCTTTATTGGAAATAGGCTGCTTACAGTAAATCACAACAATATATACACTGCTGTTTCCACTGATTGTGCAGAATGACATGCTGAACATGACTCCGACCAAACATGCCATTGCAGCAAATTACCAGTGATTTTTGTGTGAGAAACTCCCTTTCCTTGGACTTCAAGCCTTTGCAGACCGTATACATGCACACAAACCTTTCTAACACACCACAGGAAACGGAAAACCCCAAAAGCATAATAGGGCCTCTTTAAAAAGTAACTTTCCGACACTTATAATGAGGTGTGTGGGGTATTCCTATAAAAATAGCTGTTTCTGATTTGTTAGATGATCAAACAGCAGCACAGATTCTCTCAGCTTTTGAAAAAAACTGACCATCTGAAGACACATCATGTAGAGATAGATGTGTTTGTGGTTCCCTGGGCTTCTATTTTTGGCTCAGCCGTTGGTGTTTTTATTCTCTCTGTGCAGCAGCGAGATATTTTGATGTTGACGATATATAGAAAAAGAGATGCAGTCACATCTGACAGACTGGTCATTTGTGAATAAATGAACGAGACAAACTGAGGGTGAAAACAATCAGCTGAATCCTGCTTCCGACATTTGTCATCCAGCAATCTTTCCTACTGCAATTGGAAGTTTCTAAAGGCAAAAAAGTCAAACTGGAGATATTTAATCTACTTGTCATATAGTTAAATATGTGCGACTCTTATAGGAAACACTACAGTTTCACCTGCTCTCGTCTCATGATTCCTCCTACCCACTCTTTTCTACTAATATCTTGTTTTTTTACTTTAAATCTGTGCACCTCCTGCGTGTGCCAGATGTCTGAATCCATTATCGCCTTTACACACCGACCAAAATGAACCTGTCTGTTTGTTGCAAACAATTATCGTCTGTCAGGTGTAATAATTACAATGCCTTCTTTTGTTTATCACTGCAAAACGTCTGAACAGATAACAGCTGCAAATTGATGTTAAAGTTTAAATAACTTGTGAAACAAACATCTCTAAAGAAACATGTTTTTTGGTTTAGATATATATTTTATTGGTATATCAACCGTATATTCCTAAACAGTAATTTTCCGTGTTTTTGTCTCAAAGCAATATTGTGCACTAATATTTGGCCGCTTGGTTAAACCCACACATGATCAGTGCCGTAGTTTTCCTCTGGGATCAATTTCCCACTGAGCGCCGTGCACAGAGCTCAGGTTATTCCAACTTCAACCTCTGCTGCTGTCAACCTTTCTGAAGGGAAACCAATGAGATAACAAGATATGTAGCCAGAAGCGACACGTGCAACCAGGGGAGGTGGAGATTCATCAAAGTGTTTCAGAGTTCCCCGAATACATAACGCATCATTAAAAACATTTCATTTTCTTGCCTCATGGGACAACCAGGTTTGTTAATAGGCATAGCTTATTCTTCCAATGCTTCTTTGTGCATCTTTGATAACGTATAATATATATATAGGGAGAAGTATTGTACTTCTATCATTTACTTAAGTAAAAGTTGCAATACCACAGCGTATAAATACTCTGTTAAATGTAAAAGTCTTAGGTAAAACTACAACAGTATTGGCCTCAAAATGAACTTAAAGTACCAAAATGATAAGCAATCGTTATGCAAAATGGCCCATTTCAGAATAGTGTTCATCAACTTGATGATTACAGTTCATCCCAAGGGGAACATGAATGTTACGGCAAACTTTCCAACAGCGCACATTTGAACAGCATGTTGGTGCTAGAGGAAAAGTCAGGTGATCACAAAAATGAGGTGGATTCATCCTCTGGGGACCATGACTGTCTATACTCAACTAAATGGCAATCTATATATAACAACTGTTGAGATATTTTACATAAAACACACATTTGAACCCTGGTGGAGCTGGAGGAATAGTCAGGAGATCTCTGATATCAGTAAGATCAATCCTCTGGGGACCATGACTGACTATACTCAACTACATGACAATCCATTGAATAGTTGTTGAGATATTTTACATTTAAAGACACAAATATGAACACCATAATGGTGCTATTGAAGTCACATAATCATGGAAATCGGTTGGACTCATCCGCTGGGAACCATGACTAATTCCATGTAATAAACTTCACGGCAATCTATCCAATAGTTCTTGAGATATTCAAGTTAGATCACAGTTAGAGGACCAGGAGACTGACAGTACCATCCATAAAGCCAAGTCATTACAACAAAGAGTCTATTTATTTTAATAGAATTAAAGCACACACATGTTTATGATATTTAAACTCTGAAATCAGATTTTTCTCTGTGTTTCTACACACATATTCCACATTGATGCCCTGAGGTCACAAACATAATTAAGATAGATACAAAAGTGAGAGAAAAGGGTATAGAAAGTACATTTTTGGACTGATACATTATCACAAGACCACAATCTTCAGTAGAGGGTTACATTCCCTTTTGTGCTTACTGTAAGTCACACAGTGCAAAATGAAGAGTGTTTCTCCGACAGTTCTCTCGCTGCGATGTTATTTTTCTCACCAGGAAGCCATATCGAAATAGCCAGAGTGCTGAAACCCTCAGCAGAGCAGCAGGAGCTCCTATAACCTGATTGACTGACTGATCAATTACAGTCCTGCGTGTTTGAAATGACTGATATGGGGAAACTGATTGACAGTCGGCGGGTAAAAATAGACCCTGAAACCGTGATGGAGACTCAAACCGGAGCTGATGCTTTTCCCTGCGGAGTTTCAGTTTCATGTGTTCGTCTCCCTTTGAACAGTTCAGGTTTATTTGGATTCTGCGCTTCATATCCGGATTGACAAAAGAGAATTAAAAGAGGCAAAACAAAATAGGGAGCTTATCAATTATTCATGAGCCTTTCCCCGTCCCCCTCCCTTTTGAAGGTGATTCCTTTTTATTTTACTCTTGGGACTTGTCTCTCCTCCTCCTCCTCCTCCTTCTTCTTCTTCTCGTCTTTAGGCTCTTGAATGATCCCCTCCTCCAAGTACCTTCAGCATGTTAAGAGTCGAATTGAGCGATTTGTTTACCCTGTGAGATGTTAGATTTGTCTCTTGTGACAGCGTCTCCGGGGATTTATAAAATAACTACAGCAGATATTTTCCCTGACAGCAGGGAGGAGGGATGACATAAAACACTCCTGATTTGTAAACCTTCTTCCCTCGTTTCTTTCTTACTTCCTCAGATCTCACGGATCAGCCTGATTGTTCACAAAGCCAAATCGCAGGATTTCCAGGTGTTGGCGGGCTCAGCAGGGTTCCTCATGGCCGCCTATTGTGTCGGTAAGAAGCTAAATGAGGACTAACGGAGCTGTTGATCCTCACAGGGAGGAGATGGTAGCCTACATATCTTCCTCACTGTTTGTTTCCTTTTTATCTCTAACCAAAGCAGAATTTGACTCTGTTGTCTTTGTATATCTTTCATTTCGAGTCCTGTGTTACATAAATGAACATCCACATAATTCACAAATATCTCGTATTATTCAATGTTCTGATAAATGCTCTTCCCCATGAAAAGTGCGTAGTGTCGCATGTTAACATCCACCTCTTTCTACCCACAAACCGGTGTCACTTCCTGTAGTTGCACAGGCTACATGTCCCAAACATGTCCTCTTTATTTTTTCATCCATCCGTCTCATTCTCGTGAACGCAATATTCTAGAAAAGTCAGGAAGAAATATCTTCAAATTTGTCCCTAACATCCCCATAGATCCAAGGAAACACTGCTTTGATTTCAGGGGTCATTAGCTTCACTGCGACCTCACGAAAACACTCTTCTGGCCCATAACGCTAGAATCAAAATACTGATTGGGACAATTTGCAATCTGCTATTCCAAATGGTTGCATATGCCCTAGAGCTGCAAAAAGCATTTGATTAATGTCTAGATCGAGCCACAGAAAGAAAATGGCCAACTATTTCATGAATCAGTTAAATGTGCAAAACCATTATGCAAAAAGTGTAGAAATTGCCCCCCCCCAGATGTGGATATTTCCTGCTTTTCTCTGTTTCATATCATATTAAAGTGAATATTTGGGCTTGGACTGACGAAACAAGACATGTATAGACATCCCCTGAGACTTTGAGCAAATGGGATGGTCATTTTTTTTACTGTTTTCTGCCACTTTTTAGAACAAACATAATCAACAGATGAAAAGACAATGGAAGCAATCTTTAGTTTCAGCCCAGATTTCAGTTGTACAATGCCAGATGGATTCTTGCTTCTACGCTCCTCCACATCTATACAAACCTTATTCCAATAAAAGTTGAAGACAGAACTTTTGTTCTTTTACGTCTTGTGAAACCTGGAAAACTGAGTCTGATTTCTATTTCTCCTAACGTAAGAGTTTGAATGTTACAACCATACCATAATCTCAGACTGGAAACAATGGAGACACACATTTCTTTAGTGTTTAATCCAGCAACCGCTCTGAAGCAGCCTAACAGAAAATAACTAATTGTATGTACCTGTTCTCAAGACCATTTCACATTAAAAGCCTTTTTCAAATAAATCCAAATCGCCAACTTTTTAGGATTTAAGGGAAACTTAATGCTGCACTTTTTATCAGCCCATAGTGGTTTCTTATCCTGTGGGAAAGCATGTGATCTTTTATTTGAAGTTGCAGTGACTCATAGAACACGAGCAACCTTACGCAGCAGCATTTTGAAGTCACGTCTTCTGCCTCTCGACATGCCGGCCACGTACCGTGTTCTGTAAACCCGGATTAGATAACACATTAGGGGATCGCCATCAATATGAAGCCCAGAAACCTAATGAGTCATGTTCACCCTCTACACACACACACACACACACACACACACACACACACACACACACACACACACACACACACACACACACACACACACACACACACACACACACACACACACACACACACACACTTCTCTGTGATCTTTGCTCTCTGGCATGTTCTGATCTCCATGACTGAAATATGGCAGTAATTGGCAGTGTGTGTGTGAGACTGACACAGCTAAGGCTGAGCAAAGTAACACCCAGCGATTGAAATGCTAATGTGTCCACGGAGTGTGTGTGTTCAAGTTTTGAAGTCCGATTTTAAAACCCCACCACCGAAATTCTGAAAGGGTCCGGTCGTCTAATAGTCAGTTGACACCTTGTAGAGCCTCACGACAAAAAGAGTCACTCGCATCTACGGGTTTTCAGGGAAGTTTCAAAAGCAGCAGACATTTGATTGTTCTTTTGTATGATGATCAAAAGAAGGGAAGACATCTCTCACAATGCTTTTGAAAAAAATGGTGTTATCCAGCTGTTATTGCGGTCATTATGCAAGAAATTGCTTAAAAAAGCACGTGTTAAAATGGCCCTTTTATGTTTGCTAGTGTGTTATATAGGTGCATGTAAATGGTCTGCAAAGTCTAAAATCTCTGTTTCCTCCAGAGGGAGTTTTTCTCCCCGCCTGAAACTCCTCCATTGGACTCGTTTGTTTACTTCCAGAACATAGTGACATCACTATGTAACACGTGCGCTTCCATTGGCTGGCGCTCCAACACATAGTACATGATAGACTAAGGGGTGGGACTTGCACCGAAGTTTCTAATAATGAATCCCTACAGAATGTAACTCACAGGAAAACCACAAAATGTAGTTCATCCAATGCACAACTGTTCCCTTAAATGTACAATGTCCCCATGTGATAAATCAAAACTAAAAACTCAAACAATCAAAAGGTTCCTTAATTGAACTAACAATCAAAAGTAGTCAATATATTTTTACTTGGAAGTGATAGTAAAAGTGTTATTGACTACAATTATAATAACTTAGTCAGCGTTAATGTCCAGCATTTAGTGTTTCTTTCCACCAGCTGTCAGTCGCCCAGAGGCTTTCACAGATAGATTAAAAAAATAGTCAACATATTTTTACGTGGAAGTGATAAAGAGTTTACGCATAGTGTGCATGTTTAGCCCTCTTGTGTCTCTTTCCACGAGCTGTCAGTCGCCCTGCAGCCGCCTGTCAGTCGCAGCGTTGGGTAATCCGCTGTCAGCCGTGAGATGTGAGCGAATTCAGCCACGGAAACATAAATCAGACAGAAAACATGTATTCACAACAACAACAACTCCAAGGCCACGGACGGAGGCTGAGTGAAGCTCCTCTCCTCCACCAGACGCTCACAATGAGATGTCACTCTGAAAGGCCATCATATCTTGTTGCCTTGGAAAATGTATGTGTATCGAGCTCTGTGAATAAAAAAAACGACATCACACTCTGCCTACTGATGTGTCGGGGAAGAGGAAGATGGAGGGATGAAATGCTGGACTTCTCTCTCTAAATCTGCTGTCAGTGAATCACTTATGTCTTTGTGTTGACAACAGAGCTGTAAAAACAGGACGGTGATGGATGGCTTTATTTAAGGAGGACTTAAATCCAGTTAGAAAACATCCTTTCTGCTCCGTTTTATCTTCCACATGTGGAAACTCCAGCTGCAGGAGTTCTCTGATGGTCGAAGAAATGGAAACTCTAGTGGCTCTTTTTCTCCGTTGTGATGAATGCTAATGTTTCAGCGCCCTGTGTGTGATTGGTGGATGGAGTATTCAATATTCTAAACATACTCAGAGCTGTGTTGAGTGATTGCACGCTGCAAGATGATCAAATGTGATTTATCAGGCTACTCCCTTCAAGTTAACATGGATATAAAACATCATGTTATCACTTGGTCGTTTACAAACCTTAAAGCTGCACCAGGTTTGTCTGCAGAGATATGGCTCCTCAAAATCCCTGTGAGAGGACTTTGCAACATCCTCTGCCTTGCATCAAGTGAGAGGGATTTAATGTTGATATGTCAAGTTTTCTCTTGTCGCTGTCCTCACTGCTTATTAACTTGTTGATGACCACCTGTAAATGAATTAGGGTTAATGGGATGAATGTATAGTATGTCTATATAGTTTAAAGTGAGGCTGAAGAGTTGTTTTCTGCTGTATATTAATTATTCATCTCTGTGTGTGTGTGTGTGTGTGTGTGTGTGTGTGTGTGTGTGTGTGTGTGTGTAGGTGCGGTTGGCGGAGTGTGTGCGCTGGCCAACGTTCTGGGCCGGGAGGTGTGTGAGTTGGAGCGTCTGTGTGTGTCGGGGCGCTGGCAGGAAGCCAGAGTCCTGCAGCAGCGCCTCATCGAGCCCAACGCCGCCGTGAGTACCATCTGCTGCTCGCTGCACGCTTTATCTGCCGCCACACAGAGAAAACTCTCACAAACAGAGACAGACTGGAGCGTTAGTCACATGAATCTGAGCTAAAACTGATCTGGAGTCCAGAATAATCTCACAGGTTGCATTAAACCCCAGGGAGCGAAGACAAACTGCAGTTTAGTCCTGCAGGATTCATTGCATTCCTCATATTTAGGTTAATTATCTGCATTTGATGACGCTAAAGCTTTAAATGTAAGTCCAGACTTGCCAGAAACAAGGACACTTCCCTCTGCTTAATACACATCACTGTTGATAAGCATATATTTACATTTAATGTTCATTTTCTATTTAGTTTTGTTGTTAATTCATGTGCCATGCCTTGTAAACATGTGACAAATCAATTTCGCAAATTAGGCTCAATAAAGTAAATATACAAAATATTTTAAAGGTAACACAGTAAACCTAATTAAAACTCAAAATTAACCCTCGTTAATACAAATACTATGTACAATCACTAATACTACCTTTTACTTAAGTGTATTTAATAACTTATTTTATTATATTCTTTTATTATAATTAAGTCCTGTTGAAAAAAGGTGAGAACTACGAACAAAGTGACCAAATTATGACTTAAAATCGAAATAAACGTTACACAATTTGAAAAGTTTACCTGCTGAGACCGTGCCTTTTTAAAACGAAGTGTGGCTGAATCTTTTATTAAATCAAATCAGAACCTGTACATTTTCGAGACACAGAACAAGCAGGTAGAAACAGTAGACTTCAAGACCAAAATGTGTGTTTTAGTGTAGATCCACGTGCAAACGTCTACAATATAAGAAACTAAAGAATAATAAGACAAAGGCTGGCTCTTAGCAACAGCACAAAGTTGAGTGTGATAGTTGAGATGTGTGAGGAGACGCCACTGAATAATCTGCTTCAGGCTACAGATGTGTGTGTGGAGGCAGATATGTGTGTGTGTTGAGGTAGATATGTGTGTGTGTGTGTTGAGGTGTGTTAAATGTCACTGCCCTAACCGCATCAATCCACCACGCAAACACCTCCTCAAGCTGCAGCAGAGACATCCAGAAATCAGAAATCCTTCATCTGTCACGCAGCGGGGAGATCTACAGCGTTAAATTAAAAGAGTAAACTATATAAAAAGACACAAGCACTTGTTAATTAAAGGAAAACACATATGTACACATCCATGGTAACAAATATAAGCAGCAGCATTATAAAAACGAGATAAATATATATAAAAAATAATGAGGTGAGTGACAACTGTAGTGTGTAAGAAGTGTGTTTTGCACATAATCCCCTATTACTGTGGTGTTATATTGAGTATTGAAGTAGCAGCCATAACTACTATAAATACTGTATAATAATAATATTGCATTAAACTTCACTCAAATATAAAGAAGTGATACATGGCAGGAGGCAAAATATGGATAATGAATAATAAACAGGTGTAATTTGATCAGAAATCCTTTATTAGTCCCATTGCGGGAATTGTTGACATCAGTGGCGAGCCGTGACTTTTATACCTAGGCCCCGTTCCCTCGAAAAAAGTTATTACGTCACAGCGTATACTTCAGCGGAATATCAAAACAACGGCCCGGGGTGCAAAACATCAATGACAGCGACCCTCTACCACACAAAACAACACCTGTAAATAACCCAATTTGTGTTCTTTGAAATTGAAAAGGATATTGCATTGTGTTTGTTACTTTCGTTGCAGTTGTATGTCTTAAGTGTAATTTGGCATGCTTTTATTTTGAAGGCGAGTTTACGCTGTTGACAGGAAGTTGTTGTTGCTATGGAAACAAGAAAAGCTTCACAGCGGGCGGACTTGTCATAAAGTCCGCGATGATAAAACCCACCCATTTAGAGGGAAGATATGATTGGTCAATTGTACTTTCATTTGACATTACTCTCTCATTGAGTTACTATAGGTGGGCCCTCTGTGAATTCACAGCAGGACCACCAATCAGCTCCTCTCTTCACAGTAACTGCAGAGACGAGCTTCTTTCATTTAACCCTTCATATTCAAACAGAAACTGAACAGGCAGATTCGAAGGATTTATTTCTTTGGAAATGTTATTTTAATTACAATTAAATCAAGTTATTTTGGTAAAACTGATGAAAAACATAACAACATTTAAAAAAAAATATATATATTAAAAAAATAAAGAATTGACGGCTCGCCACTGGTTGACATCTTTAAGAGAACATATTCTGCTCATGTTCAGGTTCATATCAGTATTTAGTGTCTAATATGTGTCTCAAAAATGTACAAGATCTGATTTGTTGTAATGGAAGATTCAGCCACACTTCTTCTGACTCTCGTTTTAAAAAGCCACGGTCTCAGCAGGTGTACCTCTGCAAATCACTGTCTTTAATTGAACTATGTTAACGTTTTATTTATTTATTAATATTATTTGGATTTGTTCTGTTGTGTTTTACCTCCACTTGATGTAAAAACATGAGTCAAAAAAGTCAAAAAAAAAAAGGTTTAAAGAAAAATCGAATCAAATAATAATCAAATACACATACAAACTATGTGTGATGTGTTTTAAATAAGTCACATTATTATGAAGTATGTGAAAATAAGAAATGACTGAAGTAGCATTTAATAGCATTACTAACAGCACTAAACTCACAGAAGAGTAAAGAGTGTACATTTGCCCATGAGCAGCGTTACATCACATCAGTGACATTACAGTGTCTCTATCGATAAAGCTTTGAAACACACAGGTATCTGATGGAGGTGGAGGGGGGTATGTGTGTTTGTGTGTGTGTGTGTGTGTGTGTGTGTGTGTGTGTGTGTGTAGATACTGATTGGCTCTCTGTGTTGCTAGGTGACCAGGAAGTTGGGAGTCCCCGCCCTCAAGCAGGCGATGGACTGGTTCGGTTTCCACGGCGGCGCCTGTCGGTCTCCTCTTCAGCCGCTGAGCCAGGAAGAGACTCTGATGCTGAGAAAAGACTTCTCTAACAACGGCTGGCTGTGAGGTGTGTGTGTGTGTGAGGTGTGTGTGTGTGTGTGTGTGTGGAGTCCAAAATAATCTCACAGGTTACATTAAACCCCAGGGAGCGAAGACGAACCGCAGTTTAGTCCTGCAGGATTCATTGCATTCTTAATATTTAGGTCTGCATTTGATGATGCTAAACGTTTAAATTTAAGTCCAGACTTGCCAGAAACAAGGACACTTCCCTCTGCTTAATACACATCACTGTTGATATGCATATACAGTGGAGGAAATAAGTGTTTGATCCCTTGTAGATTTTGTAAGCTTGCACACTTACCAAGAAATGAACAGTCTGTCATTTGAATGGTAGGTTTATTTGAACAGTGAGAGCAAGAATATCAAAAAGAAAATCCAGAAATTGACATTATATAAAAGTGCGTGCGTGCGTGCGTGTGTGCGTCCTAATCCTAATCAGAATACCTTTATTCGTCCCACAGAGGGGACAGTTACCTTTGTTACAGCAGAAGAGAGCCAGAGAGCTTAATGTTGACTAAGAAGCGTGCAGCGATTAAAACATTAAAACAAATTACACCATTTACAAACTAAACATACTGTAAATCTTCTGAAGAAAGTCAATCTAATTAAGATGCACTTTATTAATCAAATGTTCCCTCGGTGTTATTTACATTACATCACACACACATTGGCTTTAAACACACACATGCACACACACACACACACACACATACACACACACACACACACACATAGGCTTTAAACACACACATGCACACACACACACACACACACACACACACACACACACACACACACACACACACACATACACACACATACACACACACACACACACATACACATACACATACACACACACACACACACACACACATTGGCTTTAAACACACACATGCACACACACACACACATACACACACATACACACACACACACACACACACACACATAGGCTTTAAACACATACATGCACACACACACACACACACACACACACACACACACACACACATAGGCTTTAAACACACACACACATGCACACACACACACACACACACACATACATACACACACACACACACACACACACACACACACACATAGGCTTTAAACACACACATACACACACACACACACACACACACACATAGGCTTTAAACACACACATGCACACACACACACACACACACACAGACACACATACATACATACATACATACACACACACACACACACACACACAGGCTTTAAACACACACATACACACACACACACACACACACACACACACACACATAGGCTTTAAACACACACATGCACACACACACACACACACACACACACACACACACACACACACACACACACACACACACACACAGACACACATACAGGCTTTAAACACACACATGCACAAACAGGATCCACACACACATGCATGAGTGGAGAGGTGTCATAGTTTGATGCCTTGCTCAAAGACACGTCAGGAGGCAACTGACTTTGTAATCTATCCGATCGGGACTTGAACCGGCGACCCTTTGGATTCAAAGCCCGTCGCTAAAAACTGAGCAAATCAACCAAATCAACTTGTTTAATAAATATTAGAAATGTTTGTTTCTGAATCAATTACTACACACTCTGTTTTTACTCTGTTCTCACATTGTTCTGTCTGAGCACTACATACAAAACAGAAATAGACACACAACAAAAAACACAGGGACTAAACTCATCCTTGGTGACTAATAAAAGATAAAACCTCCTATGGGTCACAACACATCCATCAGGCTGGTTTTCATTTCTAAAAGCCTCTAATTAAATATAAATAAATATATATAATCTAACTGGAAACTAGCCAATTCTCTGCAGTAAGCTAATGCTTTTTAATTAACGTCTCGTATGTTATATGCTGTCATAACAAACTCATGTTGTTAATTGAAAAGTGAAAAATAATGTTGTCTATGCACTTGTTTCGACAATAAAAGGGCATTTTACTTCAATAATGAAATGTTTCTGTTCATTTTAGCTTGGAATAAATGGGTTTCTTGGTTTAAAATATAATCATTGCTCATTATCCAGACATATTGGTGCTTTAGTTGAACTGTTCACAGAGACAAGTGGAATACATGATCACGTAAAATACAGTTTCCCTGTTGTTATAACTGTGCCTGGAAATAAATGTTTATATTTTGTTGGGTTTTCCGTCCACGTCCGTCTGTCCGTGATATCTCAGGAACACCTGGAGGGCATTTCTTCACAATTTCACGCACGGTCTAACAGGATGAAAACATGAAGTGATGACATTTTGCACAGACATGGATGTAAACTGCATCTTTATTGGTTGGTAGAAGCATAATATCGCTTGGGGGAATTTCTAGTTTTGCTCCATGACAATGCAACTGGAGAATAATTGAAAATAATAATAATAATAGGCAGTCTATAGCTCAGTGGCAGAGCTGGCACCTTGCAACGCTGTATCGCTCAAATAAAAGCAACACATATATCTAAAAAGTATAATAAATACACTTCACAATTTAAAAAGTGATGCTGATGTTCAGGTGTATATCAGTATGTAGTGTCTCTACTTTAAAGAGTCCTCTCCTGCTGATGTTCAGGTGTATATCAGTATGTAGTGTCTCTACTTTAAAGAGTCCCCTCCTGCTGATGTTCAGGTGTATATCAGTATGTAGTGTCTCTACTTTAAAGAGTCCCCTCCTGCTGATGTTCAGGTGTATATCAGTATGTAGTGTCTCTACTTTAAAGAGTCCTCTCCTGCTGATGTTCAGGTGTATATCAGTAGTTAGTGTCTCTACTTTAAAGAGTCCTCTCCTGCTGATGTTCAGGTGTATATCAGTATGCAGTGTCTCTACTTTAAAGAGTCCTCTCCTGCTGATGTTCAGGTGTATATCAGTATGTAGTGTCTCTACTTTAAAGAGTCCTCTCCTGCTGATGTTCAGGTGTATATCAGTATGTAGTGTCTCTACTTTAAAGAGTCCTCTCCTGCTGATGTTCAGGTGTATATCAGTATGTAGTGTCTCTACTGGGACATGTCTCCATGCTTTAATGTTCAAAAAGCTCTTTATTTTTCTCATACTGCCTGTGCGCCAGCACCTCTTTTCACCCTCTGTCTGAAACCAGAGCCCAGTCTGCTCTGATTGGTTAGCTGGCCGGCTCTATTGTGATTGGTCAACCGCTTAGAGATGTCCCGCCCCTTAGCCTATTACGTACAATGTGTTGGAACGTGAGTGTGACATAGTGATGTCACACTCCCTCTGGACTCGAGGGGATATTAGCCTTTGCAGACCATTAACATGCACAAAACTACAGGAAAGAGAAAACCCGAATACTGAAATAGGGCCTCTTTAAGGGCAATTGACCAATACAAATGGCAAAATAAATAAGTTAAATGAACTTGATATTAAATATGGAGCTTCCTCATGCACAGGAATCAACCAGAACACCTCAGTGAACTGTTTTCCTGTACAGATGTTTACTGAAACCTCTGTAAGTCTCGAGTCCAAGAGGAAGGTTGGAGGTTTATTTTGTTTTAAAACACAGACCTGTCACGCTGTTACGTGTCGAGATCTGTTCAGGAGTGAAGGTCACTCTCAGTCTGCAGCAGAATAACCTGTCACAGAGATGTGAAACAGTTAAAAGCCGTAATTACCGCAGTAATTAAAGCCGAGTGTGGCAGGTAGTCATGGCGATGATGAGAGCCTTCAGCTTTTTCTTTTTTTTTAACACAGCAGTTTCCTTTCTTTTATCCGACTAATTAGAGCCTTTTTTAGCGGACATACTTCTGGATCATAGAGAGAAGATGCAGTTTGTGCAGGAGACTCTCATTACAACAGATTGTGGAGACTCAAGTTTTCACTTAATATCTGCTTTATTTCTCCATTTCAAAACACAATTTCAACATCAGATGATTTTTCTACTCTTTTTTTTAATATTCAATGTTCTACATATATATATATGTAAAATCCTTTTTTTTTAGGAAATTGGTTCTGGACTCTCCTGCATTTCAACTACATGTACGTATACAAACAGTTACCATTAAAACACATTAACATATTATCACTCATACAAGACCTATTGCACAACCCTCATGGCCGACATTTAAATGTATATTTCATTACATGTGAGTGTTGAGAAGCTTAATGGAGGTTTTGAAATAAACTATTTATTGACTTAATTCAGAGCCGTAGCCCCTCTAACGCATATGTTATGTTTTTGGTATTTTTCTGGGATTTATAGGTTTTTGAAACTGTTTAATTTTCTATTTCTTTCTAGAAAAGTAGGCCTGTGCTGCAGTCATTTACTGCGGTGCATTTGGATATATTACCACGCTTTTTTCTGACTCTGTTCATAGATGATAGTTGCAATATCTGGTTAATAAAAAGGGTAGAAGTGGTAGACAGCAATGTGTCCAGGGATTATGGAATAATAAAACCGTGAGACTAATAGTTAGTATTTGATCTTGCTTTGATCAAATCATTCAGGTATTTGATTCAGTGTTGTTAAAATGATGCATATTAGCATACACTATACTTGAGGACTTGATTTTGGATATCAGAATGCAAAGACTTTCCAAAAGTGTTTATTTGTGGTCTTATTTACCCAATATATGCCGCTCTGTGTCTTAATATCATATGATATAGTCTACTCTGACCAACAGTCTAACAAGCAGTTTTAAAAAGCTGGAAGTGGTTGGTGTTGGTTTGTTATATAAATACTAAAAAAGTACGTTTGTTTTTACACATTCAACATGTATCAAGAGATGGCGACCATTTGAAGATGCATTAACTGTGAAAAGGAAATTACAAACACACTTATTTACTTGTTTTGCCAAATATGGTAGTTATTGCTGATGTTCAGTCTCCTTTTTATAATTGTTTACTTGTTCTACGTCTTTCCACCACGACACGTTATCAGAGAGTGAAAAGACTGCAGTCGTTAAAATAAACATGTTGTTTTTCGTGCTTTGAATCAATGTTGACTTGATGTTGTTTTTTTTTTCCTGACCCTTTAACCAAGTGCTGAGTGCCTTAAATAAAAACGTTGCTAAGAGAGGATACAGTAGGAAAACAAATCAGTTTTAAAGCTGCATTCAGCATCAACATGTTGCTATGTGTCAGATAAGTAAAACCAAGGTTTTCTCGTTATGTTCATGTCCAAAAATGCAATCATTCAAAACATTCTTGCTGTTGCAAATTTGTACATAAACATATTTTCTACGAGACGTTGGTTATACATCTGAACTACACTAACGTACAATATCAGCTGCCTTTTTAAAACATACACCAGACACAGAGGAACATTTCTTCGACGTGTTTCGGTCCATCTGTTGAATTTCGGTCCAATATTCCCTCTCTTGAAGACCGTGTCGAACCAGAGGATTAAATGGAGCTTGTTTGATGAAACTGAATCATATGTGCGTTTTCCGAACAACTATAATGTCAGTCTGTGCTTTTAAATTGGGGTTTTATTTACTCATGTTTTATGTCGTTTTTACGTCATGTATGAAAGTGTTCAGTCTGTGGCTTTAAGTTTGGTTTTGTTGGGGAAATATTTTCCAAGGCCCATAACTTTGACCCAGTTTATCAGTTCATGCTGTCCTGACTGAGCACAGGCACCTGTAGCCTTGGCTGCTGTGCTCTCAGTGTTCTGTCTCCCTGTTCCTGCCTGTTGGCGTCAAGGTTCAAGGTTCAAGGTTCAAGGTTCAAGGTTCAAGGTTCTTTATTGTCAAACTAACATAGCTACAGAGTAATTATGTCGAAAATCTTAGGTCACAGGCTTCTCCAACAATGCAACACAATAATACAGATAAGCAGACAATATTAAAGCAATATTAAAATATACTATATTAAAGGTAATACAAAAAGAAAAATGGTTTTAAAAAAAAGTGAGTGAAAAAAAAAAGTGGAATAGTGCAATACGAGTCTATATACAAGTTATTGGAATATATTAGATAATAGATAAATAATTACTAAGTAGCAGATGAATGTTATGAAATTGTTTCAGAGGTTCAGTTGAACAGTCTTATTGCCTGCGGGATGAAGCTGTCTCTGAATCTGGTTGTTCTTGTCAGGATGCTGCGGTAACGTCTGCCAGACGGCAGCAGACTGAACAGTTTGTGGCTGGAGTGATGGGGGCTGATAGAGGTGTTATGATTCTATCTTGTTATGCACAATGTTGATTATTCTCTCTGAACTAGCTAAACACATGGGTCTGGGGGAGAGCTCTTCAGAATTGACGTGGCAACTCTACCGTGAAGTCAGAACCTCTGACTCTTTGACTTGTTTTGTGAATTCTCCGGCCGAAGCTCCTAATAAACCATCAGTGTTTGCCATCAAAGCTCCAGCTCTCCCCGTGTCTCCTTTGAGTCGGTGACTCCTCCTGCATTGCTACAGAAGTTTCCCCCACAGTTTTTACATTTGGTTTATGTCCTATCTGTTTGTTTTTTGTGTTTTTATATATATATTTATTTATGTGCAGCCCTTCTGTTGTTTTTAAATGTGCTATAGAAATAAAGTTGGATTGGATTGGATATGTTGAATGTTATATAAGAGGCCTTTTGTTAAGAGAAGTTGAGTCGAGCTGCAGAGTTTGTGAAGACTTTTTGTCACTCTCAATGACAACTTTCACCATTTAAAATAAAGTTTAAAGGGGTCATTTATTCACTAAAGAGACTGAATTCATGTATTCAAACATAGGTCAACAGCTTTATTTTCAAAGATTAAAGTAGTGTTATGAGGCTTTAAATTCACGTATTCCTCTAAATTGAATTAATTGGGAACATCTATACAATTCTTTATAAAGACCTGAACTCACAGTGGGTTATGTTAAAGCACCTGTCCAAGGATTTCTATACAAAATCAATTATTTGTATTCACGCGTTTGTAAAACCAAGGGCGGTCCAGCACTTCAGATTTTGTGACGGAAGATTTCTAATTGGACTTTATTTTAAATACCTGGGTCATTCATGCATTTCTATTTGGTTGTTCATTCCTTTAGAGAAGCAGAGGATAAATCAGTTTTCTAATTTAATACATTTGTATAATATTTGTTGACCTCTATGACCCCTAAAGCCTATTGAAGCTTAATGAATTCACAAGCCGAAGGTCCCACTGAGGATTTCAATCAAACGCTTTTGGTTCCTTTACATAAAAATCAAAAGCTGCAGGTGCTTGACTTTTGTCCTGGACTTTTTGTATCGTCAAATCATCTAAATATTGAAGTAATTCAGGGCCATAGCTTCTTTTGAGGACACTTAACTTAAGCTTTTTGTATTTTTTGGGATGTGGAGGATGTTGAATACGTTTCTATTTATCTAAAAGTGAAGACCTCCACTGCAGTCATATCTTTCATTGCATCCAGACTCATTACATGTCTGTGTTGTGGCGCTGCTCTAAGTTAATAGGTGCCATATTTGGTTAAAAACATGTAAAAGATAGCATTCAAAATGTTGATATTCAGCCACGTTTTCAAGCAATGTTTCTGGAAATTAAAATAGTTGAAGGTGCTTTATTTGTCTATTAAAATGTGTAAAATACTGCATAAAATCTGAATTATAATACCTTTATTCGTTCCACAGAGGGGAAGTGTACATTTGTTACAGCAAGTAAAGAACCAAAGATAGCATGATAGCATTCATAAAAATATTAAAGATAAACTAGAAATTACACAATAAAAAAATAAACATTGAATACCAGTAAAAGTTTAGCGTCAAGCAGCCAGGTAAGTTTTTAAGCTGGACGTTTATATATTGCACGGCTTTTTACGGTAAATATATACCGAGCATAAGTATTAAGTCTTTTTTGTTATATTTGTGTTTGTGGGCGTCTACCAAGTCTCTACTCAACTTGTGCTAGGTGATACTACTGTAATCTGGGATAAGGTGTCACAGTCTTTAGTATATTTACAGGATCCATTAACAGGTATTTTGAAAGATATTACATTCAGCTTCAGGAGCGTGAAGCTGTGAAACAGAGCAGTGATCTTGGACCATATGGCACGTTACGTATCACAGTGAAAACACACGCTAAAACCAGGTCAATCAATGCTGAAGGTCCCACTGAGGATTATCATTTAAAGCTTTTTAACTTTTCTTTTTTTAAATGAAATACTAAAAATGAAATACTAAAAAACTGCAGGTACTTGACTTTAAACTTTCTCAATCCTGGACGTTTTGTCTTGTGAAAAAATGTAAATATTGACTTGGTTTAAAGATAGTTTAAGGTGCCATATTTGTTTCAAAAAATTGGTGCTGTATTGAGGGAAGTGACTCTGTTTACAGGAAATAACAATGTATTCCACGAGTTTCTGCCAAATATTGTAGTTTGTAGTAGATGGTGTTCAAGAAGATAAAGGTCCTACTGTGGATTTGAATAAAAAACCGAAATTCTATTGTTTCAGAAATGTAGGCCTCAGCTGCAGCCACTTACGGCCCGTCCACACGGCGGCGTGCGTTGAAGCTTCAACGCTTCTTCCCATTCACTTTGAATGGGGTGACGTCACGCTTTGCCGAACTGCATTGTGGTTCCGTCGCTTCGCTTTGCTCGCTTCAAAAGTTGAGAAAAGTTCAACTTTTGAAGCTTCGACGGAAGCGTAAGCCAATCAAATCATATGCAAGTACAAGCTCTAGCCAATCAAACCGCGTGCTTGTGGGTCCGGGGCGGGAGATTCATGTGATTGGTTGTTGGTCGAGTTTCAGACACACCCGCCGGCAAGCTGCCGTGTGGACGCTGCGTTACTGTGATGGACATATAACCATGTATTAGGTGTGGCTTGAAGATAATGCTTTAAGATGTCATATCTTCTAAATGTTGTCGTAACAAAACGCCTTCAAATACCCCTAAAGACGAGCTCAACGATGACAAGCTGAAGGTCACTGTGGTATTTAATTTAAAACTGTTTGTTCTTTTAAATACAAAAATTAATAAAGCTGCAGGTACTTGGCTTTGAACTTCCTCCATCTTTAACTGAGATGCAGTTCCTGTTAGTTTCCACATGGAGGCGCCGCCCCCCCCCCCTCTCTGTGTCAAGGGCAACACTTTGATCTCAATTAGAGGATCTCAGACCCTCGAGGCCTGTGTGTGTGTGTGTGTGTGTGTGTGTGTGTGTGTGTGTGTGTGTGTAGGTGTGTGTAGGTGTGTGTGTGTGTGTGTGACGAGTCAGCAGAATCTGCCCTCAGCGCTGCAGCGTCACAGGGAGGATGACATGGAGAGGACATCAAGTTGGAATCTTACCACACACGAACACACACACACACACACACACACACACACACACACACACACACGCACTCTCTCTTCCCCCTGTCACTTCATCATCCCTCCACACCTGACAGTTTGTCATTCTCTCTCTCTCCTCTCCTCTCTCTCTCTCTCTCTCTCTCTCTCTCTCTCTCTCTCTCCTCTCTCTCTCTCTCTCTCTCTCTCCTCCCTCTCTCCCCTCTCTCTCTTCCTCTCTCTCTCTCTCTCTCTCTCTCTCTCTCTCTCTCTCTCTCCCCCCCCCCTCCCCCCCAGGCGTTATGGTGACCTCTCTGTGTGTATTGTAGCATGTAATGCCCGGTCCCTCTCTCCCTATATTTCCCTCTCTACATATTCCATATTCCCTCTCCTATTCCGGCGGCGACCCAGATTAAAACGGATCTTAAAAGATTCCCAGATTCCTTCCCCTTCCCCTCCCCCCTTCCTCCTTTTCCCCATCTCCTCCTCCTCCCTCCCCCCCTTCAGTGTCTCCCCCATGCTTCCCAGTGGTTAGCTGCTCTCCACACTGAGCATTATACATATATAAATGTATATATTGCTCTCTTTCTGGCCTTCCACATATGTGAAGGTCCTGAGATTTAACGCAGGATATAAATTAGCACATGGACACAGTAACACGACACTAACATGTTGAGGAGAAGTCGTTCGTCTGGTTATGATGAGGCTTTTGGAGTCACAGAAAACTTTTATTACGTAATTAAGATACAAAAGAAAAGGTAACTCCAGGATAGCAACCCATCCTCTAAGTCATGGCCCCGCCCCTTTTGGAAACCATTTGCTGTCATGTGACTGGCGGTAAATACAGTTTCTGGTTCAAATAATTAAGCATAATGTGCATTTTTTATCTTCAAAAACCCAAATACAACGGTCAGTTAGATAAGCAATTATGCGTTGATATTGTGTAATATTGGATGGATGTCTTGCAGGAAGCAGCTAACACTTAAACTGGGAATTCCTTGGCTTGTCAGTGTTTTCAATTATAATGCAGCATCTACACTCACTACTTTGACTTTTAACATTTTATCCGTTTACTTTCAAGATCGATTTTAGCATTATTAGCATGTTAATGTAGCCGTGATCAAGTGATTCTCACAGACGTACATGTGATGACCGACCTGATCCCATTGTTGACTTTTTTATCCTGTATGGATGTCCTGAAGCCACAGATATACTTTCTTCTTCTGTCTTTTTTCTAAGTGAAAGTAAAGAAAATGGAAACTTTGGATGTCTTTTGTGGTCTGATCTGCAACACACACCATAGCAGCTTTAAGACATGATACAACACATTGTTCTGCTTGGTGCCAAGTCTTTGTTTTCACCAAACTCACAATGATTGAATCTAACAAGTCATATATATGTGTGTGTGTGTGTGTGTGAAAGACTGATGCTTTGGAGCTCTATTGTTTTCCAAAAACCATGAAATCAATGAGCAAGACTGTAGTTTATGCCACATATAATCACCACAGAACCAAATGTGGATTAATCTGCCGCTGAAAATAGTCCCGAAGACACTATTTCCTCTTTTTTGTAACGCAAACTAAAGTGGCCATGCCTGGGAACCACATACATATGCAAGCTTGTGATTTAGGACCCCCCCCCCCCCCCATGCTTTGGGCAGATTTCCAGTGTTTATCTAATATCGGGGCGTGTTTGAGGCGATCATGAAAAGAGATGAGGCTGTAATGTAATACGACCAAGCTGTCTGCAGCTGAGGTAGAACTTTCTGAAGCTGCTATCATATCAGTATTGAACAAAATACTTGGTATGATTTAGCTAAAACATGAAAAATGAATTGCACTTTAGTATTGGTTGTGAGGAAGTTATTGTGTTGCATTGCTGGAGAAGCCTGTGACCTAAGATTTTCAACGACATAATTACTCTGTAGCTATGTTAGTTTGACAATAAAGAACCTTGAAACCTTGAAACCTTCGCCAGGTTGTCTTTCCCACTCCTGAGCAGATGTTGTAACAAACAGTTTGCAAAAAAACAAGATAGAAGATAATTCATCGTTGTCCTCAGGCTGTGGACGGGCATCTTTACCAACAAAACCCTTTAAAATGCCACCATGAAAACTAGTAATTGTTTTTTTAGAGTTAGCAAGTTTAGTATGGACGTGGTCTTACATTTGAAAGGTCATATGGCAAGTGTGATGTTCCTAAAGGAAAGAACAAATGGTTTTAATAAAAGGCAGAGTGGATCAGAGTGAATTATCATATTCCATTTACTTAGACGCTTCTTGCACTATTTCTATTTTATTTACATTTTTGCACATCTCAAAACATTCTCTTGCACTATTTTATCAGTTTTATTTGTTTTATGTGTTATATATATTCATGTTGCTCTGTTGGAGGAGCCTGTGACTTCAGTTTTTCATTGCCATATCTACACTGTAATGTACAAATGACAATAAAGTCTTGAATCAGTGATAAAACGTAAAAAGAGAAGCAAATCCACACCAAAAAGAGGAAACAGATGTAGTTAATGATCAGTATGAAGCATTTCTAGGCCATGTAACAGACCGACTGTGGAAGCAAAGTGTTTCAGAGTGTTAGGGCTGATATTCAGACCTCAGCCTCGTATGGATTTTGTCAGCTGGGTGCCGTCCAATCAGAGAGCTGCAGGGAACAGCAGGCGGCAAAGTTAGTGACAACCTGATTAACGGCTAGGTAAACTGGGCGTTTCTGGAGCTAAAATTAAGCATAATTGAGCAGCTGCATGACCCATTTAGTGCCTCAAATTAAGTCCTCTGCAGAGACACGAAAAAAATGTGCATTGATTTTTCAGACGACCTGTATTTTACCTGACAGTAATGAGTAATTGCCGCAGGAGCAGAGCGACTTTGTTATACTGTAATGGTGCAAAGAAAGGAATAATCTTTTGAGAGTGAATGCTCATCACCTGTAGACCTGCTCTGTGAACTCCTATATTTTCTCCACAACAGAGAAGATTATTCTGTCACACTGTAGTCGAGGTATTTAAGGATTTATTGGCTAATTGTTGGTTGTTTGCAGATTACATTAATGCTGTTTAGTCTTGTTTTATCAGATCATAATCAGTAATTTGCCCTTATTGTTATAGTTATTCAGATTTGCTAGAAACAGGTGTGCAACTATGTTTTCAGAGCCCTTCAGAAGGCAATTATCAGTCAGTTGTAATCAGACTCTGGCATTGTTCTTTCAGGCAGTTGTGAATGTAGTAATTGTACTCTAGTGCGCACCAAAGCAACCAGTTGAGGTTGTGTATAAAAGTAGTTCCCCTACAAGCAGACACACAGCATGTCCATGACTGCTTCTAGGAGTGGGGACACTGGTCAAAAACTGTGCTTAAGGGAAGGCAAACAAACGCAGAGCGAAGTGTACAGCCGCACAACGCAGAGCTAACAGGAGCACTGTAACAATACAAGGAGGTTGAATAGAGGCAACAGAAAGAGCTAAAACACAGCTGATGAATTTAGTAAAGTACACATTCACCCAGAATTATGAGCAGGTGTGACAAGAACTATGAGCAAATAAATCCCTGCTCTGTAATCCTCATTCTGTAATCATAGTTTGGTTTAATTGCAGAGGAGTGGGAGTGTACACAAAACAGAGGGGATTAGGGTTTGTCTATTTGGGCATTTGTTGCGAGGACTCATGGTTGCTTGACATCTGACAAGTAGCGCACGTACATAGTATACTTTAATGTGGGTTTGTAATTACCAAAAGCATGGTTATTTCCACGTCAAATGTATCTAGGACAAATTCTGCTACATGTTGTTTGGATACCGCATGTTAATTTCCGTAAAAAAAATGTTTAATGACACATTTCTGGTCAATGAGAAATAATTGTTAGCACATTTTCGGCGGTGCTCCTTTGTTCATGCTCCTTAGCAAAAACCAAAAGTCCTGTTGTAACTCCCATTGGACTAACCAAACATGCTCGTGCTTGTAAAAGTACCTTTAGTTATTGTTCTTAGTTCATACTTTAACTTGTGATTGAATTATTTGCTTGTAAATGGACGTGCAGTTCTAAAATAAAAGCTACCATTATGGGATTTCCACCGTAGCATAGCAACCAGCTTCGACACCAGTTTCCTTAATTGATCCGAGTTTGTGACGAATAAGAAAGACCTCCGTAAGCATTTCTGACCCATCAGACTAAAGGGAAAACAAACAAAAGTATGATTTTCAATCTGATTCGGACTGGCTAAACATGTTGTGAAAGTGCCCTTGTTGCTCTGTTCCTGATTCAGTTCTTGATTATAAAGGGATGTAGTACCCCTGGATCAGGGACCTTTGGGGGGCCCTAGACTGAAAGTACCACTAAAGATTTCAGTAAAACGTGTTGTGCTTGAAGGGGTCAAAGAAAGAAAGGCCTTCATTTTTGAGCTGTCACTTTGAGAAGATTCAGAGAGACTGGGTTCTGCACCAGTTGTCTTAATTAATCAGAATTAAAAGCATTGATCTGCCTTCTTCTGAACTGCAGACCCTTGACTGATTGTACATTTTTCAACTCCTGTTTCTGACAAATAAGAAAGACTTCTACGTGTTCCTGGTTCAACTCAGTTCTTGACTTATTTGCTTGTAGAGAGACGTAATGCCCCTTTAGGAGAAGCTTTTGGGTGGGATGTAGGACTAAAGTTAGACCCTGGATCCTTCTGTTGAACTGCAGGTAAAGTTCCAGTAAAATATTTGAGTAAAACTTGTTGTGGTTGAAAGGGACAAGGAGAGGAAGGCCTTCATTTAAGAGCTACCATTTTGAGTAAATGTCTAGAAGATGCAGCAACACCATCTTCTGCACCAGTTGCTTTAATTGATCAGAGTTTCTGACCTATAAGAAAAACGTATGTGAGTACATTCCCCACCCATCAGACTAAATCAGAAATGAACCAGAAGTGATTCGGACTAACCAAACGTGTTGCGAAAGAGTCACTAGTTTTTTAGTTCCTGATTCAACTCAGTTCTTGAATGATTTGCTTGTATAGAGAGGTATTACTGTAAAGCCGGGACTTTTTGGTGGGACCTAGAACTAAAGTGTTACCCTGGTTCCTTCCGTTGAACTGCAGGTAAAGTTCCAGTAAACATTTTTAGTAAAACTTATGGTGGTTGAAAGGGTCAAAGAGAGGAAGGCCATCATTTCAGAGCCTTAATTGATCAGAGTTTCTGACCAATAAGAAAGACTTCTGTGAGTATTAATCCAGCCCATCAGACTAAAGAGAAAAGAGACGTATTTCCCCTTTAGCAGAGACTTTTGGGTGAGATGGAAAACTTAAGTTAGACCCTGGTTCCAGTAAAGATTTTAAGGAAACTTGTTGTTGTTGAAAGGGTCAAAGAGAGGAAGGCCATACCACTTTTAGTGCATTTCTAGAAGCTGTAAAGAGACCTACCTCCACACCACTCCCCTTAATTCAGTGGTTCTCAAACTTTTTCTGTCAGGCCCCCCCTTTGGAGAAAAAAAAAAGTCGGGACCCCCCCAACACAAATAGTCAGGCTCAGTGGCGGCGCCAGAGATTTATTTTGGGGGTGCTGTGGGGTAGCTTGACGTTTCATAGAGGGTGCTCAAACATTTAGGGTTTCCCATTAATGTACAGGGCGCTACAGTTGAATTTTCTACTGCAACAATCCCCACGCAAATACACAGTGTACCCGTGACTGTTACAATGAAGGCTCGAGGCATATAGGTGTAAGCAGGGGTAAAGTGCTATTTTTATAGGTGGTGTGTCAACCTCACATAGGGGGGTCCGGAGGCATGCTCCCCCGGGAAGATTTATTTTTAAATGTTGAAGTTAAAAGCATCAATCTGGTGCACTTTGAGAGCAACATGAAGAGATCTATGGATACCTCTCTCAACACCCATATGAAGCAGAACTGTAAACAGATTTACTTTTTCTTTATGGATATTTTACAAATCACCCTTTTAAACTTTATCCTTTTTTTACTGTCATATAGTATTTCGTACCTGTTTTTCATTTATTCTCTTGTTTTTTTATAACTATAATGATCATATAAACGTGTGCCTCGGAAATAATTGTTTACATTAATGGTGACCAAAACGTTTGAGACCCACTGAGATAACTTAGACTAAAGTGAACTATCTAAACACTCAGAGAGTCCTTTAGTTCACTGAGCCTCTCAGTCTGACAGGAGAGAGTCCTTTAGCTCACTGAGCCTCTCAGTCTGACAGGAGAGGACTCTCCTCCACTTTGTTGTTGAAAAAACTCCTTATATCCGTTAGCGTAGCTCGCTAGCACCAGAAGCTAACAACACCGATCTCCGGTACCGGTGCGCACTCTCTCTCTCGCTCGCGCACGCACACAAAATGGCTCGTTCCACACACACACAGAGCCGAGCTTTAATGAAACACAGAGACCCAGACGTAACAGTACTGTATCATATTATTTTCGAATCAATAATTTTTCAAATTATGATTTTTTTTTTTTTTTTTTTAATAACCATTTTTCCTCCTGGTCTCTCGCGCCCCCCTGTCATGCCTCTGCGCCCCCCAGGGTTGGGCGCGCCCCCCACTTTGAGAACCACTGCCTTAATTGATCAGAATTCAAAGCATCGATAAAAAGATCTCTCTCACTTCTTCTCAACTGCAGATCTTTGAGGGTCAGCGTCACATCAACCTGAAGGTCTTTGCTGAAGTTCACCTTTTGAGCCGAAGAGCAAAAAACACCAAATATCTGCTTTGGATCCACTGAACGCTGCAGATGGATGAGATGTGATCAAAGTGTGGGTTTTTCCTTGATGGGACTTAAAATGTTGAATATGTAGATCATGTCTTCACATCCCTCAGTGCCCCCCCCCCCCTCCTCCTCTTCCTCCTCCGGTCTGTTAGCTAAGCTCAAGTGTTATTCATCCTCTCCAACATTAACACATGCGACTCCATCCCTCGCCCTCCTTCAATCTGCTCACTCACACTTCTCTCCGGTCTTTTTATTTTCTCTCGAGGCGCCTGAAGCACCTGCAGATAGAAGGCGGTGGCATGTTGAAATGTTAAAGTATAACCATAAAATGTGTCCTGCTCTTAAAATCTAGATGTGCTTTGATGAGTTGCCTGAGGGAGATCTGTAATACAGAGGAAAGTGAGCGTGTGGATCACAGCCTGGCAGACCTGAATTTTAGAGGATTTTTAATCATATTTTAATTATCAGATCAAAGCACAATTATTATCTGGGCAAAATCCAAACACAATTTTGCATTACTACCCGAGTCGATCCTCCAATATGTTATCTGGATGAGCTTTTTTTTCTTTTTAACAATTTATGAGCAGAGCTTGATTGTATTTAAATCTGTTGCTGACAATAGCTTGTGGGATAATTTAAGAGTCCAAAATACAGTTCAGGGTATATTCAGAAATCATTATCTTGAACAAGACGACAAAATGGTTAAGATAAGTGGTTGTATTTAAGGGAAAAGTAAACCATTTCTGATGATTTCTGGTCAAAATGTATTTTGTAAAACTGTTAAAATGGAGTTATACTTTAAATCACAACTAATACATTATTTTTTGTTAATATTTATCATTATTTTGAAAAACATCTGAAACAATTCCCTTCATTATTTCTTAAAACCAAGCTCGTTAAACATCTTGTTTGTCCGACCAACATCAAAAACCCAAATATATATTCAGATAAAATGTGAACTTCTACAGATGGGTTAGTCAAAGTCAACTTTATTGATAGGATGGTAGATAGATAGATAGATAGATAGATAGATAGATAGATAGATAGATAGATAGATAGATAGATAGATAGATAGATGGATAGATAGATAGATATATATATAGATAGATAGATAGATAGATAGATGGGTAGGTAGATAGATAGATGGATAGATAGATGGATAGATAGATAGATAGATAGATAGATAGGTAGGTAGGTAGGTAGATAGATAGATAGATAGATATAGAGAGAGATAGATAGATAGATAGATAGGTAGGTAGGTAGATAGATAGATAGATAGATAGATAGATAGATAGATAGATAGATAGATAGATATAGATAGATATAGATAGATGGATGGATGGATGGATAGAGAGATAGATAGAGAGATAGAGAGAGAGATAGATAGATAGATAGATAGACATAAATAGACAAATATACATATGCACACATTAAATGGCGAAATGAAAAATATCTGTAAGAATTCCTTTCATTTGTTCTTCAAACCAAGCTCGTTAAAAACCCAAATATATTCAGATAAAATGGGATGCCAATCTTTGTGTGTACAGACAGAGAGATCGAAATACTGTTTCCCACAATACAAAACAAATACAAATATGTATACAAATATATATACACACATATATATCTATATATACATACATGATCAACATAGTCATATATATACATATGCACTCATTAAAAGGCATACATATCTGCAGTATATGTGGTAGTGGGCTGATCTGGCGTCTGTGTGATTACATTATTGCAATTTCTTTGATCATTTCCCCGAGGGCTGTAATGTTAAAAGCCAATATCGATTTTGAAAAATACAAAAAAGATATGAATTTAAAACAGAGAAGAGGACCAAATCTTCCTGAGAATAATTTACAATAATCCATTCTTAAAAATGTTCAATCAGATGTTTATACAGAGCTAATCAGATCTTTGTAATTACTTTTTTTTGTGTCACATGACTACCGAAGAGGATTAGGGTCACATGTGAAGTTTTTGGAGAGTTCTGAGATCAAAATTGGTCAGATCTCCAAAAGTAATTCACATGTGGCCCTAATTCTCTTCCGTACATGACTGATGATGTTGTATTAATAATAAATAATCGTAAAACATCAACCAAACCCGTTCATACATTTGAATTAGATGCACTTATATTGCGTTTTAGGTGTGGTTACATCGGTCCTCAGTGTGTTTGCATTTGAACATTTCTATGTGACCCAGACTGAAAATATTGAGACAAAAGACAAAGAGAGGGGGATGAGAGGCAACAAAGGTCCATAAGTAGAATAAACCTGAAACATTGCAGGCTACGTGTCGGTTCTCGTAGACATCAGGATACTCAAATTGTAAATGTGCTGCATTTATATTGCATGTTATCCAGTCTTTACGACTCCTCGAAGCGCTTTTACATAAACAAGACAGCATTCACCCATTCACACACATTCATAGAGAGGCAGAGGACGCAATACAAGGCTCAAGGAAGCTAACATTCACACACATTCATAGAGAGGCAGAGGACGCTATACAAGGTTCAAGGAAGCTAACATTCACACACATTCATAGAGAGGCAGAGGACGCTATACAAGGTTCAAGGAAGCTAACATTCACACTCACACACCGTTGGCCAACAATATTGGGTTAAGCACAGTATCTTGCCCAAGGAAACATCGACATGTTGACTGGAATCAAACCAACAACCCTCCGACTTCACAGTGAGAGGCGCTTAATAGTTATTTTGAATCCTGAAAACCAACCGAACATCCGTCTCTTCAATGTTAACCTTCAAAATAGGACCAGAACTATTTACCCCGTAGGATAAAACAGCCTCTAATGCAGAATGTACACCATCATCAAACCCTAAAACTGTTACATAAAACCAGACTTGTGTTTTCTCTTTTAAGGTTAGCAGCTGATGTATGATTTTTAATAAGAAGAGACCAGCATCGCTCTGATGTATCCTTCCTCCCTTCCTCCCTTCCTCCCTTCCTCCCTTCCTCCTTTCCTCCCTTCCTCCCTTCCTCCTTTCCTCCCTTCCTCCTTTCCTCCCTTTCCTCCCTTCCTCCCTTCCTCCCCTCCCCCTCTCCTCCTCTCATCCTGGAGCTGCAGAGTTGAAGAGCTGCTGAAATTTTCATTTAGCAGATTGGATATACCTATTATATACCTCCCCCAACGCACTCATGCATGCACGTTTACCCTCACACACACACACACAACCACACACACACACAAACACACACACACACACGCACACACACTCGCACACACACACTCGCACGCACACACACACACACACACACACACACGCACACACACACACACACACACACACGCACACACACACACACAGAGCTATGTGCTGTTCTGGGAACCCAGAGCAATTCAAATCAGGCAAAATCTACGCACGATGCAAGCAGCGTTTTCTTCCGAGATGCTGCTGGTTTTTATTTCTTGTGTGCAGTGACATTGTGTTTCCCTCAGAGCTCGGCCTCTCTTATCAGTATTCGGCGTGCACTTCCTCTCTAAACATGGCCAAAGCTTTTGGGAGCCGTGAAGCTTCACTGATAAGATAACACACAAAGCCTCCTCTCTTTAAGGACGGCATGAAATGGAAAATGGGAGATCCCTCTCTGTGGAGTTAGATGGAAATAATAACCAGGAGGAGGAGTCGCATGTTTGGAAAATGAACATCCAAATACCCACATATTTATGTATCGTTCCGGTATTTGTACGACAGTCTTTAATCATCAAGATTAAAAGACTTAGTTGTCATATGCAGAACAGCTACAGAGTAGATTTTGTATTAAAAAACTGAATCCTCCTCCATCAATGCAACATAAAATATACATTAGACACAATTAAAAAGTGCCACAATGACCACAAAGGGGCAAGTAAATGCAGAAATAGGTCAAATATACATGTAAAATAGAAAAACATAGAAAAAACTGAACAGAGGAAAACCTACATTTTGTTTTAACAAGTGGTTTACTTATCGCAGTGCTTGAACAATTTTCTATTGTGCGCTATTTTACTTCCTGTTTCCTTATCAGAATTCATCAACATGTCCACATGTAGGTCAACGGTGACACTTGAAAAAAACTATTCAACTCATTTTGTACTTGCAAAAACGACCCAAAAAATGCTGTTTTGATTCTCTGCTTTTTAAAATGATATGAAAGTATAGCATGTTGCATTGTGGGAGGACTTCACATTTTCATTTCTGACAACTCCTCTGCAGCATCTGACGATAACACCTTTATTTAAAACCAGAGTCAGATATAAATCCTGATCTTAGGATATATCTTTTTTTCGTGAACAAAAGAAAACACTTGTGCCGTTATGCGAGGTGAGGATGATCTGCAGAGCATATTTAAATACTTCTCCATGGAAACAGGCGCTGTGATTAGGGGCAAAAAGGCCAAACTGCTGCAGCACTCGGGATTGAGATGATACAAATCAAGGGAACTATGGACAGTTTCCAAGGAGACGCGATAGGCGGGGGGTTTAAAGTCCAACCTAAACACACCTTAAAGCTATTTTTGTGACAGCAGAGCGGGGGAGGGGAGGATGAGGGGTGGGGAGGAGGTTTTCTGACAGCAGAGCTCCACAAATAATCTCCAGACCTGCCGAGACGTGTGATCAGAGTTCAAAATTGCTCAATGTGTGTGTGTGTTTGCTGACGTGTGTGTGTGTGTGTGTGTTTCATTGTTCTGAGGTTTTGTGTAGTTGTATTTCCTTTATTGTTCCTGTGTGGACTCAGCCCAAATACAGCTTGTTTCTTGATCATTTTCAATCAAAGAATGCTGTTTTTAATCTCTAAAGATGTCCCTGCCTTTTTCATATTAAAGTGGGACATTTAGGGGTTTTATACTGAAAAAATGAGACATTTCAAGATATCCTCTTTTATATGTAGCTTGTAGTTGAATTGTGTGTGTGTGTGTGTGTGTGTGTGTGTGTGTGTATGTGTGTGTGTGTTTCATTGTTCTGAGGTGTGAGTGTTTCATATGTCCTCTGCTCGCTGAAAACACAAAAGGGTAAAGAAGGAGAAGCTTGTTGGTGAATTTCATGCATTTTTCTTTATTGTTCCTCTGTTGATTCATTTCCATTTTAAAAACCCAGACACATCTTTTTCATTTTTTTTCAGTGACATCATTTAGCAACAGATTCCTCAGAAACGACAGTAAAAGTGACATTATGGCTTCGTGACGACAGGCCTCACGTTTCAGTGTTCAGACGGTTTCAGTGTTTAAAGGTGCAGAAACGAGGACGAAGCCCCGAGTTCAAAACACAAAGACAGTACCAGAGGATCGGAGAGTCCCACATCATCTAGATTTAAGTCACCAAAATATTTCAGGATGCATTTTGACATCAGTTGTCTGCATGCTTATCTGCAGCTGAACAATCACGTGTTTTATTTTGAGCAATATGTTTCTCTTTCAAGCCAAATCAACCTAATTAAACACATTGGATATACTGCTCCTGGTTGAACAGAAACAAGCATCTAGGCCTTAACTTTGATCAGAGCTTTAATACGTCCTTTAATGGGTTGATTATGATACCTGACAGTTTAAAAAATACTATTCAATTACTTTCAAAGTTAATTCTAAGTATTTTTGGGGTATTTTTTCAGTCTTAAATGGCAAAAAAATGCTCTTTTCAGTCGTTCAAATTTGTGTATTTCTGTTTTATATCGTATTAAAAAGGACATTTGGGGGGTTTGGACCAACAAAACGATAAAAGACACATCATTTTTGACTGAGAAAAATTATATTTCTATAAGGGGTTTCAAATTAGACATTTTTCCTTTTTTTTGGGGCATTTTAAAGACCAAACAATTATGCATTTCCAAATAAAGGTGTGACGTAGATAATGTGGGACCTGGACCATTTCATTTCTAATCCTTCTGCTGTCATAAATCAAAGTATATTTCCTGAATTATCATTTTAAAAGCTCTCAAATGCAAATGTAGTAACATCTAATGTTTATCTTCTATCTGACAGATATTTGCATTAAGTTATTCTGCCTTAAAATGAGCCCAGAGCAGATTAAAAGCAGTCAGGATGTCATTTCAGCGGAGACATCGAGTCCTCCGCCTACACACTGCCTTCCTCCATCAAGCAGAGAAAAGAAATAGCTTTAAAAAAACACGGACACTTAAGAAAAGGTTATTAATAAAACAGTCAAAGTATTCAAAGCACAGTAGAAGTTGTTTTTGTTTTTGTTCAGGCACTTGTTAAACTCCCTCTGGGTCTTTTTTCAGTTTAGTTTTTTCCAGTCTCGAGTTGAACAACAATTACAGAGACAGGGAATGCTCTTATTTTCTCATTACAGTAGCGATTATGGTAATGGCTTGTGTGTGTGTGTGTGTGTGTGTGTGTGTGTGTGTGTGTGTGTGTGTGTGTGTGTGTGTGTGTGTGTGTGTGTGTGTGGAACGTGTGCAGAATAAGTGACACAAGTAAACATTTTGCTCTCGGAAAAACACAGAAAGAAACGACAGAAATTCACATTCAACTAAAGACAGCAGAGTCCTGGTGTAAACCCAACAGTCATATATCATCAATAAAAAACAAGAATCAAGACATGTTTTGATAGAATAACCCATTGAAAAGGCATTAAGTCTCCTCCAATCATTGAAATCACGTCTAAAACAGAATATTCACATAGTTTTCTATTAATTATTTTGAGATTCAGCAAAGAACATCACATCTATTCATATTTATATTTAGTTGGATGACCTACATTGGTTGGCCTTTAATATCCATTTATAAAAATATATACACTACCTTTGTTTAAAGTACAGTTTTTGGAAAGACACTTAATTGTTACTCAGTCTGATGAGCAGATTTATACTGGATCCAAGTCATCTCTATGAATTTAATATGCATTTACGGGACAAGATTTGGGTGTGTTCTGGTTTCTGTTTGTAGTCCGAATACTATCAGCAAAACACTTTGGTTGCATGCAGGTAAACATTGTGTGGAGAGCATTGACCCAAATGCATCTCAGGACACATTATGGTGTCGATTCTGGTATTTTATTAGCTACAACATCAACTTGTAAACTTGTTATTGGTGAAAATATGCAGTTGTAGATGTTCAATGTTCTTGTATCTCAATTTAAACTCCAATATCACGTTTGAAGCTTCTAATCAAACAGTTCATTGTTTACCTATGTTTGGAAAAGGAAATCTTGGATATCTGTCTTGTCTAAACGATAACCCTGCATTTTTGAGAACTTAGTGGATGTTTAAGGATTAAATAACAGGGTACCACAACCACATTTTAGTGGCTAAAATACTGTTTAGCTAGCTAAGTAGCTTACATTTTCTCTTACTCGTAGTGTTATCTATAGCTTACAACTAGCAACAAAGTCTCATCATAATCATCTCTTACATTATCATCCTCCCTGACAAGCAAGAGTCACTTTATATTGCAGTCTACAATTAGATAGTATTTATTTAATGTTTCTTAAAACAACGCTTTCATTTAAGTGTAGACATCAGATTGGTTAAATGAATGCACCCATCAACAGTTCGTTAGCCTACGGTAGCAATAGAGAGGCGAAGTCCCTCCCTTTCCGGGGGAGCTCCATGGGACCTTATTTCGGAAAAAGTATGTATTGAAGTCAATGGGGAGAGAAAGATTATCTTTTGATCCCGTTTGAATTGTGCCACGATTTACACATATGATGTTTGTCAATTTAAAAGATCATTTTGCAAGTCAAAAAAATTAAAATGTGTCGTAAAAATGTGAAGTAACACTTTTTTTTGTGTGAAACCGCTCAATGAACTACATCTCCCGTCTCGCACCACACACCAAGACGGCCGTCACGTTGACACATTTCACTTCTTTCTTTCAGAATGAGGTGAAAAGTATTAAAAGAGGTGAAAATCACTCCAAGTCTGGGCATGTTGAGAGCTGTACACACACACAAGGGGAGTTAGTTAGTTCCGTAAGAGCCAGCATGCGGGACCGGGATTCTGGGATTTGTAGTCTTTCTAGTTGCGTATTTTTCATAGTCTTATATTTCAACAGTTTTACGACAAACTGTGACTTTTTTGACATGGAAATTATTTTTTAAATTGACAAACATCATATGTGTAATTCGTGGCACAATTCAAACGCGATCGAAAGATAATCTTTCTCTCCCCATTGACTTCAATACATAATTTTTCCGAAATAAGGTCCCATCGGTCGGAAGTAGATGGGCGGGACTTCGCCTCTCTATAGCTAGTGTCAAGAAAAATGCTCAATTGCTTTCTTGCAGAGTTACATAAGAAGCAATCACAGTAGCTTAGCTTTGCACAAAGTCTTAATGCTAAGCTAGCTCACCGCCTACTGGTTGTAGCTGAATTTTTCCCTCTCCATACAGTATTTTCTTTAAGCTAACATTGGAAGTTAAGCTAACATTGGAAGTTAAGCTAACATTGGACGTTAAGCTAACATTGGACTCTAAGCTAACATTGGGCTGCTGTGTAACATTTCTAAGACACATTTTTTTATAGTTGTCTCATGTTGTCTGAGAAAATAAATTGACAGACTCTCTTGAGATCAGTTTTAAACATCTATCTGAGGTGCTCGGAAATGTGTCAATTCTGTTTTAGTGTGGATTTCCACTGCTCACTTCTTCCTCATGGAGACTTCACAGTGAAACACGAAATCAGTTACAGTTACAGTGAAAACCTGCTATGTTAATATCAAACGGCAACGTTTCAAGTTGAGTTTTAAAGGTGTGTATTTAAAGGGTTTCATAATCCCTAAACTGTGAAGGAGCGTGGGATCATTGTATGTAAAAAAAACAATCACTAGAAACTAGTCACAAGGTTTTTGCCTGGTTTTAACACAGTGTCTGAAAGCCACTTCAGCTGAAGGCAACAGTCGCTCTGTTTAACATTTAACAAAAGTGTCTCTTTTCGGAGCCAATTAAAAGGTGTGAGATGCCTCCATCAGTTCAGTTTTAATGTCGCTGTCAGAGCAGTCAGTGGGGAGGACATCAGCCCCCGAACCACATCCTAAATTAATCGCACTCGGAGATAATCACATAACCGACAATTAACTCCATTCCCCATTTAGTATTCCCCCTACCCATCGATACACTACACACACATATTGCACGACTACACACCAGTCTCACTGCACACACAGATCCCCAGCAGGCATGACACACACATGAACAAAAATGTTACTGTGAATAGAAGCTTTGTTAGGTTCACAGCAGTGAAGATAACACCCTTTTTTTTTCTTTCTCTGAGGGCGGTGTGGGGGGATTTTTGGTGATTTATACGCAAACACTAAACATTATTAGTGACATCATTAATCACGGATGTGAAAAGTAGATTGAGAAAAGCGTTTTTTTGCCTCCCTGGACAGAGTTTCATTCCAAAAACATGCAAAGAAACATCAAAAATAATCATAAAGTCTTTAGAGGTGCAGCAATTAGTCGATTTATCGATTAGTAGATGGACAGAAAACTATTTTGCTAATAGATTCTAGTCATTCTTATGCAGACATTGAACAAAATGCTTTTTTCCAGCCTCTAAATTTAAAAAGATGTTCTGCTTCCCTCTGTTTAATATCACTCTGTATATCAGTATGTAGTATCTCTACTTTAAAGAGTCCTCTCCTGCTGATGTTCAGGTGTATATCAGTATGTAGTATCTCTACTTTAAAGAGTCCTCTCCTGCTGATGTTCAGGTGTATATCAGTATGTAGTGTCTCTACTTTAAAGAGTCCTCTCCTGCTGATGTTCAGGTGTATATCAGTATGTAGTGTCTCTACTTTAAAGAGTCCTCTCCTGCTGATGTTCAGGTGTATATCAGTATGTAGTGTCTCTACTTTAAAGAGTCCTCTCCTGCTGATGTTCAGGTGTATATCAGTATGTAGTGTATCTACTTTAAAGAGTCCTCTCCTGCTGATGTTCAGGTGTATATCAGTATGTAGTGTCTCTACTTTAAAGAGTCCTCTCCTGCTGATGTTCAGGTGTATATCAGTATGTAGTGTCTCTACTTTAAAGAGTCCTCTCCTGCTGATGTTCAGGTGTATATCAGTATGTAGTGTCTCTACTTTAAAGAGTCCTCTCCTGCTGATGTTCAGGTGTATATCAGTATGTAGTGTCTCTACTTTAAAGAGTCCTCTCCTGCTGATGTTCAGGTGTATATCAGTATGTAGTGTCTCTACTTTAAAGAGTCCTCTCCTGCTGATGTTCAGGTGTATATCAGTATGTAGTGTCTCTACTTTAAAGAGTCCTCTCCTGCTGATGTTCAGGTGTATATCAGTATGTAGTGTCTCTACTTTAAAGAGTCCTCTCCTGCTGATGTTCAGGTGTATATCAGTATGTAGTGCCTCTACTTTAAAGAGTCCTCTCCTGCTGATGTTCAGGTGTATATCAGTATGTAGTGTCTCTACTTTAAAGAGTCCTCTCCTGCTGATGTTCAGGTGTATATCAGTATGTAGTGTCTCTACTTTAAAGAGTCCTCTCCTGCTGATGTTCAGGTGTGTATCAGTATGTAGTGTCTCTACTTTAAAGAGTCCTCTCCTGCTGATGTTCAGGTGTATATCAGTATGTAGTGTCTCTACTTTAAAGAGTCCTCTCCTGCTGATGTTCAGGTGTATATCAGTATGTAGTGTCTCTACTGGGACATGTCTTCATGCTTTAATGTTCAAAAAGCTCTTTATTTTTCTCATACTGCCTGTGCTGCAGCACCTCTTTTCACCCTCTGTCTGAAACCAGAGCCCAGTCTGCTCTGATTGGTTAGCTGGCCGGCTCTGTTGTGATTGGTCAACTGCTTAGTGATGTCCCGCCCCATAGCCTATCATCTACAATGTGTTGGAGCGCTAGCCTGTAGCAGCAGGAGTGTTACATAGTGATGTCACTATGTTAACAAACTACAGGAAAGGGAATACCCCCAAAAACCCGAATAGGGTGTCTTTAAATGAACATCTTTGCCTTTTGGAGTAATTAAATAAGACATTTAAAGACATCAACTTGGACTTAAAAGACCAAATGAATTGATTTATCTATAAAATAATCCACAGATGAATCAATTATTCAAATATCAGTAAGAACTAGTTCGTTTTGGATAGTCCTGACATTAGGGTAAAGCACATGTTGTACCTCTAGACTGTTGGAAACATACAAAATGTCCTTTGCATGTGTTTCTGGAATGAAACCCTTCCAGTTCAGAGAGTTGTTATTTGCCACCGAGGCTGTATTTTATCAGATGAGCCTCACTTTGACACAAAGCCTTTCTGAGACAGACAAAGACCCGAGAAAACCCTGCTGGAGGAGGGGAATCCTGTTTTCAGGCAAAAATTGCACGTTATTATCAAATTGCACCTCAGACACATAAATTGCACACATCACCGCAGCCTGCCGTTTCCCCTCCGCTGTTCACCTCATGACAAACGACTGATTCTGGATCAGCTGCAGCCTGTTGGCACTGTGTGGTCGGCACTGAGGGGGGGTGGGGCACTGATCTGAGAGCTGTAACGGCACTGAGTGAAATATAATGACAAAACATGCTGCTCACATTTACTTGACATTTCGCTAGCTTACAGTAAACAGGTTGTATTTAAATATAGAGCACCAATAAGAAAGGATGTGGGTTTTTTTACAGGAAGGCAGGGAAACCAGTAAGCAAGGATTTTGAGTTTGAGCTAAAATGTTTTACCTTTCTCTACATTTTTCTCTAAAATCTTGGCAATTCAGGTTCTTAAATTAGAATACTTTAACCTCTTTGCATATACTATCGAGCCTCTGAGTTTCAGCAAGCAGCTTTTTAATGATAAGGTGCTCAGAACAGTCATTTTAAATGTGATAGACATATGTAATCCTTTATAAATTCAATGTTTTATCTTCTGCACCTAATTGTCATGTTGTGGACATTAGACTTCCACAATGAAAAGTATGTCTTCTAAGGCAACAAAACAGAATTGCATATATGAATTACATCTTTAACTTTTAGTTATTTTAAACTCTGATTAATGTTGAAGCTAGACCTAATTAGAATCAATTAAGGGATTCAATTAGATTTGAAAGGAAAGTGAAAACTATTTAAAAAGATTAAGTTTGCTATCAAACTCCAAAACTTAGATGAGTTTAAAACAGATTTAAAAATAAATACATTTATCACAAAAATCCATGTTTACTGGAAAATGTCCGTTAGCACTTCCGAGTTTTGTTTTGTCAGGTGATCTGATCCTGGAGCAGATTTAGCACCAGTGTGTTAACAGAGCAGTTCATCTGGGTTTGACTCAGCTGATCCTGAATCAGTGGCTTTCCAATCGGAGGCAACAAAATAAAAAAATAAAAATACATACAGTAAACACATCACAGCTCTGGAGATTTCTACTCCAGAGAATACTGCATGGTACAGGGATGAGAAATCGAAAAGAAAACCATTGACATGCTCAACGAGATGGAAACTAAAGGAAAAAATCTCTTAAAGATCACCTATTATGCAAAACCCACTTGTTCATGTCTCTTCTACATCAACATGTGTCCCCTCTTCTCCATGTCTCTTCTACATCAACATGTGTCCCCTCTTCTCCATGTCTCTTCTACATCAACATGTGTCCCCTCTTCTTCATGTCTCTTCTACATCAACATGTGTCCCCTCTTCTTCATGTCTCTTCTACATCAACATGTGTCCCCTCTGTGTAAAGAGACTCTGAAAGTTTCAGGAACAAAGATTCTCTCTCTTTTTGTCCTGATCCATTTCTATAAAAACCTGTCTGAAAATGAGCTGATCAGATTTTGGCCACTTTATGATGTCATAACGATGTTTTGGCTTGTGTAACCATTAGCCAATCAGCAACCAATATAACCCCCCCACCTTATCACCTGAATCTCCTCCTAGAGCACCATTGTGTTCTTTGAAACCAAATATCTCTCAGAGGGGCGTGGGGAGGGGCTCCTTATTTAAATCAAAAGTAACAGACAGAGAATCAGCACTTTTGAAACAGGGCTGAAACAGAGGGGATTATGGGATGCTGCAATGACCTGTTTGGTGTTTCAGCCAATCAGAGACATGTTTGTATATATCTGAGACCTGGAATATATTGATGAAAAACATTATAATAGGGGACCTTTAATAAATCACTGTTCCTCAAACCAAGAGGGTGTTGTTCTTGTTGGGGGGGCACTGTGGGTGATGTAGTCCGGGTCACATGGCCAGCGTTCGGGCTTTGTTAGCGGCCGCCTGCGCCCTCAGCACCGCCCCCTGGCTGCTCTCCCTCCTCACCAGCTGGCTGCTCTCAAACAGACCCTCGTGGCCGCCGCCGGGAACTCCGTCCAGAAACGTCAGTATTCCTGCATTAGAGACAGAAGAGTGAGATATTTCAACCAAGATTCAAGATTCAAGGCTTTTATTGTCATGTGTTCATAGCTACAGTGTAGTTATGACAATGAAATGCTTAGGTCACAGGCTCCTCCAACAGTGCAACACAATAATACAGATAATAGTGCAAGTAAATAAAAGAAAATATAATATAATATAAATAGTGCAGAATAGTCTATAAACAAATAATTGGAATATTGATGTATATGAGTTGCAAACAGATGCAAGCAGAGAGGACCAAGTACAGATTCTGACGTTGAAGGACATTCACTTTCTTTGTCTTAATTCGGTAAACTTCGCTCAGTTCACTGCATGCGATGTCGGCACCCTTTACATTAACCCAGTGTGACTTTTGACCGTGTTGTGTTGTTTCAAATCGCACACGGTTGCTGTGCCATCACAGGAAGTTACGATCAACGCTGTTAGCTACCTAGCTAGCAACAATTATTCCAGGTAACAAATCATTACATACTGATTTTTGTCAAGGGAGCCTTTTGCAATGCTAACTTTAGGGTCAGTCCACAAAAATACGTCATCCACTTGGAGCTATTAATTGCGCTGTAAGATGTATTTGTCATGACATCACCTGTATAAAAACATGTTAAGTTAAAGAAATAAAACCAAAAACAACTTTTAAATCTTGTTTTGTCTGCTTTGGTATGAACTGAGTGGTCATTACATTAAATAACACTTGTTAGACTCTTTTATACAAAGTCACTTACATATATTCAATACTTTGGGCAAGTGGGGATTGAACCAAAAGATCAGCACACTACCGCACTGAGCCACAGCCTCACCAAAAAGAAACATATTGAATAACTAAGCTGCCACTTCACCTCTCGTTTGAGTTTCATCACCTTAATCTGTTGTCTCTTGTTTGACTTCTCCCCTCCTTCATATAATGGGTTTGAGTTAACTGTTACCTGAACTTGGGTTAATGTTCAACTAAGAAACTTCATAAAAGACTTTTAGGAATGACGGCCCTTCCTTTAAAAACACCACATCATTAGTTCTCAGGAAGCTGGAGGAATCTTTATTATCCGTCTTTATTTTTACAAGCACAAAAATGCACCAGTTGTCAAGGTGACGCAAATAAAAACGTGTTGATTACCTCCAGAGTCTCAGAAACACACAGGGGGGGTTCCGACCGCACAATTAACACGTTGTCTGTTTAATATTATTTAAAAGTATTTAAAGCATCAGGTATCAGAACAATGAGGGGATCTGTGACCATGTGAGAATGAATACGAATCTCAAGACTGAATAATAAATATCCCCTTAATGTAGGAGTGACACACGATTCAAAGATAACAAAAACACCTTTAAGGAAATATTAAAGTAAAGTAATGAAATTCAAAGTCAAAGATTGAGATACTAAAATAAACATCAAGAAATGTCCTCTAACATCATCCTTATGTTACATCTCTTTTAAAATCAACATCTTTACCTGTTGCAAATTGACCAATCAGAATCGAGTATTTGTCTAAGACGTGTTATATGTTATATTATTGATTTCTTCTATTCATTTACTTCTAAAGGCTACCTCAGAATTGTAATTACTGACTTTTACTTTGCACCACTGCTTGAAAACCTGGTAGAGTATCTTAAACACTAAATAAATAGTGGTTCGGAAGCTGCACAGCATCGAACCGCAAGACCCTGCAGCGCGTCGTGAACACTGCTGAGAGGATCATCGGTGCCTCACTCCCGTCACTCCTGGACATTTACAACACCTGCCTCACCCGCAGAGCACTCAGCATCGTGGGTGACCCCACCCATCCATCCTCGACCTGCCTCTTCATCCTCCACCTGCCTCTTCAACCTCCACCTGCCTCTTCATCCTCCACCTGCCTCTTCACCCTCCTGCCTTCAGGGAGAAGGGTCCGCAGCCTGAGGTCGAGCACCACCAGACTAAGGAACAGTTTCTTACACCAGGCTGTCAGGAGGCTGAACTCTCTCCCCTCTCTCCCCTCTCTCCCCTATCTCCCCTCCCTCCCCTATCTCCCCTCCCTCCCCTCTCTGCCCTCCCTCCCCTCTCTCCCATCTCTCCCATCTCTCCCCTCTCTGGCCTCTCTCCCCTCTCTCCCCTGCCCCCACTGGACTATGACTCCCCACACACTCAGACACTCAATTCCAGCACATTTTTACGCTGCTATGGACAATCTGCAATAAATGCACATTTTCTGGACAATCTTGCACCAAAGATATTGATATTGAAGTGACTGTTATTTTGTATATATTGATTGTTGTGTTTTTGTATCTTACTGTGTACATATGTGTTGTTTCTGAATATAGGATATACATACTTTATACACATTTTTATACATATCTGTATACTGTATAATTTTTACATTCGGGATTGTTGGAAACGTAATTTCGATCTCTCTGTCTGTAAACACAAATTGAGTAAGATTGACATTAAAGTTGAATTTGACTTTGACTAAAGAAGAACTTTTTGATAAGATTTCTTCATTTGTTTGTTCATTTTGACGGGGAAAGTGCACTAAATGAACATTAGCATAAAATATATGATGTATTTTGTAAATATAATTAAGTCTCAAGGCAGGTCACAAACACAGAAACATAACAATAGGCGCTTTCACACCGGAGTACTTTTACCCGTACTTTTCCCTTTTAGTTCCGATAGTTCCTGGGATTTTGCGTTCACACCAAAAAGAGAACTTAGTTCATGAGAACTTTTCCCCCCTTTTCAGTCCCTGCTAGAGAGGTGGTACTTTCCTGGGGAGAAAAAAGTACCAATTTCTGATTGGCTGGGCAAATTGCAAACCACGCCCCGTAAAACTCGGAAAGGTTTTGTGAAGCCGCCATTGTATTTGCTGGCATTAGCATTATTAGCATTAGCATTAGCCCAGCGCACCAACGGAGAGAGACTAACTTATGGCAACACAAAGAAGAAGCTGACCCTGAAGCTGCTGGGAGTCCCAGCAGCTTCTACTGAAGCCAGTCCCCAACTACGGGGACTTCCGGCCGGGGACTTCGGGTGGCAGTATACGCCGTGAAGTGGTTTGCGGCCTGCCAGTAAACCCAAAGCAGAAGAAGAAGAAGTGACGTCAGCGGCTTCATTTGCGTAATTTTCCCTCAGGGAACTTATTCCGGTGTGAACGCGATCGGCTCTTAGTTCCATGGGGGTACTAAGTGCTGGGTACTAAGTGCTGGGTACTAAGTGCTGGGTACTAAATGCTGGAACTAAGTGCTGGAACTAAGTGCTGGGAACTAAGTGCTGGGAACTAAGTACGGCAAAGTACTTGGTGTGAAAGCGGCTAAAGTCTCAATTTACAAATACAAACATACAACACACAAGTGACTACAAGTAAAATAAATAATTGAGTAGTGATTTCTTACCGTATCCGTCCACACAGCCGCTTTTAAACTCGCCCTCGAACCTCATCCCGTCGAAGCACGTGAAGACGCCGGCGCCTTGAAATTTACCCTGCACAAATTCACCTTCATACCTACAAATAAAACATCAACAGAAAAAACAAATACATGAAATGTCTCGCCTCAAATCTTTGGAGAAACTTGTTTTTGTGTACCGATTGTGTTAAATAGGAAGGGTAACGACCCAGTGTTGAAACAGTTGACTATCCATTCACCACCACAAGAGTCAAGCTAAGCCCCTCCCCTTCAGACCGAACCCAACTATCCATTCACCACCACCAGGGTCAAGCTAAGCCACTCCCCTTCAGACCGACCCAACTATCCATTCACCACCACCAGAGTCAAGCTAAGCCCCTCCTCTTCAGACCGACCCCAACTATCCATTCACCACCACCAGGGTCAAGCTAAGCCCCTCCTCTTCAGACCGACCCAACTATCCATTCACCACCACCAGGGTCAAGCTAAGCCCCTCCTCTTCAGACCGACCCAACTATCCATTCACCACGACCAGGGTCAAGCTAAGCCACTCCCCTTCAGACCGACCCCAACTATCCATTCACCACCACCAGGGTCAAGCTAAGCCCCTCCCCTTCAGACCGACCCCAACTATCCGTTCACCACCACCAGGGTCAAGCTAAGCCCCTCCCCTTCAGACCGACCCCAACTATCCATTCACCACCACCAGGGTCAAGCTAAGCCCGTCCTCTTCAGACCGACCCCAGCTATCCATTCACCACCACCAGGGTCAAGCTAAGCCCCTCCTCTTCAGACCGACCCCAGCTATCCATTCACCACCACCAGGGTCAAGCTAAGCCACTCCCCTTCAGACCGACCCAACTATCCATTCACCACCACCAGAGTCAAGCTAAGCCACTCCCCTTCAGACCGAACCCAACTATCCATTCACCACCACCAGGGTCAAGCTAAGCCACTCCCCCTCAGACCGACCCCAACTATCCATTCACCACCACCAGGGTCAAGCTAAGCCCCTCCTCTTCAGACCGACCCCAACTATCCATTCACCACCACCAGGGTCAATCTAAGCCCCTCCTCTTCAGACCGACCCCAACTATCCATTCACCACCACCAGGGTCAAGCTAAGCCACTCCCCTTCAGACCGAACCCAACCATCCATTCACCACCACCAGTGTCTAGACCCCGGGGCGTTTCATCGGATCGGTTCTCCCCTCCCGAATGATACTCCTGCACAACGGGGCCTAATCGCCAAAACTCCATTACATTTTTTTTTGTATTCCTGGCAATAAATATGTATTCTTACATCAAAACCGTCTCTCCTGATTGAAGTATTGTTATATGCAACCACCTGTTTTGGCTGGTAAAAAGCTGCTAAATGTGGGTCCCTGGATGCATCAAATCACACATCTTTGAGACCAACTTGTTTTTTACCAAGCAGTCATTAATGTATTCATACCCCCTCGTTATTAGGAGTTTTCAGTTTCACAGTTTAAAAGACAGCTGAGACAAAAAACTGTGAGAAATCGATTTTTCTTTTTAACATACCCAGCATGAATAACATGTGCCATCGCTCCAATGTCAAACAGCCTCACACTGACAAAAGACTGAAGTGCCAGGAGCAGAACAAGAGCTCAAAACATCGACAAGAATTATTTTATAAAACATTGAATTCCATAAAACGGATTCATTAGAGCCACAGATGGGGTGAGGCGGATGCAAAGAGCCAAAGACATTCAACTGCTTTGACTTCTCCCATCCAGATAAAAGAGGATGTTGATTTAGTGACACAAAATAAAACTAAAGGTCAACAAAATATTTGTCACCTGGAATATGTAACTTCTGTGAAAAGCAACACTCTTATAAGAGCCTCTATTCAAAGTCCAAGGACAGCAACCTTTGTTTCTGAAAAGACGTGTTTTCTGCAAAATATTCATTTAAATGGATGTTTTAATATTTCCAAAGCCCCTCAATACTTGTTTTTTAAGTTTAGCCCTGAACACGTCCTCTGCTGCACTTGAACGTTGTACCTGCGCTTCACAAAGAATACAAATCTCTGCAGACTGCATTTTTTCACAGGTCACACCCTTCAATTAAGTTATTTCTCCTCGTAAATAAATGAAGAAATGAAGCAGATGTTTCCGTCTGCTCTGGAATGAAGTACTTCAAAAACAATATGTCTTTATAAATGCTCTGATGAAAACATTTAAGCAAATATTCAGAAGTTCGAGAAGATTTAGTTTCATTCATCGAAGAATTAATGGTAATATTTCTTTATTGGTTTATTTCCTAACACTCAAGATCTTTCTGAGACTAATGAACCACATGTTTTATTTAGACTAAGGTTAACTAAAGTCACTCTTAACTGCCTTCTTTTGTGGGAAATCATTAAACATAATTCAATCCGTTATCAAACAGAAACACAGAATATTATACGTTTTTTTAAGAGACGACTATATGATATTTGCTTTTTACTACTTTAATTATATCTCGGTTTTTGAACTTTGAGTCAGATAAAACACAATATTTTAAGACGTTACCTTGGACATTCTGGTTCATTATTTAATTGTCAGGAGTTTCAGACTGATACTGAGTGCATGAAGTTGAAGCCAAATGTGTAGAAATTACTTTGGAGATAATCAGAAAATATTTGGCAACTATTTTGCTAATTGTTTACATTATTAAAGCAAAAATAGCAAAACTATAGGCGCTTTCGCCGGATAATCCTATCTAATCCTTTAGATAATCCTCAAAAGCAGCGGTTCCAAACCTTTTTCAACTCAGGGCCCACTTAAGAATCTAAAAAATGTTTGTGGCCCACATTCAACCATAAACAATACGGAGGCTAAATAGAGTTCTGATTGGTCAATTCAGAACATGTGACACGTTAATCCAGTAGAACAGACCGCTGTCAAATCATAATGTTTTGCAAATTATTTGGCGGCCCATAGGCTGGGACCGCTGCTCTAAAGAGTGCTTTAACTTTAAAGGTCAAAGGTCAGGGTAACAGGAAGTGAAACACAGACCTGGATTCGTCGGGGAAGACCAGCGTCCCGCAGCCGTTGAAGAGCCCGTTCTCAAACTGTCCGGTGTAACACGTCCCGTCGCTGAAGGTCAGCTGACCCAGGCCGTGACGCAGACCTGAGGAAACACACACACACACACACACACACACATAGATCACTTTAAATCAGGGGTGTCCAAACTACGGCCCGGGGGCCAAATGCGGCCCGCGGCCCATTTTGAATCAGCCCTCAGCAAGTTCAGAATGTATAATGAAATACGGCCCACAAATGAACTTGTGCTTGTCATATATTGCACTTCTTAACGACATCTGTATTACACAGTAGTATTCATGTGTTAGTAGGCCCACTTTTCAAACACAGTCAGTCAATGAAAGTTGGAAAAAATGTCAAACAAATCTTAGTTAATTAAAGAAAGCCAACAAGCTTGAATTCTACCCTTTATATTTCCTCTTTGTATAAGCAATCTGAGGCTTCTGTTTTAAGGAATGAGCTGCCAACAAAATAAATGAAACCCCACGGAGAGCTGAGATGTAGGCTGTTGTGTTTCTCAAAGCTTATTAAAGTATCAAGAATAATTTATATCAATCAATCAATCAATATTTATTTATATAGCCCAATATCACAAATGTTACATTTGTGTCAGTGGACTTCACAGTTTGTACAGAATATCAGTATGACAATACGACACCCTCTGTCCTTAGACCCTCACATCGTACAAGGAAAAACTTCCAGAGAAAAACCCCACAGTTTAAAGGGGAACATGGGAGAAACCTCAGGGAGAGCAACAGAGGAGGGATCCCTCTCCCAGGACGGACAGACGTGCAATAGATGCCGTGTGTATTTGATTGATTTTGCTAACTTAACTGAACTGATAAGGTATCAACCTCTAGTGCAGTGACCATCAACTGGCGGCCCGCGGGCCAAATCTGGCACGCCAGACATTCTCATCCGGCACGCGCTGTGGCGCTGGCGGAGTGGTTAGTGCGTTCGCCCCCCACTCGTTTTTTTAAGTCTCTTGAGTAATGTGCAGTACCGGAGTCCAACAGAGAGGCAGCAGCTGCGGGACAGTAGCCTGCGTACTGCGTAGCCTTCCCTGCCCTGAAGAAGAAGTGATCCTTCGTTAGCGTGAAGAGTCTGCTTTATGCGCTCCGCAGTAGCCCCCGCTACGAGGCTCCGGCGACACGCTCCACTAGCACCACCCCCCCCCCCCTACATTTGGCCCTTGGACAAATGTAGTTGGTGATCCCTGGCCCTCAGTGCAAAAAGTTTGGAAAACCCTGCTTTAAATGATCGGATTAAGTGGAAAGGGGATTTTGATTTAGTGACACAAAATATAACTAAAGTTCAACACAATATTCTCAGAAAAACTCGTCACCTGGAATATGTAACTGCTGTGAAAAGCAATAATGTTATAAGAGCCTCATTTCAAAGTCCAAAGACAGCAACTATTGATTCTGAAAGGACATCTTTTCTGCAAAATATTCATTTAAATTATGTTTTAATATTTCCAAAGCCCCTGAATAATAATACTGTAAGTGAGTTGTTTTTTAAGTTTAGCCCTGAACACGTCCTCTGCCGCACAGATTAGGTTTCCAATAAATCAACATGTTCTTCAAGGTTCTGCAAAAATTAATGTTTTTGGAAACTGGTGAATTTTAAGAGATGACGGCATCGTTTCCTTCATTTAAAGGTATTGTTCGACATGAAAGAGGGAAGATATACTTCTGTAATATAATGACATCACTAGGTAACACTTGCACTTGGCTAGCGCTGCAACACATTCTACATGATAGGCTTAATAAAACAAATGTGAATAAAATTAGCTTAAAAGCCAAATGAATAGGGTGGGTCTTGATGCCAGCATTATTATAATCATCAACATGTTAGGCTTTAACTTCAGAAGTCATAATGTGCTAACGGACAAAAGGTGAGTTGCTCTTGTTTGTTTTGCCCACAGAGGTGAGACCTAATTTCCCCCTTAAAGGTCCCCTATTATCCTGTTTTTCATCACTATATTATAGGTCTCAGATATATACAACACTTGTCTCGGATTGGCTGAAACACCAAACAGATCATTGCAGCATCCCATAATCCCCTCTGTTTCAGCCCTGTTTCCAAAGTGCTGATTCTCTGTCTGTTACTTTAGATGAAAATAAGGAGCCCCTCCCCACGCCCCTCTGAGAGATATTTGGTTACAAAGAACACAATGGTGCTCTAGGAGGAGATTCAGGTGATAAGGGGGGAGGGGGTTACCTTGGTTGCTGATTGGCTAATGGTTACACAAGACAAAACATCGTTATGACATCATAAAGTGTCCAAAAGCTGATCAGCTCATTTTCAGACAGGTTTTTAATATAAATGGATCAGGACAAAAAGAGAGAGAATCTTTTTTTTCCTGAAACTTTCAGAGTCTCTTTACACAGAGGGGACACATGTTGATGTAGAAGAGACATGAAGAAGAGGATTTTGCATAATAGGTGACCTTTAATGATGCGACAAATCTCCAGGTTCAGGAGGATGGAGGCTTGAGGAGACGGGAGGGAAATAGGCGAGTGTTTCTCTTTGCCAACTTCTATTAGTAGGCCCGGCGGGATTTAGCAGAATAACTGGATGTGTGGCACAGTTGGACACTGAGGAGGTCCAGAGATTCTCCAGAAGCTTCACGCGACAAAATGGATTTACTGTGAGCTCGCCAAGTGGCATGAAACTAGGGGAAAGGGTCGGGGGATTCCTTACAGAGGATTGGGATTTGCTTAGTGAGTGTTGCTAGCTAATGGCAAAGTAAATTAGGCATCCATCTGTCAGGCTGCTTAATGTGCTGCCTAATCTCAGCAGGGTTTTCACTGGAGATTTGGAGAAGAGATTTGGAGATCTGGAGCTCTATATGGAGCGGTGAAGTTAGACGTCATGGGACTTCTCCATTGGATTTTGTTGATATTGTAGAAAAAAAGATTGGCAGATTTTAACACCACTTTTTGACGTAAAAAGCGAATGTTTCGGTATAAAGGAACTACAGCACGGTCACATGACTTCACTTCATCACCGCTAGTCATCTTATTTAGACACTTGTTAGCATCCTCTGTTTTAAATTCACCGGTGGGGTATTGGGGTACTGACGTAGTTTATGTCGTAGAACAAAATGTTAAAATCTCTTCCACTTGTGTTAACCACAGATCTTATTTCTGGCTTCTAACCAAAACAACGTTCAAAAAATCCTGATGATTGAATTTAATTGAATAGTGTATGTTAGTGATGAAACTTCATCAGAAAGTATTAACAATAGTTTAACAACTTTGATGATTCTTTAATCATAATTTATCAAACAAAAACACCAAATGTTATCTGTTTTTAAAAATAGATGTATGTTGCTATTTACTGTTTCAAATCATTCGAGATTAAATCTGGGTTTTGAACGGTTTGATAGCATGATATTTGAGGACGTTACTTTGGACTTTGGGACATTGTGATGCCTGGTTTATTATTCTATAGGCCTTACAATGAATTGGTTATTCATTAAAACAAATCTAGCTGCTACTGAGTGGATAAAGTTGGAGCCTAATGCGAAAAAATAACTTCATTTATTTATGTGTCAAAGAGTCTGCAGTCCACAAACGCCAAGAGTCCTCCATCGAGCATCAGAGGAGTATCAAAGTATGACTGATGTCCTTAATGAAATCAAGAAGCGAGAGTGAAAGCGCTTAACGGACCGCTGAGATGCCAACAGTTTACTTTTTTCTGAAGGGACAGATCATCAGCACTAAGGGACAGTCATTTCCTCTTGGATTTGATCCCTGCAGACAGACTCTAATCCGTCTCTCAGCTTTTGTAACGCCGTGTCGGGTCATGCTCTCCGGCTAATTACGGTTTAGCTGAATTTGTCCGGCTTTTATGTCAATCAATAGCGGAAATGCATAGATGTTAAACGACTGTACAGTGGGGCAAATGGCCTCCGACTGGCTGCTCTGGAGCTACTTCCTGTAACCCGATTCCTTCAAGCAGCGCACCGCTGAATTATTCATGTGACACCGAAGACCTCTGAGCAACACACCGCCGCATGTTTGTGTGCAAACAGTGAGTTCACGGATGCATGGACGCAGAGACGCACCATCAAACTGTGTTTATGACTCCAAACACACACACAGTTACATATTACAGTGAAGTCTGGAGTGACATGGACATTTTATAGAAAAAACACATCCGTTTTAAAAGGGTTTGTTCCATGCAACTAAATATGTTCCAAGGAGAACTTCAGCTCTGTTTACACAGGTGGGGAGATACTTCATTTGAGTTTTGTACAGCAGGTAGAAAACACTTTTTACAAGTAAGTAAGGAGAGCCAACTAAAAGGGAATCATTTCCTATGTTTATTTGTATTTTCAGGTTTAACAATTGTATGTAGTGTCTCTACTTTAAAGAGTCCTCTCCTAATGATGTTCAGGTGTATATCAGTATGTAGTGTCTCTACTTTAAAGAGTCCTCTCCTGCTGATGTTCAGGTGTATATCAGTATGTAGTGTCTCTACTTTAAAGAGTCCTCTCCTGCTGATGTTCAGGTGTATATCAGTATGTAGTGTCTCTACTTTAAAGAGTCCTCTCCTGCTGATGTTCAGGTGTGTATCAGTATGTAGTGTCTCTACTTTAAAGAGTCCTCTCCTGCTGATGTTCAGGTGTATATCAGTATGTAGTGTCTCTACTTTAAAGAGTCCTCTCCTGCTGATGTTCAGGTGTATATCAGTATGTAGTGTCTCTACTTTAAAGAGTCCTCTCCTGCTGATGTTCAGGTGTATATCAGTATGTAGTGTCTCTACTTTAAAGAGTCCTCTCCTGCTGATGTTCAGGTGTATATCGGTATAGTGTCTCTACTTTAAAGAGTCCTCTCCTGCTGATGTTCAGGTGTATATCAGTATGTAGTGTCTCTACTTTAAAGAGTCCTCTCCTGCTGATGTTCAGGTGTATATCAGTATGTAGTGTCTCTACTTTAAAGAGTCCTCTCCTGCTGATGTTCAGGTGTATATCAGTATGTAGTGTCTCTACTTTAAAGAGTCCTCTCCTGCTGATGTTCAGGTGTATATCAGTATGTAGTGTCTCTACTTTAAAGAGTCCTCTCCTGCTGATGTTCAGGTGTATATCAGTATGTAGTGTCTCTACTTTAAAGAGTCCTCTCCTGCTGATGTTCAGGTGTATATCAGTATGTAGTTTCTCTACTTTAAAGAGTCATCTCCTGCTGATGTTCAGGTTCATATCAGTATGTAGTGTCTCTACTTTAAAGAGTCCTCTCCTGCTGATGTTCAGGTTCATATCAGTATATAGTGTCTCTATTGGGAGATGTCTCCATGCTTTAATGTTACAACCAGAGCCCAGTCTGCTCTGATTGGTTAGCTGGCCGGCTCTGTTGTGATTGGTCAACAGCTTAGAGATGTCCCGCCCCTTAGCCTATCACATAAAATATGTTGGAGCGCTAGCCAATAGCAGCGTGAAGTGTTACATAGTGATGTCATTGTGTTTAAGAAATAAACAAAGGAGGCCAATGGAGGAGTTTCAGGCAGGGGGGGGGTGTGTGTGGGATAGAAACACAGGGATGTTAGCTTTTGCAGACCATTAACATGCACAAAACTAAGGGAAAACCCCCAAAAAGCGATGAATAAAGTGATTGATTGTTGTTGACTCTGTGGAAAAATACTTTTTTTTCTTGAATTTGAAATAAGTGCCAAAACACCTGCACAAAGCCAAGAAATCCTTGCCGTTCCAAACCCCCCACACAGATCTATCACAGGACCTATTACTGGAGAAAGAAATAAACACTGCTGTGCTCTTAAACCTGAGCATATTATCAGCAGCCAAACCAGTTTAACAGTTTTCTACTAGCCGTGCAGAGACCATATGTTCCCCCCCCCCGCTGCCTCTCGCTCGCTGCGGTGCCAAACTTTTGTTCTTTGATTAACCTTGCCCTAAAGGTGGTTGAGTGTTTTTGTTGAACTGCACATACTGGTTTAGGTAGTGTGAAATCCTCAGAGGGCTCACTGGCACCAGATGGGCTCTATGTGTGTATGTGTGTGTGTGTGTTCATTTTTCTCTAGTTACTGTCTTCAGTTTGACACCTTTTATTTTCAGTTTATTGCCTGTTAGATGCAATTAGTGTAAGTGCAGGATCAGTAAAAAGCAAACTACTGAAAGTCCTTTTTTTTCTAACCCTTTCTTTTAGCAAAATAGTTTTTTATATTTTCTTGATTTAACCATTTCTCCTGATAAGGATCTGGGGTGTGGATTCAGACTGAAATCAGTTAACATTTTATTTTACCTAGTCCTATTATTAATAACATCCTCAGTAATGTGCATTCCCAGTCTCTATCCACAGACATGTTGTTCTCTTGAATCCCTGTGGAGATTTGTTGACAGTCACACAAAGCTATATTTGCATCTAGTGCAGGCTTTGTATTAACTTTCATACATTTTGGAGGTGTTGTTGCTGTCCATGGTGCTGATCTGAGTTGCAGTAGGGTTGCACGGTGCACCGATACTAGAAATGTATCGCGATACCCTGCCGTTAAAAACGTTACGATTCCTCCATTTCATTAGTATCGGTACTTTAAGAATGACATTGTTTTAAAGGTCCCATGTCATGGCCATTTCTACTGATCATAATTCCATTGTTGAGGTCTACAGATTTACATTGTTCAATGTTCCAAACTCACATTGGTTTCTCATACAGCATCTCTGTATAGTATGTGTATTCACTCTCTGTCCTACACGGCTTGTTGGAGCTCCTGAACCCCCCTCCCTATGAGCCCAGTGGCCGTCTGAGAGACAGTGAGACACAGCGAAACCCAGCCCGAAACCAGCCCGAACACACACACACACCCGCAGCCTGGCTGGGAGTTTGTGTGTGTGCTCCGCGGACGTAACGTAACGGCTCCACGGATTGGTCCATTTGGAAAAAAAGCATGACATGGGACCTTTTAATAAGAGCCGTATTTCCTGTGTGGGTTCATCTGAAAGGGACAGCGATCTGACTCGGCATGACCCTAATATCATGACACTTGTCATTTTACCTTGAATGCCATTGCTTTAGTTTATTTTATTTATTGTTCTCATTGATCAAAATGTTGTGTTATGACTGAAACATTTTTCCAAGTTTGAAATAAAGCACAATAATGACATTTAAGACGGTTTCCCCTTTTTTAAGAAAAGTATCGAAATCGCAATTCTTGACTTTACTTGCTATCGGTATCGAAACAAAGATGTTGCTATCGTGACAACACTAGTTTGCAGAATGGGAGTTGCAGCTATTCATGTTCAAAAAGCAACTGTCCTCTCTATAAGTGGCTGAGTGTGTCTTTGCCAGCGAGGTTGAATCAGTGTGAGGTTGTGTTTGGGACGAGAGCCCAAATATGTTTAGTTTTTTCAATGGGGCTAATCACAATTATGTTAAGCTGTGCATAGTTAACATCAGTACATCCACAACAATCAACGTGCATTACCAAGAAAAAGACTCCTCAATATCTCTATGTTTTAAACACTACTTTTAATAGTAATTTATTGTATGCATACATTCATGATACACCTTTCTGCCCGTTTCTATATTCCCTGTCCCGCCCCCTGGCCTATCACGAGCAATGTGTTGGAGCGAGTGTTACTGTCTCTATGTTTCTGAAGTAAACAGCCTTTGCAGGCTAACATCTTGCTTTGCAGACCATTTAGATCATTCAGATCCAAATGCGGCAAAATAGTGTGTTCACTTACTCACATCTATCCAAAACCTTATAGATCTACTTGTTCTGAAGCATTTGTCTCATTGACTTTTTACCTCATGATCTGAATAATATAAATATGTAGGTACTGACATCCTCTCCACTTTTCATCCAGTGAGCCAAACTCTTTCTCAGACTAACCTTGGATCTAGAAATCCCATTAAGATGGAAACATGTGTATGCAAATGAAGAACTCTGTACTGTGATTATTCTCACGTCCCCATAAGAGCCTATTTACATGAATCAAATGCAGGTGTTATTTACATGGGCTGTGTCATACATGCATTGTTGTTTTAAATCACACTGTAACAACACTTGCATGCAAACGTGTCCGTGATGATGATGATGATGATGGTGGTGATGATGGAGGAGTGACAGAGAGACGCTCAGTCTTGCCTTCTTTCCATTCGCCGTGGTACTCCTCGCCATTGGAGTAGCTGAAGGAACCTCGTGTCAGGGTCATGGGTCCTGCAGAAAGAAACAGATCAGATCATCACCTGAAACCCTGACATGCTAACACACACAGCTGAGCGTTCATACTGTGTGTGTCCACCTTTATCTAGGGCTGGGCGACATGCACTGTGTCAAATATCATTGTGTCTGACCAAATATCACAAGTTCTTTGACTAATATCACGCTATTGAGTTGCCGATTGTAGGGTTAGTTCTTTCATTAATTATTTAAACAATACTAGTCTTGATACATAATCATTTCATCACTAAGCACCTAATAATGGCCACAGCTCGATTGACATGCTATGGACAATCTTGCACCAAAGATATTGATATTGAAGTGACTGTTATTTTGTATATATTGATTGTTGTGTTTTTTATCTTAATGTGTGCATATGTGTAAATGTGTCTGTTGATTGTGAATATAGGATATACATATTTTATACAAATCTGTATATTGTATAATTTTATATTCAGGATTGTTGGAAACGTCATTTCAATCTCTTTGTCTGTAAACACAAACTGAGTAAGATTGACATTAAAGTTGACTTTGAAAAGTAACAAATGCTTATCGATTAACTTGATAAGATGGTGGGTTGCGTTCTCTCACCCAAAGAATATCTTGAAAAGGAAAAATAATGTGCACGTTAATCACGTCATTTGATGATAATACGCTGAAAGTGTTGTACACAAACCTTTGGCCATAAATTGTAGAAGGCCTACAGTAGCATGTCATACGGATATGATGTTTAAGGGATAATATGGAGCCCCGACAGGATGAACAGGTCTTCAGGTATTTACTTCCTGTCTGTCTTCTTCTGCTGTTTCCTTCAGTGTGTAATCCCTGGGTGTTTCTCAATTTCGAGGACGCTTGCTTCCTTACATGTCTTCCGAGTCACTTGCTTCAGAAGCGAGGCAAGAATCCTTCCTAGCCTCGGAAAACGAAGAATGGTGGAACAGGCTAACGGGTGTGCAGGTGTGCGTCATATGCGAGGCCCTGCCTTAAATGGAGCGCTATTTCCGCCAAAGACGGACCAATTGGTCCGTGCGCAAAGCATTGTGGGGATTTTAAGACCGCGGAGTCTACACATGTGCAGCCTCGAAATTTCTTGCTACGAAGTACGCCGGCCTCGGTAGAATTCCAAGGAGCCTGGACATTGGAAAAGTCCTTCGGCGGCACTCGATGACGTAGTATGCTTGAAATAGTGGCTCTGGAGCAGCCTTCCTCGACATTGAGAAACACCCCCTGTCTGTCTTCTTCTGCTGTTTCCTTCAGTGTGTAATCCCTGTCTGTCTTCATGTGTTGATTTCTTTGCCCTAATTGTGTCTTTTAACCTCTTTCCTTTTCTTGTTTTCTTTCTCTTTTCTTTACTTTGGACAGTTTAGCCATCGTGACTCCAAAGTTTTGTGCTCACCACAAATAAATGTTTTAATATATAAAGCATTATGTAGGGATTTATGATGAAGTAACAGAAAACGTGTGTGTTTTTCTTTACCTCAGCTGACGTTGTTATTGTATTTTCTTTCTGCTGATTGATGTAACATGACTTGTTCTTAACGTCTGCTCTACAGAAATAACAGAACGCATAATATCCAAATTGACCAATCAGAATCGAATATTCAACAGAACCGATTTCAGAAGCTGTGTACTAAGTAAGCGATAATGTACAACGACAGTACGCCTCGTAGTGTTTACTTCCTGTCTTCTTCTTCTTCTTCTGTTGATTTCTCTGACGTCCACAGCGCTCTGTCTTTTACCCTCTTTCCTTCTCTCTCTTGATCCTCCTTAGCAACAGTCATTATTTTTTGCTTAGCAGCGGTGTGATATTGTATATTAACAACTTCTGAAATGTCCAATTCGACCAATCAGGATAGAGTACTCAACCAAGCCGTGTAATAATAAAATAATACTTCGCCTTACAGGTGGGTCACCTGATTGTGCCCCTTAGTCATGTGACTTATGCCCTTCTGGTGATCTAGCATTGGTGACATCACAACACACCATCACAAGGTGTTTATATTCATTTAGGCTTCTTATTTGTCTTCTGTCTCTGTATATTATGGCTGTTTGACACTTAACATTTCCAGTTTTAGTGAAATCCTCTGTTATGTCACCCAGCTGTGTTTACAGCGGTTCTCTGAGGGAATCCTCTCCTTTGTCTCTGAATGAGGTTACAGACAAACTGACAGCAGCTTCACAGAGAGATGAAGCTTCAGAGGGAGAAGGAAACATCTGAAGCTCGTTCATTAGGCTGATAATTTCCCAAATGCCATCAGGCATGCTGTCATATTAACCGGGAGGAGGAGTGTGTATCCCTCCATCTAATGTTGCCACAGTAACGGTAATCCCTTTCATCCTGCCGGCATGACGCTGCCAGCCTCCAAAAACACACACACACTCACAAACACACACTCACACAACGAGCTGAGATAAAATAAAGGGTTTACCTGTTTTATTTAAGAGCAACTCAGTCCGTTTTCTCTACATCACTGAAAACAACGGAGGATTTCTGCTCCTCTCAGCGACAATTTCGCCTTTTTTCCCTGTTCAGCTTCTACTTCCTCCTGCCTCAGCGAGTCCGCTAGGTGCAGCGTTCTGATTGGCTGCCGACGTTCCACTTCAAATCAACACGCGCTCCTATTGGCTGCCGACGTTCCACTTCGACTCAAGACGCGCTCCTATTGGCTGCTTTCCTTCCATTAAGCCCAGCCGGTATGAGACATCTTTTCGAGGGCAACGAGTTCAACGACTTAATTAGCCGGAGTGCTCCTCTGTTAAAGCGTTTTGCCCTTGCCTTGTTTTTATGTGCTGCCCACCGTCTCTGTAGGATTATAAAAGGGCTTCCTCTTAACGACACTGTGTCATTTCATGCTTCAATTTGGTGATTAGACCCGCGTTTTGGCGAGTTTTATGCAACTTGATTTATGTTTCTGCCGATGCGCTAAAACATCTGCACTGAGGTGCTGAGGGTTTGGCAAACGAGGTGATATGGATTCAAAGCCAATGAGGGTTTCATTCAGCAAAAAGCTACAGGAAGAATCAAGGTGACCCAAATGAGACAAAACTGCCGCCCTGATTCTGTTCCTCAGGGGAAGGGATTAAGCAAAAGGCTATAACTAATTCTGATTATTAATTAGCATGGGCTGCGTTGTGTTAATGATGCTGATTCAACAGATTTACATATATCAATAATTGCAGCCACTTCTTAATCAAGCCATTTAGGAGGATTTGAACGCCTTGTGGTGCAATTAAAATGTGTAAAGTATAAATATATCACTACTGCTGTTTGTTTAGTAAGTTGGTTTATATAACATTGTATATTCCAATAGATGCATTAAATGAAACATGCTCTTGATTTATATCCAATCAGTGTTGTTTCCCACAATGCACCACAGGATATGATTAATCACAACGTACAGAGTAGGTATCATTATTATTTCGACTTAATTTTCTTTTATAATACTCGATTTTGAGATTTTGTTCAGACTATTTGAAAGAAAACACCAGCAATTAGTTTTTAGGTGTTTATTTTACCAACTTTGTCAATTTTAATTTGTAGATTTCTCCTAAATTCACAATAATCTAACATAAAATAAGGCTTATTTTGCATATTTAAACAAACGACTTTCAGAAAAAGTATATATTACAGTAAAGGTGTTTCTAAAAAGAAATATTTTCTCACATGCTGAACCAGATATCTCAACTCATTCCTAAAAACATGGCAAACAATTATTTATTTTGGACATTGTCAGTATGTTCTGATCCATAGTCTCCTCTGTAAGCACCTTCATGTCAACAACATAAAAACAAATCAATTTAACCCTTCAATGTTCACATTTCCCTGCTGGAAATAGCCTGTTTTCAAAGGAACACACAGTTGATATGAAAATGACTCATTTGCATATTTAACCCTTTAACTGCCAGACCAAGAAAAAAGCTATGGAAAAATTTGTTTGCATTTTTTATCAAATGGGCCACAAATAACCACAAACCATTTTTTTTTTTTGACTGACCACACAGTTTTGTTTTTATGAGCCTCTACATGTACCAACTGGTCGAGCTGGCCTTCTAAGGTAAAAGTGCATTTTCAACAATCATCATAATACAGTACAGTATTTGTACGCATCAAACTCAAATAAAACACAAACTGAAATACATTTGTTTCTTTTATGGAAAATGTGCAATATATACAACCAGATATATTCATAAAAGATAATAAATTATAATTGTAAAAAAAAATAAATGGAAAAAAGTAATGTAAAGTGTTTTTCATAATAAAAAAAAGACTTGCTCATCTTACTGTAGATGCTGAATTGGCCTAACAGGAAACCACTGGCCTAACAGCAAATGTCTATATCCTGTGTTGGCCTAACTTGCTCATCTGTGTGCAACTTTGGGCTGAATGCCATGCATGAAAGGTGCTATATAAATTATTATCACTCTTTCACTCTGAGACTCATAAGGCAGTACTAGATTTAGTAATATTACCACGAATCTAGCTATTTACCATATTTTATTGGAAAACATCTCTGAAACTCTGAAAAAGTCATATTGCTAGTTTACCATAAAAGGCCAATTCGACCGGTTGGTTGAGCATATTTTCAAAAAAATAATTACACCCTTATTAAAACTTTTGTTGTGCATCAAGTTATCTAATTATTTTCATGTCAGGTTTTGTTATTTTGTTGATTTTTGTTGGCTTAAGTTTTTATTAAGTCCTCTTTTTGTTACGCTAGTTTTTTCCTCCTTTGCGCTTTATGTTATTTCCACCTCCTTCTCTGTTGAGAGGGATTTCCTGATCATTGGAATGAATAGATACATTTTTATTACATTCAAGACATTGGGTGTTTCTCAATGTCGAGGAAAGCTGCTCCAGATCCACTATTTCAAGCATACTACGTCATCGAGTGCCGCCGAAGGACTGTTCCAATGTCCAGCATACTTGGAATTCTACCGAGCATGGCGTACTTCGTTTGGAGACATTTCGAGGCTGCACATGTGTAGACTCCGCGGTCTTAAAATCCCCATAATGCTTTGCGCACGGACCAATTTCCCCAAATCTGTGGCGGAAAATGTAAGGCGGGGCCTCTCATATGACGCACACCTGCACACCTGTTAGCCTGTTCCATTCTTCGTTTTCCGAGGCTATAGTATTCTTGCCTCGCTTCTGAAGCAAGACGCTCGGAAGACATGTGCTACCAAGCAAGCGCACTCCAGATTGAGAAACACCCTTTGTCTCTGGGTCGTGCATTTGGGTTCATCAGTTTGCGTCGAGGTCCTGACACTCAGGCAGTTTTAATAATCAGAAATCCTTGATTACTCCCACAGAGGGAACATTTACATAGTAACAGCAAAGAGACAGAACTGATAGAGACAATGTAAAACAGCATCCGGACTAAAACCACCAGACTCAGGGACAGTTTCAGTTAAACACCTGAACTGTTGAAACAACATCCACAATATTCATCTGGCTGCTACTTAAATTTTTTTGATCTATTTACCCAATATATCATATTTCAATGACTTGCATCTTATTGCACTATTTCACTTTTTTAAACTATTTTCTTCTTGTATTTACTATTTACTTGCACTATATTTTTCTGTTTATCTGTGTTTTGTGCTGCTCTGTTGGAGAAGCCTGTGACACAAGATTTTCATCGACATAACTACACTGTAGCTATGTTCGTTTGACAAATAAAGAACCTTGAATAAGTGAGCACACACATTAAAAGAAAAAAACAAATTAATTAAACATTTCAAGAATAAAAAGGTAGCAGCATTTTAAAACGTGAACAAGTAAACCAATGAAGTGGCTGCAGAATGACAGTATTCAATACTATATTTCCTAGTGTTTAATTATATATTGCACCGTTTTATGTTCTAGTTAAAGATGCCTGTAGTAAAATGGAGGCGTGTGGCGCAGTGGATTAGTGCGCTGATCTTCGAATCAGAGGATAGCAAGTTCGAGTCCCACTGCAGTCAGCATGTCGTTGTGTCCCTGAGACACTTCACCCCAAATGGCTCCTGTGGGGATTGTCCACAGCACTGAGTATGAAAGTCGCTTTGGATAAAAGCGTCTAACAAGTGACATGTAATGTAATGTAATGTAAACATAGTGTATGTAACGGATTACACGTAACAACATTACCTAATCAGGATACAAAAATAGGTGACTGTATTCAATTATGTTTAAAAGAAAATAGAGATTAGGATAACAGTGTTACAATACATTTAGGAATAAAGATTGTTATATTACAGGGAGAATTCACTTTCTTTGATTGTTCTTTATTATAAATACATATCTTTTTTATTTAAATTAACAAAATACAGTCTATGCTTGTGATAAGTGTATTAAGCTTAAACAGCATTTGAAAACTATTACTCTTTCTACATTTTTAATATGAAATATCTTAGTTTCTAAGGTGACATTGATACACTCAAGTAAACAACATCTTACTGTTATTTATTTTATTTTGTTTTTAATTGCATTGCATTAGAAGTTATCCAAAAGTAACGAGAAGTGATCAGGTTACTTTTAAATGTTGATACTCAGATTATGTTACTGATTACATTTTTGACATCTAACTAGTTATTGTAATGGATTACATTTTTAAAGTATCCCAACCAATGCAACAAAGCCTCTTTGTATAGTCTCTAAAATCAGTTTTCAGCCCACTGTAACATATCTGTTAATTTAAACAATGCAGTGTCTTTATGCGCATTAAACCCTTTGACACACAGCTTAAATCCATGGCAAATTTGGAGCCCAGGCGCCTTGTGCTGTTCCCTACAGACACTCAACATAAAAACACACAAACATCCCATTAAAACCACCAATGACAGCTCATCACAGCGAGACTGGGAGGAGGGGGCGGGGCTTTTTCTGGGTGGGACATGTGAGTGTATAGAAAAGGGGGATGCTGCACAGGGTATGGGGGGTTTCCTTTAAGATGTAATCTGTTACAATAACTAGTTTCATGTCAAACAATGTAGTAAAAAAAAAAGTAAATACAAAAATGTAATAAAAAAAGACAAATACAAAAAAAAGTAAATAATACGAAAAAATTCTAACAGAAAAAAAGTAAAAAAAGTAATAAATAAAATGAATAAAATAAATTAAATGAATTAAATAAATAATAATTCACAAATACTGTTTATGCTTAATCCAAAGCATAGACTGTATTGTTGTTAAATACATCAAGTGTCCACCTACTGCTTGAAAAAAGAAATGTATTTAAACTAAAGAAGAATTAAAGTAGCCTAAATGAAAACCATAAAGAAAATTAACTCAGTACAACATATCGATCTTTATTTCAAAATGTATTGCAATACTCTAATCCAATAGGTAATCTGATTACTTTTCAATGTAATTATAATCGAATACAGTTACCTTGTTTTTATATCCGGATACATGTAATCCATTACTCCCCAATCCTGCCTGTCCACCACATTAAAACACTGGAACATCCCATTAAAAGCACCAATGACAGCTCATCGCAGGGATGCTGGGAGGCGTGGAGGAGGGGGCTGCTTTTTAGTGGGTGGGACATATATATGAGCGCTATAGAAAAGGGGGATGCTGCAGCCCCTTCATATCTCACTCCACCCAGCAGCCCTAGAATAAAAACCACCGGTGACGTGCGCGCAGGGAAGCACCCAGCAGTATGTGCGCGCCCACGGGAGGGGCCGACAGAAAATGGCGAGTCTGTGCAAAAGGCAGCAATGCACGGTAGAGAGGCGCGGCTTTCGGCAGGAACTTGACTCTTGGAGGCACAAACTCATTCACTGTGTAGGTAAGCTCGCTTGGCATTGTGTGTGTGAGTGTGTGTGGTAAACTGTGGGTTTATAGGTTGGTGTTGGTGTTTTTCACGCGGCTGTATAATGTCCAACTGGAAAAACCTATATGCTGTACATGGAGCTGTCATTTTTTGTTACGCGCGGCTGTTGCCTCCCACCGGACGGATCCAAAAAAGATTGAAGTTTTTCGGGATGGACTCTTCCTGTTGACAGGTGTTCACGTGCACTCTCTGGCACCTGTGGGGCAGCTCAGTTGTGTTTTATCCACATTATGAGCTGCTTTTGAGCCACGGGAGTATTTTATACATTATTCCATAGCTGTTTATTTATTGTAAGCAGGGCATGTCACGTGGTTCAGATGGAGCTGCGCCTCAGCCAATCAGATCCTTCGCTATAGGCAGGCTCGTGCCCGAGTGCGCGCCGCTGGGTTGAGTTTTTGGTGGTGGTGGTGGCGCGCGCGCTCAATCTCCAAACATGACTCCCCCCTCCTCCCCCCTTCCACTTCCCTGGAAATCGGCTTTTGGGAGCGCGCATTGCTGCATTGGGGAAATAATTTTGTATTTTAGGGGGGAGGTATATAGGCGGGGGTCGACATGCGTCTTTATTTTTCTCTAAACCGGGGTTTGTACTTGTTGAAAAGCCGCTGCTGTTTGCTGGGAACTCTGTTTATGATGTTTGCGCGGCGCACAATAAAACACATTTATGAATTATTATGTTGTAATGTTTCTGACAGTATGGCACTGCAGGGACAATTAAAAAGCAGCGGCCATGACGTGTGTCTTTGTCCTGTTGAAACATTATTGACCTCTCCCTGATTTCCTCATTAGTTCGTTTTATTTTGGATTTCCTCATCCATACATCTCCACCCCCCCCTCCACCTCCACCTCCGTTTCTGGTGTATTTCATTAGCTCAGTTTAATCCGGTTACATCGACCCATCCCGATATTATGGCCAGATTATGATCCACTCTTCCCCTCTGATCTCTTAACCTCTCCGGGTTTCCTCGGCTCTTAATCTGGCTTTTATCTGCGCTATCGAGCGTCGGGGTGTTGCGGCTCCACTTGTTTTTGGATGCACTTCTGAGTCCAGATGTTGCGCGTTGAACTGTCACCTACTTACCCATCCAACCGCTGCGTAATAATAACCCACATGGCCTGAATCCGAGTAGGAGCGGGGCTTCTTAGTAAAAAAGAAAAACCTCCGTAATGAGAGGATATAGTGTCAAATTAAAAGGTTGGGTAATCTCTGACCTCCAGCACAAAGCCGTCAGGAATCACAATCAGTTGTGTCAACAAAAGGCACCAAAAGGCTTTCCTGCTCCTGCATCAGTTTCATCATTTAATGTGAGATTTTACATTGTGATTATAACCCCAACATGAGTTTTCACTCAGCAAAAGTGAGCTTTAATCTATAGTAAAGCTTCACATATCAATAATAATAATAACACTGTCTCCTTTCTGCCTACATTTATATTCCAATTAGTGATATTTAAATGCTTTCTGGGTCATTTTGTGTGAGTTTGAAGCAGCAGAATCAAGTTTCCTGCCCTTTTTAACACATATTGGAGAGCTGGAGTGAAAAAAAGCATCTATTCAATTCAGTTTTCCAAGTACTCTCAGCTCCTTTAAGAGAAATGATACAGATACCATGATACACATGCTGTAATCTCACTGTTGGGCACCTTGAGTCCATATCACATTGATACCACAGGGGATAACAATGCCACAAAGCAGAATAATGAACGCACAGTTGGGTGTTGCAGCTTGCTTTGGCTGTGTGTGTGTGTGTGTGTGTGTGTGTGTGTGTGTGTGTGTGTGTGTGTGTGTGTGTGTTTGTGTGTGTGGCATATTTCTTCATTTGTGGTTGTAGACGTTCATTGGTTTGCTATGCATGACGAGTTTTAGGGCCGAGCGCAGCAGCGGTCAGATTGAAGTCTGACATGTTTATTTGTTTGAGGACTAATCGGCTCTGAAACTGTGAGAAACTGAAACATCTCAAGATACGTTATATGTCCTCTGACCTGCAGAAGAATGTGCTTCCAGAAGTGCTCTGAGTGCATTTGAAATGTGGAAAACCCAGTGAGTAAAAGCATGTGTTTTGATTCGTTTTTAATATTTCTGTTTCTATATATAAGACCATGAAAAGCAGCACATTGAGAAGCGTTGTTAATATTTGAGAAGCCTTCAAACTCTGCCCAAAAGTGTGCTTCTAAGAGTGCTTAGAGTGCATGTGAAATGTGGAAAAACCAGTGTGTAAAAGCACGTGTTTTTGGGCTATCGTTATGAGTTTTGAATATTTCTGTTTCTGTATAGAAGACCAAGTAACACCGCACATTGAGAAGCGTTCAAAATCTGCTGTGTGTCCATTACAAATGTGGAATATCCAAGAGTGTTGCATGTACTGTTAGGTTATTTGTATTAATGTTGAGTATTTCTACTAACGGAAAATCATATAAATACATAATAAAGGAAATTACAGAGGGATTTTTTACATTGTTGCTTCAAAAAAGACGTAAAGTGACGCAAAACGTAAAGACTAATCAATTCATCAAGACCGTTTTTTTCCTTTATTTAAAAAGGCACAAGGGGAAAACTTGAATCTCTTGATTTAACGGTTGATATCCAAGAAGCATTCAATCTTAAAATCATATAAAACCAAACAAAGCAGCACTTCTTTACCATTTAAATGCATTACGGGGAACATATTTGCTTGAAAATGACATTTAAAGGTTAAAACTTAAAACTCTTGATTCAAAAGTTAACTTGGAAGCCTTCAAACTCAAGTCATTCACATTTTTGCTTGGAAATGACAGACACATTTTCAGTTGAGGAAACCGTTTTCTTTGTCAATTGGAAAAGGGCACAAGGTTGATATTTGAGATTCCTTCAGACTAAAAAATTCAGAAAAACACTTTTTATTCTCTCTCAAAAAATGAGTGTGGTCTTGAAAATGAAATCACCGAATGCCCCCCCTTCTCTTCTACCAGGCGTGTTATTAATAATGCTCTTTTGTTGCAGACATGTGGTTTAAGAAGGTCAGGTAACAAAGGCGGACATCTTCCGGTTTATTACAGAGAAGTGTAAGAATGCAGCCGTCCACCTGCCCTGTTCTGGTAATAAAGTCGGCTGTATGCCATAGAAAGGTTAACATTATTAGTTGGTAGCAATTATAGCCCAACGGCTGATTCCTCTGGCACATATTCTGGCGGAGAGGCTGCGGATAATTTGATTGCTGAAAGGTTGTGGCAGTGAGACAGACTTGGGTGTGAGGAAGAGGAAGATGTGTGACTGTCTGTAGATTGCTGTTTTACATCCAACACTTCACACAGACACAGCTTCTACGGATACAGAAAAACATAGAACCAGTTGAGCTGAAAGTGAGTGGAAGTACAGGGTGGGTTTTATTGTGATTAAAGCTTCAACCTAGTGGTCATTTGGTGACGTATTCATACATATTGGTAATAGATTTGGGGTCCATAATGACCCATTTTCCATCAAAACTAGTTGGTTTATGCAGAGATTAAACACCTTTCCCTGGTCACAAACATACAAGCTGGCATCAAAAGAAGGTTATTTAACCGGTTGTGTTTTGTATCTACTTCTTATTCAGTTTCTCCTCCAACTCTGATTGTCAGAAAGACAGTTTTGATGAGGTCTATTTTGTTCCTGTCGAGTTTGAATGGGCTTTGTTTTACGACAATCAGTGATGTCAAAATACTGTTTCTGTCAATAGAGTCTGGCGACGAAAGATTTTGGGTTCCCTTGTGACCATTTTTCCTAGAGAAATATCTATCTATCTATCTGTCTGTCTGTCTGTCTGTCTGTCTGTCTGTCTGTCTGTCTGTCTGTCTGTCTGTCTGTCTGTCTGTCTGTCTGTCTGTCTGTCTGTCTGTCTGTCTATCTATCTATCTCTCTGTCTCTCTGTCTATCTATCTATCTATCTATCTATCTATCTATCTATCTATCTCTCTGTCTATCTATTCCCTGGATGACTCACTTTACTCAGAGTCAAATCCTCGTCTTATCGTCTCAATCCGTTGTCCCGGCGCTCCTCCCTCTCTAAGCGTTGGGCTTTTATTTCAGTAATGGACAGATGGATGCCCCGAGAGATCTGCCCGCCGCTTTCTCATCTCGCTAATTCTTCTTGTGCTCGGGCTTTTGGAGAAGGAAAACAAAACATGGCACATTTATAGAGGGGGGGGGAGTGGTGGGGAAAGGTGGCAGCCGTCCACCCTTTTCACTGTAAATCTCTGCGTACCCTCTTCATTACACATGCATCCCCCCCCCCTGTAATGTGTGTGAAAGTGTGTGTGTGTGTGTGTGTGGAGATATCTCGGGGGCCGATCCATGCCAACCAGGAGTCCCGTGGGAGGAGGGCTGCTCTCTTTGGGTGAGGGGAGGGGGTTGACTGCAATCTGTGGAGAAGCAAAATACACCACTGGCACCGAGTGTCGACAGAAGGTGTGTGTGTGTGTGTTTCTCTCTGTGTGTGTGTGTGGACATTTTTTTTTTATCGTCCACTGTGCTCTTTTGCAGCTCTCACGTTCAAACACGCTCACACACCTTCATCTAAACTGCCAAACCATCGTCTCTCCGGTTACACAGCTTTTTCTTTCATCACCCCCCGAGTGGACATTTTTTGTTTCTGTGGAATTTAACCGCTTCATCTTGTTTCTGCCGGCTGTTAAAAAACAAGTGAAATGTCTTCAGAAAATAACCCTTTTTTTAATTAAACCGGTTTAGAGTGACAGCTTTAAGAAAGTCTCAGGAGAGGAGGAACACATGACTTCCTAAATAAGATCCTTTTTGTAGTTGTTGTTATTGTTATATATTTTTATCTTTAATATGAAGCTACTTCCTTGTTGTGTTTTGTTGTTTTTTGCCTGGGTTGTGCAGTTTTCCTCCCCAGGGATCTTTCCTCTGATGGGGGTGGGGAAGCTTTTAATTATTGTTGTTGGAGCATCTTCAAGAGCATGGGAGACATTAGAAGCCAAAAAGTGCCTTGCCAAAAACTGGTGTCTAATGTTCTGTCGTTTGTTTAAACCGGGTAACAGGAGCGCTGCGCCCTCAAACCAAAATGCAGATTTTCCCCGTAAAATGTTAAAGTGACGCCAGATAACAATATTTCTGTTGGTCAAAAGCTGTATAATGACTCCAGAAATATGAAACTGGTGTCGAATAGAGCGTCAGACGACAGAGACAGCTTTGTTTTTACGGAGCTCTGACGTCACGTTATTGTTTACGTCCGCGCCGGCGTCGTGTTCTCGAGATAATTGATATATCTTATATACAAGATCAGCGCCACAGTATCACCTCATAGTGTATTCTTCTAGAAAAACCCTGAGATGTTTTGACATTTTATAGAAAAAGGAATTGATCAGGAAAATAGTTTGCACATTTATCAACATCAATATGAAAACGCAGTTCTTCTTCTTCTTGATTATGGAACTCTCTGTTAGTATGTGTAGGTCTGAGTAATTATACTTCGTTCACGTGACCCTTTGTTGTGCGCTGACCTTCCTTTATTATTCCTCCGGATATTGCGAGCCACAATAATATATAATAACCCAAATAACTTCCCTTACAGTAAGTCAGATACCAGCGAGTGCTGACAGGCTAATACTCAGCTGTTAAATAAATAAAAACACGATGCTGTAGCTGCACTGTATATCAGATTGCTGCTTAATATTTTAGTAGCAGGATTCACCAGCTGATAAACCCAATCTGTTTTTGTCCACCTAAAACCCATCTTTTAATGTTGCAAGAACCAGATTTTCAGTCTTAAGAAACACATTTTATTTGATTCTTGCCCTTATTTTTCTTAGAGAGAAACTCTGGAGGGAACACAGGGATTTTAGCTTTTAACATGCACTAAAACCGATATAACACACGACAGGAAAGGGAACACCCCAAAAGCACAATAGGGCCTCTTTAATGACAATATTTAGGAGTACATGTACTTTGTAACATTGAACCACTGATCCTTTATGAGTCTGACACATAGTAAGTTTGGAGATCTGAACTCTACCTGAAGTTTTACAACACTTAGCTTCCTGCCTCTCTTTCCTTCAGCCTCACAGCGACCAAAGTCCTCCATTTCCTTAAACTTTGCACACGGCGTCCCCGACACACACCAAAATTGAAGTAGGCGCTCCATTGTTTGTATGTGTGTGTGTGTGTGTGTGTGTGAGTTCCTTTTGTTATGTGAGCTACCTGACCTCCTTGCTACAGTTGTTTTAACACTGACGCCATGTGGGTTCATGCACGGTATACCGTTTTTGTTTGGAACACACACACACACACACACACACACACACACACACACACACACACACACACACACACACAGAGAGACATAGTGCCGCTGAGAGGTGTGCAGGAATGTTTACTTGGACCCGCCTTTAGTGAATTCCTGCTTATTCTTCCATAATGGCTGCTTTTGTGTGGAAGGTCATATTTGAGCAATTCTTTTTTTGTAGAATTTGATCAACAGCATGACGGAGCCTGTGTGTGTTGTGTGTGTGTGTGTGTGTGTGTGTGTGTGTGTGTGTGTGGTGTGTGTGTGTGTGTGGTGTGTGTGTGTGTGTGTGTGCTCTTTTGTAAGAACCCGTTTTAGAAACATTTTTGGGACGTGAGGACATTGTGTTCACTTCTCTGTGTGAGACTTCAGGTTCTTCTGGTGGCGATTAAACTCAGGGATCTGGTTATTATTTTAATGACTATAGTCTGAAATCTCTAATGGAATTACAATAAAAGTGTGTGTCATTCAGACCGTCATTAGCCATGAATTAATACTAAGTAGCACCTCGGTATATTCGTGAACAAGAAGAAGCGGCTAATGAGATAATAATGGAGCGGAGCAGTCGGTAAAGCAGCGCTAAGCTGTCACGGTTCAGAGTTAAAGGGACAGACCGTCTGCCGAGGATCACCGAGGAAATAATCTGCAACTTTGTCATGTAAATAAACGTCTGTCAGGTCGTTCCCTCTTCCCCTGGTACAAAAGTAGAGATATCAAAGCTCTTCCATTTCAGCAGGAAGTCGTGCACTGATCTGCATCCATTAGTTCATTAGCTGAAAGGTCTTTGGTTACTCTTTTGATGCTGGAATGACCAAAAGTGGTTTTTCGAGCAAAAATGCTAAATGTTATCTATAGCTCGAGCTTATCTCTGCTTGTATATGTTTCATATAATCGAACACTGAATATCTGACTCAAAGAATACATAAAAAGCTCTTCCACTGCAGCAGGAAGTCTTGCACTGATCTGCAGTGATTCATTGATTAGCAGAATGTTTTTTTGGTAAATGTTCTGATTATAAATTCATCGGAAGTCAGTGATTTTGCAAAAATTCCAATTATCATCTCCAGCGGCGCATCTCTGCTTGTCTCAGTTTTATATGACTGTATACTGGATATCTCACTTGAGAAACAAGGTATGCAAGATGTCCCCTTTTTGTCTTGGGGGTTATCATTTCTCAAAATGTTCCCAACAGACGTCCACTTAGACTTCAGGATGAACTGATGCAACCAGAAGCTGGGGATCATTGAAGAAATAATCTAAGATTTAGGGTTATAAAAAGCTGTTCTACTGTAGCAGGAAGTCATGCACTGATCTGCAGTGATTGGTTGATTGACAGAAAGATTTTTGGTAACTTTTTTTTACATTAAATTCATCACTCTCGCCACCTGAACAGTTTCTTCCCCTCCGCTACCGGCCTCTTAAACAAGGCCCGGCACGCTGACACTTTACCTCTGCCACATCATAGACTATATGCATTACATTAATGCACACAATGTCATACTCCTTTCTGCACATATTCTGATTTCACATTTCATAGTTTATATGCAAAAATTCATTCATAGCATTCTATTTACATGTAAATTACTGCTTTATTTAATTGTATTGCTATTTAACTGTATTTTATTACGGTGTAAAAGATTTTGTGTTTTATATTAGATTTCTTGTTTTTTATATTTTATGTATGCACCATGACATCAAGTCAAATTCCTAGTATGTGCAAACCTACCTGGCAATAAACCTGATTCTGATTAGCCAGTGATTTTTCAAGTAAAATGCTAATTATTACCTATAGCTCCAGATGTATCTCTGCTTCTGTCTCTGACTGATAACACAAGATATTGGCTCTTTTTTTTCTCTGGGCTATTTTGATACACTTTTTTCATTATTAGCTGACGTTTTATTGACCAAATAATACATATTTTTACGGTTTTCTGCACCGTTCTCTGAAACACCTTGTGATCATGTCTTTAAATATGGCACTAATGTCCACTTTGACTCAAAGATGAACTGATTAAAATGTAAATGTCAAGGGTCACTGTGAGGCTCACAGCCATAACTCAAGAACTGGCTAATTATAACAATTTCACTCAAATATCTTAAAGGAGGAAATAATGAAACTGCAACTTGACCGGTCCGTGGCATTTCTTCTGCAAAAGTATTTCTTTCTCAAAAGTTTCAATTTAAAAACAAGGAGAGAATAGATCAATTAAAAAACATAAACACTTAAGGAAGATTAAAATACACAGATGAAATGTTTAATAAGAAATATCTAATTGTGTGTGTGTGTGTGTGTGTGTGTGGTGTGTGTGTGTGTGTGTGTATGTGTGTGTTTTCTGTGAATCAAATGTGGTTGCCTCAGGGCATTGTGTGTGTGTGTGTGTGTGTGTTTTCTGTGAATCAAATGTGGTTGCCTCAGGGCATTGTGTGTGTGTGTGTGTGTGTGTGTGTGTGTGTGTGTGTGTGTGTGTGTGTGTTGACGGGGTGTAATCTGGGCATGTTGTTTAAAGACTCTGTACCCCCTGGGCATAGCAGCGTGCCAAACCACTGCTGCTGCCCACAGGTGCACCCTGGGAAATGTAGTTCCTGATAGAGTGAGACAGATGGGTGAAGTGGAACAAACGAAGGTGAGGAAGAGGGAGAGAGATGGGGGAGTGTTAAGGAAGGTTTGTTGCTCTCGTAAAACAGGGAGGAACCATGACAGTTTGAACAGGAAATGATTTGCAATTCAAAGAAAAAGAGACTCGTTGTGATCCGGCCTCGAAATAAGAGACGCCGGTAAACTGCTCTTTAAAAACAACATTTAAAGCCCCGTCTGTAATTCAGTACATGTTTGTGATTTTGAAAGCTTTCATGTGAAGATGAATCAAAACTAAAAGCTTTACAGAAGTTAATTAACCAGATATGATCATTTAGGTTTACAGGTAAAGTCTTGATTAAATCTTGTCTTCAAAATAACCTTTTTATAATTCTGCATTCATTTAGACAACAGAGCATCTATAAAAGAGATTGGCCAAATTACAATAACATTAGGGAATATTTGATCAAACAATAAGAACACCTAATTATGCTTTTTATTACTTTATACATTTTTGATTAAACATGTTTTGATATGAAGTAAATGCAGTTTTAAACAGATTGGGAATTGATGAACAGCACAAAAGAAAGGTGTTGTGGCTTTGCAGCAGTAATGCGTCTCTTCTGCTTCATGGTAGGGAGTATCATTGAAGTATCAAGGATAACACCGGCTTCCTGTCAGTCGAATAATTGATTTCAAAATACTGCTGGTTTACAAAGAATGGAATGGTTTAGGCCCGAAATGCATTTCTGACCTGCTGCTACATGATGAACCATCAGGTCTGCTTCCCGTCCCCAGAGTCAGAACTACACTAGTTCAGTTATTATGCTCCAAATATCTGGAACAAACTCCCAGAAACCTGCAGGTCCTTTTCAATCCAGGCTGAAGACTTTTATGTATAGACTTTTATATTTTAAAGTCTGACTTAAGATATTTATTTTTCATCGAAGAAAGCAGTTTATCCTGACATTTGAGAGTCCCAACTCGTAGAACGATTGCCTTTCTATCTTCTTAACTGACTTTAACTCAACACAATAGTCTGCCCCTCCATGTGAGGTCGGCCCAGACGCTAGGGGTTTATAAATCCTCACTAAAGACACTTCTTCTCTCTGGCCTTCTAGTCAGAGCGGAGCATGACACCTGACTATTCCCTGTGTTTTTGTTTTTTATATTTCTGTTGTAAATGATTGTCTTTTATTGTGATTGTAGTAAAGTGTTTTTATTACATGTACAGCACTTTGGCTCGACCAAAAATCGCTTTTAAATGTGCTATATCAATAAAACTTGATTTGATTTGAATAGTGCTTTGTTTCCTCACTGCTGGCCACCATGCAGCCTCTCAGGTGTTCCATCTCTAAAATGTCTCCACACGCAGTGAGTAATGAACGACATCCTGATTTTCTGCGAGACTCGAGACGTTTCTTCAGCCCACCTTAACTCCCACCTCTCCTTTCTGAAGCCTGTCATTCTCCGGGTTATTTTCTCCTGCAGACTGCCTGCTGCTCATGTGTAGGTGTGCACGGTCACATACATGCACTCGTTGTAGACTTTTTTGTTTGTTTCCTGCATGAATATAGCATTGTTTGCAGCCGAAGCGGGTTTGCTGAAGAAAAGCCTGAATCTTCTCCAACAAAGTCTTTAGTGTTGTGAAGAGTCTTCACCTTGAGGTAATGGAGAGACTCTCACAAAGGCCTCACATGCAGAGTTCGATCTGTGCATGAGATTAGAAAAGCAACCTTTGTTCAGAGCTGAGATTTCAATATTCTCTGTCGGCTCTGAGCAAAGTCAAGCTGACAAATATACACATGTACAATGAAATAAAAAAGGAGAACACAGCAAATCCTTACGTTGAAGAGCTGGAACGAGAGGGATTTCAGAGTGGATGAATTGACTGATTCAGATCGAGCTCAGATTTGATAAAAGGCTGTTGAACCCAAACTCCAGCTGCAAGTATTCGTTTTTGTTATAGATTATTGTGCAGATTGTTTTCTCAATTGATCGTTTGCTTTAGAAAACGTCATAAAATAATGTTCATTTAATTTTTTTCCTTACTTACTGTCATCACAGCTGGCAGTTAGAGTCGACACAGCAATCTGCTATCAGAGAAACACATTACCTGACATCTTCATACCGTCTAAATATGACTTTTTATACAATTTCTGTACATTTAAGATTCATCAAGTATTTCATATTTGCAGTATATATTATTGCATTCTTTTCATTTGTACTGCAGCTACTACTGCACAAATGTCCCTCAGGATAAATCAAATGTTATTTTCTCGACGATAATTTGGGAATTAAAAAAATTAAATGCAGAAAATATGTTTTCAAAAATACATAAATAAATGAATAAATAAAAAACAATCCGGCTAAACTCATGGTAGCCAAACGTTTACAGATCTACGAATATTTTATTTTGTAACTCTACCACGCCCTCTGATTAATGTACAGTTGTTAGTCATTAGTGTTGAACAAAACAAACCTGGCAACCCTTTGCAGATCATTTATGAGAACATCGTGCAGCGGGACGGTGAAATTATTTAATGCACCTTGACACTCACAAGCCTCTGCATCTGGCTTATACCCGGCATAATGTACACACACACACACACACACACACACACACACACACACACACACACACACACACATACACACACACACACACACACACACACACACACACACAGGGTTACTGTACATGCAGATGGTGGTAAGTGGAGGTGACGGGCCAGCTGTGCAGCGTGAGGATCTCTGCAGGTCACCGTGTCTCCCTCAGTTAGGTGTCCACACACACACACACACACACACACACACACACACATACACACATACACATACACACACACACACACATACACACACTGCAATATAGCTGAAGGTCAAGCATCCAGCGTCACCGCCGTCGCTCCCGTCGCTCCCGTCAGGAGAAATGTCACTTGTATTTTTATCTCCTCCTCTCTTCCTCATCCCTCCTCTCTTCTTCTCTTTTTTAGTTCACTTTCTCTTCATCTGTATCGCTGTAGTCTTGTGTAGTGTTTCTGTCCAGCAGTGTGTCGTAATGATCCAAATTAACTTAAATAAGAATAGCTTACCAAGTTGCTGCAAATGAGAAAATGGAGCCAAATCCTTAATAAATTCAGTCTTAGGCGCCAATTTGAGTTATTTTCAATTTGTTCAGTTAATTCCCAGACAGAATATCTTCCGAATAAACACATAAATAAATTAAATGAATAAAATAATAATAATGCATTTTATTGATGAAGCGCTTTTCTGGAAACTCAAAGACACTTTCAGTCATCATGTTTGCATCCTTATTCTCATTATGAAAAATACATTAAAATGATTACGTTGAGATTTCTTTATGAGGATTTGTACCAGAAAGATATTTTAACCCGTTAAATACGACAGATCTTCATTCAAGATATTATTGACACATGTTACCTCGTGTGATTTGAATATTTCCCTGGCCTCTATCACAGTTCAGATTAAATGTTTCCTAATTGTGCAACTCTCATATTTGTCATTCTGCCACTTGTTTTTTTGGATGCATGAATAACAAATTCAGAAGGCCGCTGCTCGTTGAAATATCTCTTCAATTCTTTTCATTTCATTTCTATATTATAATGCTCAGCAACCTCGTTTCCTGGTAGATCTTAAAACACCCTGCAGTGTGTGTGTGTGTGCATGTTTCTGCACACACACACACACACACACACACACACACACACACACACACACACACACACACACACACACACACACACACACACACACACACACACACTCAGATTGTGTGAGACATTTCCATCTCAGACTTAATTGAAGCGTAGGCAGGTGGGCTTTTTTTTCTTTCTCCACATTTTCTCTCTGTTATTCAATCACTCGTGTGATTCTTGTATTCTACTTGCTAATATAAAGCTAACGTACAGATGCAAACGAACACGTATACAGAGCCGTGGCATGTTTTAAGCAGCTTCTAAAACCCTGCATGATTTAGACAAAACAATCTAATTAATTTGTCTTTTATGTGTGTTGTTCAATATCCAAAGTGGGAATTAAATTGTGATTCATGTGGAGCAAATGTTCTCAAAGTAATTGCTTATTCAGCGCTTGGAAAAAACCAAACTAAAAGGGTCCAGCTGATGTTTGAGGTTCAGAGCGTGAGAAAGATTTGTTTCCTGTTGTGACTAATTTAGGGTCATTTGCACGCTTTGCTCCAAAAGCTGCATGAAACACATTTATTTCTGCTAAATTAATTAATGCGACGAGCAATTTGGAAAATTCCAGCTGGCAGAGTTTGGAGATTTAAACAATGAGAGCACTGTGAGGAGCGCAGAGCCGCAGTAATGAATGTAAGGGTCAAAACAGAAGGACAAATTCCTTTGAAACATCATCTAAGAGAGACATCTTAGTAACGTGTGTGTGTGTGTGTGTGTGTGTGTGTGTGTGTGTGTGTGTGTGTGTGTGTGTGTGTGTGTGTGTGTGTGTGTGTGTTGTGTGTGTGTCAGTGGGTGGGGTTATATCTGACTAGAGGTGGAGGTCAGTCAGAGGCGACCGGCCATTTGTCCCAAAAACGAGTGGGATGTGAAGCTCTCTCAGATTAAATCATCAGAAGAGATAATAAGGAACTACCCTGGAATACTTTGGTTAATTTAACCTGAGGAAAGAAGTTGATTACAACTCCCAGGAAGCATTGCGGTGAGAAACATCCGAGCTTAAAATGGTCTTGCTGTGCAGCTTTGGTTTAAAAGGAGACGTTCAGCAATGTAACACTTGTTGGATAAATTCAGAAATGTAGGAAAATGAGGGTTGCAAATAAGAGCAACTGATGCAACTACATATTTTTTATGAATCTTTTAACTGTTTAGTACAAAACGTCATAAAATGGTGAAATACCCATCACTATTTTCATGAAGAAATAACTTCAAATTGCTTGTTTTTTTCATAGATCCAAAGATAGTTTATTCTGATTTAAAGAAAAACAGGCATAAGTTCTAAATTCTGAAACAATCAGATATTAAAGAATGATTGAAATGTCTTTGATTCATGACTTAACATTATACATTATTTATCTAATCACATACATTTTCTGACAATTGACTAATCAATTAATCAACTATAGGTTCAACTTTGGAAATAATCTGCATGAACGTATTGTCTTCTATAAAAGAGTGACAGATAGGGCCAATGTTATTATATATTTTAACATTTACAGACATAACACAGTTGAGTTTTGGATGCATTATTGGCCATTTTGCAAGAGAAGCTTGTGATTTTTTGTTGTTTACATTACATTTAAATACAAATATACTGTACAAAGCCTAAAGTATCCATGTGTTGAACATCTCTGAGGTCGGCTACTGATGTTCAGGGATTGAGTCTGGCTTTCAGTCGCTGTTAATCCCAAGGTTTTGGTTGGGGAATGGTTTTGTGTAGGAGCATTGTCATGGAAATGGACACTTAACTGTTGCCATAAAGTTTGATTGTCTTGAGCTGGTTCAGGTTTTCGGTTTCCAAAGTGTTTTGGACACGATTTGCTTCCATAACCTCAACGTCATTTACTTCTAACATTGCACCTCGGACTTTTATGCTAAAAGCAGCATGACACGCGTTCTCTGTGCCTCATTGGCACAGCAGGCTTCTTCTGCAATTCGGACATTTTATCTGCCGGTACTTACACAACAATAGAAGCACTGTGTCGCACTCTGAGGAGCAGAAGCTGGTATAAATCGGAGATGAGATCCACAAGGACAAACTCATGTGAGTCATATCAAATAAAAACAATACTTGGAAGGAGAAAAAAGGGCATTATTAGAAGGATCTATTTCACTTCTTTTTTTAAATGTTTTATTTTTGTATTACTATTTACTTGCACTATATTTTTCTGTTTATCTGTGTTTTGTGTTGCTCTGTTGGAGAAGCCTGTGACACAAGATTTTCATCGGCATAACTACACTGTAGCTATGTTCGTGTGACTAAATAAAGAACTTGAACCTTGAACCTTGAACCTTGAGGATCATAAACAATTTGTGCCAAAATGTGTCCGTGTCAACTTCAACAGAAAGAGATGTGATTATGGCGCGGCCACATGTTCTCAGGACACTTAAAGCAGAACTATTATTACTTTTTTATATATATTTAAGGAAGGAATTCATAGAGAGTTTTTGGATGAAATGGTTAAATGCAATTGTAATTTGGCCAATGAAACCACAGCCCTAAATATTCACGATGCCAGTGAAAAATAATGATATGAAAACATCGCATTTCCGAAATGTAGTCGAGATGTTAGCCTGTTGTCCGTCTGTATGCTAAGCTAAGCTAACTTCCACTGACCATAGCTTATCATTTTCTGCTTCAACAGAATAAGCATTATCACATGTTGTTTGATGAAGTGGTTGAAGCATTTGTAATGAAGCCAATGACACGACAGCACGGTAAAATAATAGTATAAAAACAGTGGATTTCAGAACATGTAGGCGAGATGTTTGCCTGTTTCTATGTGCTAAGCTAGGCTAACGATCTCTGTAGCTTCATATTTACCTAGTGGTGTCAAGCTCTTGTCAAAACAATAAAAAATAAGCTTATTTCTGATAATATAATCTTGTGTTTACTCTTGTCATTAAGATTATTGGAAAACCACTGGAAAAATGTTCATACAAATTGGTGGAACAGTGGGCGTTAAGGGACGTTATGTTTTTACTTGTGTTGTTATTGCCAGATTTGTGTTCATGGGGTGCCGAGACAATCAGAGAAAATTGGGAAAATTCCCCTCAAGCTCAAACAACAACTCGTAAATAATATCAGCATGTTGTTTGAAAGCAAAAAAACTAAACAACTTTACAACAATATGGTCTTTGTTGCACTTATCTTGTTTCCACATTACCAATTCATCCCATGAAGTTGGAAGAACTAGTGTCCAAAATCGGAAAATTGGACATCAGAGGAGCATGTGAATGCAGCACTGGCTTTGATGAGGTCTTTTTACTTTAAGTTATGAGTCCCTATTGTTGTTAGATAACCTGAAAAGCTTTTTAAAAGGATATGCTAAGCTTTAATTTCTAAGCATTTGTATGTTTGGAATCAGACTGGGACTCTCTTACCAAAAACCAGGAAGTTTTTGAGAGGTGTTTTTCAAGAAAAGAAAAGCTGTTCCTTAGATAAACGGTGGTGTGTGTGTTTCTTTATCTGCGTGACATTGTTTTGCAGTGATTCAGTTTGGGATGTGGTTAATGAGTCGTGAACATTTTGTGAACTAAGGTGTGTCGCGGCATATCTGCGGCTCTTTGGACCGTCCACCTTTGGACCGGAGACAAATTGGGCAGGAAGCTGTTTAGGGGAACAGTTAAAAGATACACACACGGCTATAAACTGTGTGTGTGTGTGTGTGTGTGTGTGTGTGTGTGTGTGCTGTAGGAGGAGCTAACTAGATGAACATTCCTCCATATTAGTGATAATATATCATCAAATATTAATGTGTAGGCTCCTCTGCTGCTCTGTCAATATTGAACTCAGGAGCTGATCTACCTTCCTCCCCCTCTCTATCTACTTCTCTCTCTCTCTCTCACACACACACACACACACACACACACACACACACACACACACACACACACACACACACACACACACACACACACACACATATATACACACACACACACACACACACACACACACACACACACAGGCAAACTAAGGGTGCGCAGCAGACCTTTGATTTGCAAAAAGGGAAATATTTATGGCCAGTTGTTAAAGCTCTCCTGTGCGCTGTGGCCGTTTGGAAGTTTATTGAAGTCAAAAGTTTAGAGAGGGTACAAAGTGTCCTAGCGGCCAAACAGTGTTCCTAAAACATCCGTTTCTGTCCTTGACGTCATTTGGCACAAAAATACCTTTTCCAATCGACTTATATAGATTTCTTTAGGTAAACCAAAAACCCAATACAATCATTTGAATATCCCTGATTTAAAGAGGACATATTAGGCCTATTTTCAGGTGTATATCAGTATTTAGTGTCTCTACTTTAAAGAGTCCTCTCCTGCTGATGTTCAGGTGTATATCAGTATGTAGTGTCTCTACTTTAAAGAGTCCTCTCCTGCTGATGTTCAGGTGTATATCAGTATGTAGTGTCTCTACTTTAAAGAGTCCTCTCCTGCTGATGTTCAGGTGTATATCAGTATGTAGTGTCTATACTTTAAAGAGTCCTCTCCTTCTGATGTTCAGGTGTATATCAGTATGTAGTGTCTCTACTTTAAAGAGTCCTCTCCTGCTGATGTTCAGGTGTATATCAGTATGTAGTGTCTCTACTTTAAAGAGTCCTCTCCTGCTGATGTTCAGGTGTATATCAGTATGTAGTGTCTCTACTTTAAAGAGTCCTCTCCTGCTGATGTTCAGGTGTATATCAGTATGTAGTGTCTCTACTGTGACATGTCTCCATGCTTTAATGTTCAAAAAGCTCTTTATTTTTCTCATACTGCCTGTGCTGCAGCACCTCTTTTCACCCTCTGTCTGAAACCAGAGCCCAGTCTGCTCTGATTGGTTAGTTGGCCGGCTCTGTTCGGATTGGTCAACCCCTTAAAGTGCCCGTGAAGTGCATTTTTTTGCGCCAAAATGAAATGGCAGTTTCATTTCTTACATATAATTGTACCTGTTCATGGCTAAAATAATTTTTTAGGAAGTGCGAGGGACGAGATAAACATCGCAAATTTTTCATCCCGTGAACGGCCGTCTGAGCCTACCGCTGCTGCAGACGATAGCGGCTGTGACGTCACAAGATGGGCCCAGTTGTGATTGTAAACATGGCGGAGACTTCGGAAAGTGATACTGGTGCGAGAGAAATGAGTGATTTTGACAGCTTTTCGGACAGGATAGATGAGGAAAGTGGCCATGGAAGTCAATTTAGTTGAGGACAATATTTTGTCATAGATCTAGAGTAGATCTACACACAGGATTGGCCATCACCTGATCATACATTCATCTGTTCATAGCATGATGCAACATTCATGTTCACATGCAGTGTTGTGCTAGTTACTGAAAACCAGTAACTAGTTACAATTACTAGTTACTTCACTACTTACACCAAAAAGTAATGCGTTACTGTGAAAAGTAACTTTTTAGTTACTTAAAAAAGGGCACCCATTAATGCCCTTATACTGTAGCCTTCATTTCAGTACTGTTATTGCATCGGAGAATAATACAACCTGTTGATCAACTTGACATGCATTTGCATCACTGAACTCTGCTAAGCAATGTGGTCTATACAAACACAAACACAAAGATATGTTTCAAAGTGCCAATCCAGCCGCTGTTGCTTAGGTGGAGGTGGAGTGGCGTCGGATGAGTCTGGGTCTGTGGTCTTAGCTACTAGCTTCGTCCCAGCATGTTGTTTCTGCAGATGTTTCAACAGATTTTAATTGCTGTTTTGGGCAGTCGATAGGATCTTTGACCCGCCAAGACACAACTTACATTTAACTAAAACGTTCTTTTCTTTGTGCTCGACAAAAGTGAAATAGTGAGAATATCTCCAGGCGGAGAAACTCGACTTGAGCTCTGCCGCCGCCATGATAGTCTTGTTAGTAAACAAACACAGTGGCCTTTATTTTTCATAAACAATCTACGAATCTACGAAACAATGACACCAGCCACTCACCTTCATCTTTTGGGAACAGAAACATCGCCACTTCGGCAGAATTGACATTACCACAGCCAGCGGCAATGCATCGCTTCCCGTGTGTTTTTCCTCCCTTTTTCTTCACTGTCGCCTCCATTGTCAGGTTTTCTCGATTGGCAATCACTTCCAGTCGACTGCGAAACACTTTCCAATAAAATACTCGCTCAAAAACGTTGGTAAATTCGACTTTGAAACAGAGACAAAATGAACGGTGGTAAATGTAAACACTTCGGCTGAGCCCATCTTCTGACGTCACGCAGTAGATCGCAAGCCACGCCCACGAAGGCGGAGGCCGACTGCGGATTTCCCAGCGGAAAATTCAAAACTCGTCAAATTCGTTGCTATTCCAACATCTTTGATATGGGTTCCAATGGACAATTTTGGTCATTACTATACGTATTAGCATAACAGATCATGCACCGGCGCACACTTCACTGGGTCTTTAAAGATGTCCTGCCCCTTCACGCAGAATGTGTTTTTGTAAGATGACTTTGAAGCAGCCATATAGTCGTGTGTGTGTGTGTGTGTGTGTGTGGGTGGGTGGGGGTGTGTGTGTGTGTTGGCAGTACAGGTGCATGATGAGTTTTGGGTCCCTCTCTTTTATAATCTTCTTACTTTTCGAGTAATTTTCTTCACATTTACAGACTGTGCTTTTCTGCTTCAGAGCATAAGAAAATGTCAAGTAATGCACTATAATTAATATAATTAAAGTACTGTATGGAGACCGGTATAATTAGTATATTAAAGTGCAGTATAAAGAGATTAAATCAATGTTAAACTGAAGAGTAATGTGTGCACTGAAGTCATTTTTCAACCAAGTATTTCTTTTCGTTGCCAAACAGGTTTTGCTGAGCGCTCATTTTGCTGCGCATTCGTAGGAAAACGCACAAACTTTTCGTAAGCTATACAAACCATTTTAACATTTTTTTCGGGTGGTAAGGTGAGGAGGTTTCGGGTGCCTGGTGGTCTGTGAACATTAATCTCTCTGGTGGAAATTGTCTTCCTGATTAAAACTGAACGAACCCATGTAATTCAGTCAACTTACTTTAAAGGGGCCTTATTCTGCAATTTCTTTTGGGGTGGGGGGGGGTTCCCTTTCCTGTATTGTTTTATACGTTTTAGTGCATGCAGATGGTCTGCAAGGCTACAATCCCTGTGTTCCCTCCAGAGGGAGTTTCTCTCCCACACACTCCCCATTTTAGTCCCAGTTTATGGTGAAGCTAAACATTCACGAGAGTGTAGCAAGTTGAATCAAAGACCTTTTAGATATTTGAGTCCAGTCCTTAAAAAGTGGTCATATGTGTCAAACACTAAAAAACACCGAATCATAATCTTCACAGTAAATAAATTGGCATGTTCTAAAAGTAATGTTCCCTGGACACACACACACACACACACACACACACACACACACACACACGTGTTGTGTGTGTGTGTGTGTGTGTGTGTGTGTGTGTGTGAAGATTCACATGAGAAAACGTCCGTTCTCTATAAATCTCATCAAAGAAGCTGCTTTTGAATTTTTTCTCAAGGGATGTATTTCAATGTTGTTATTATTCATTTCCTGTCTTGAGAAGGACTGACTGAATAATAAACAAAACAAAATAAATAGAAATCCACATGTTCTAACTTACAGTTGACGGTGTCCACTCATGGAGATACAGTATATATTTATGTATTTTTCGTATAAAATAAACAATGGTTTCAATATTTAAAAAGTTTAAAAACTGTCCTCACAGCAATGTGAGGACAGTTTTGGAAAATGTTTGAGTTTTTAGCTATTCATAATTTTGCAAGTAACTTTAAATTTAAAGGACAGATTCACCGGGGAACCATCCCTTTATCTTCTGTAACTTAATGCTTCTTCAGAATATTTGATACACATGGTTTTATTTTCCAACTGCACGATGCATTCAAGTGACAGAAGTTGAGATCAAGGTCTGTTGACAGTTTTCTTACTTCTTTACGTCGTATGTTTGTCCTTCACACTGAATGTCTGCATCCCCTTCGGCCTGTTATTGCTTGAAGACAAAAGAGGGCCTCATACTCAGATCAGTCTGCTGCAATCCAGCCACACATATCCTCACATCTGCTCATACATATGTGTGTTTTAGGTGTAAGTATAGCGATCACGTAACATCACCCTCAATCCGGACGTGCATTAATCTGCCTCGATGTATGTTGGGTTATTTTGGGGATTTAACTCCATAATGGCTTCTGTGGGTTTCTTCTTATCCCTTTTCCATGGAAACACACACACACACACACACACACACACGAGCATATATATATATATATATATATATATATAGTCAATCAGGCAGTTACAGCATGTGTTTGTGCACAGCGGGGGGGGAGGATGGAGCTCCATCACATCCTTTGTATGAGGGAAGAAGACGCTTTCCTCCTCCTCCTCCTCCTCCTCCTCCTCCTCCTCCTCCTCCTCTCCTCCTCCTCCAAAAGCTGATATGATGTAAACGTGTTTGTCAAAGTGAATCAATGACAGTAAGCGACTGCGTGTTATGAAGAGTTTCCAGCGTCGGTAATGGTTTTTATTTTGGAGTCCCCTCTGGGTGACATTCATGCGCAGCAGCTCTGACAGTGAGGTGTGTGTAGTGACGACTGGAAACTGAGCAGCAACACTGCTTTCTTGTTCATTTTATTGTTATAAACTTCTGTATTTTTTCTGCACAATGGTACCTCTTATTAAAACTGCACGTCTCTCGTTACTTCACTTCGCTTTAAAAGCTTTTACAATTATGTTTGTATCTAAAACAGCTCAATTATCCCAATGAGTGTGTGTGTGTTTGATAGAGGAGGCAGTGCAAGTGCAGCTGGAAGAGGTCAGGAGATATTTATATTATATCGTGGAGAAAGTGGGAATAAAAACAGCGAAATGATTCAATGAGAGAATAAAACAAATCGAGTCTGAACCGAAGACTGTAAAATAATAAAGACAATTATCAAACGGAGGATGGAAATGAAAGAGAAGGAGGTTAAAGCATAATCGTAGAGGAGGACACGAATAAAAAGGATATATCTGAGAGAGGGGGTGGGTGGAGGAAGTGTTAGAAACAATATAAAGAGTGTGTGTTATAAAGGTGGCCTTCAATCCATCCTCTCCGTGCTCTCTCGCCCTCACACACACTCTGTAAACACACCTACATCGTCACATAAGCCCACTGTGAGAGAGTGTGTATGAATGTGCGCTTGCTTTCTTTTTTCTCATCCCCATGTTTAAATCTCATCAGGAATTTACCCACGTGCCCCGGCTGGTTCCGCAGCTTTGTTGGCAGCGATGGAGAAGGAGGTATAAGTGTGGACAACAGAAACAGGAGGGCGTCAAACTACACAATAGCACGGTACAAAAGGAGATGTAGTGCTGCTGGACAATGAGACTCAGAGGGGAGGGGGGGGGGGGTCCACAGATTAAAAACGAGCGCTCAGTTTGGCGGTGAAGGTCGAGGGACCCTGCTGATGTGTCACCAAAACAAACAGCAGGGCTAAATTAGGGCCGCAGCTCTTATTGTTTCCGTGAGAATTCTGTAGTTGAAAAATGTGAAAATGCAACTTTTTTTCTGAGTTTTCTGTTTTTAAATGTGTGTTTCCACTCTTGGAAATGGGGATTTGTGAATATAGTCAGGTTTATTTTATGTGGAGCAGGTACAAAATAAGTTTTGTGATATTTAATGATGTGTTTGGGTCGATGTTTAGAGTTTAGTGGAAATCATCTGTAACAACTGAGCTGTCTCTCCTTTGAAACCTTAGTTGGTGCTAGATTACGAAACACTTTACTGGTTTGTTCGAAGGATAAAAGATCAGTTCGCTTTTTTATTATTTAGAATAACAAATAATCTGAAAATACAAGTGTCACCAAAACAAACAGCAGGACTGATTTCGGGCTGCAGCTCTTACTTTTGAGAAATCGTTGTTTCCACTCTTAGAAATGTATGGAAACGTTTGGGAAAATATAGCAAATATGACGATACGTTTGTGTCGATTTTAAAGTATTTAACCTGCTGATATCATCTGTAACAACTGAGCCGTCTCTCCTTTGAACCCTGACTAGATTAAGAGACACTTTTCTGGTGTATTTAACCTGCTGATATCATCTGTAACAACTGAGCTGTCTCTCCTTTGAACCCTGACTAGATTCAGAGACACTTTTCTGGTGTATTTAACCTGCTGATATCTGTAATAACTAAGCTGTTTCTCAGACAAGATGCATCCTTCAAACCCTGACCAGATACTCACGAGACACTTTAGATCAGGGTGTCAAACTCAATTTCATCCCGGGCCACATCAGCATTATGTTTCCACTCAAAGGGCCGGTTGTGACTTTAAGAATATATAAATATATAATATATATGAAATAATGTATTATATTACACGATTGCCTCTGCATTGGATTAATATCGGATAGGGTAATCACTTCATAATTAACTACGTCTGAAAGTAGAAGTCCAGGGCAAATAATTGCAAGTCTCTTCAGTGCGCATCTCACAAAACAAGATGCATTGTGGGACATGTAGTTTATGGGCAACGTGCCTCTGTAAAGTGGCATGTAACCGTATAATACACGTATTATATGCTTTGCATGCTCTTGCGGGCCACATTAAATGAAGTTGCGGGCCGGATTTGGCCCCCGGGCCTTGAGTTTGACACCCCTGCTTTAGATACTCGAGGATAAAAAGGAAGATGATTTAGGTCTTTCATTATTCTCAGTTTAGTGTTCACTGTGGTTTTTAATTGTGAAATCGCATCCTCTACTGTCCTTAACTCTGTGTTTTCACTCTTGGAAGAGGGGATGGAGAATTATGTTTATTTGAAGATGTGTTTAAGTCGATTTTTAAGAGCTCAACCTCCTGACATTACGAGATACTTTTGTTGTTTGTCTGATTTTTTGGATTCTGTGAACGATTTTTTGAGGTTGTGAATCGATTCAGAAAACAATTATCTCCATTCTTACATGAAGCCATTTTTCCTCCCACTCTCATGTTTCTCTTCCTACATAATTGCTTGAATAAAATATCTAATTTGTGAGACTTCTCAAACGTAACACCACACTTAAAGGTGGGGTAGGTCATTTTGGAGAAACCAGCTCGAGTGCGCTAGAATTTGAAAATACACAGCTGGAAAAAATCTGCCACTTCCTCACAGAGCCCCTCCTCCAACACACACGAACGCGCACATGACCAATGAGGGCACGAGATAAGTTTGTGCACAGATGGAAGGCTGACAGGCAGGTAGGCCATCCAGTTACTTTAGCCGGGCCGGCTCAGATGATTGGTCGTGCTTTTTACAGCGCCACGGCTTCCACAGATGACATTTTTTTATGGATTTTTTGTCAAAGCACTTAAGATATTCATTGCTATCGGGATGTTAAGAGCATTCCATGGAATATAACAACAAGTGTATCTCGAGCCGGTTTCTCAAACTTACCTACCCCACCTTTAAGGTCTCTAAATTTAACACGTTTTTTGTAGAATTGCTACAAACTTCTATTATTATTTTTTTATTACATGTCACTTGTTAGACCCTTTTATCCAAAGCGAGTTACATACTCAATACTGTGGACAATCCCCACAGGAGCAATTTGGGGTGAAGTGTCTCAGGGACACAACGACATGCTGACTGCAGTGGGGTTTGAACCTGTGACCCCCTGATCCAAACACCAACGCACAATCCACTGCGCCACACGCCTCTCTAGTGTTACTTGTCTAAATTCACATTGAGGTTTCAGGAGCAACGACACCAAACAAGCCTCAGTTCAAAAATGTCCAACCTTTATTTTATCTCCACTTCTTCCATATGCCCTAACATAAAATTAAATGTGATGAAAAGATTCTCTAAAATATTTGTGTGCATCCTGAATAAGAAGTGCAGATTAATGGTCCTCACATCTGTTCCTGAGCGGCACATCTGTCCGCTGCGCCGTTAAAAAAAAACACATTTACTGTACGCTGAGTGGAGAACCTCCAACTCGCCTCCGGGCTTTAATCACTGGCATTAAAAGCTTAAAAAACACACACACAATGACCCTCTGCTGCTATGTTTGGACAGGAGGGTGGAAGGGCAGTGTGTGTGTGTGTGTGTGTGTGTGTCCTACAGTGCGTTAGGTGGCCGAGGTCCTGCCTGAGCAAATTGGATTTTCTGCTGTCTAGTAGCTCAGCTGTTCACCGAGCATGTCACACACACACACACACACACACACACACACACACACACACACACACCACACACACACACACCACACACACAACACACACACACACACACACACACACACACACACACTCTCTCTCTTTTTAAATCAAGTGTAATGTAGGTCAAGTGTGGAGCAGATGACGTTGTTATGCGTAGAAACGCTGCCTGATGTTTCCGCTGCTCCAAAACAAACAAATAATGTGTGTAGTTGATGCACTGTGTGTGTGTGTGTGTGTGTGCGTGTGTGTCAGGCTTGTGTGCTGAAGCATCTCTACTTGCATGTGTGATGGTGCAGTGAGTCACTGAATCCTCCTACAGTAGATATCTGTATATATATGTTATCTGTCTAATTGTTCTACAAAAATCTAAAAAGCATCTGCTTTAAAGGCAACCTTTTTGTTGGTCTGTTGGTCGCTTCATTTACTTAATCTGACATCATTTCTGACAGTTTTCTGTAGACGTTTTTACTTCCTATCTTCATGCTTTTCAAAAACGCATGAATGGGATTGAACTCTGTCGTAAAAACAGGTCCCTTAAATACCTTTTTTAACAAATCTGGACACAGTCTTGTATTTATGTGAACAATCAAAGTTTAAAATCTTATTTGAAATAATAAATATTAGTGCATTTATTAAATAAAAATATTATTAATATACATTTTTTAACCATATAAGGCTTGTATCTACTTTAAACTGCACTTAGGGGATTTTTGGGCAGAAATCACTTTTTAATGCTTGAGAAAATAATAATGTTCACACAGCTCACTTCTTTTTATACAACATGTATTTACTGTGAAAGGAAATGTCCTTCTTTAAGCCCGAGATCATTGATTAAATATTGGGAAATGTCCTTAAACTGAGATAAATATTTATCTGTTTTTGTCACATTTTACGGGCTGAAAACAGCCACATGCAGAATGATGATTTCAAGCCTCATTTGACTCGTGACCAGAACATTTCAATCTCTGGGAAAAAATCTGAGTCAAAAGATTAAACCATTTCTCCAAACTTGTTTTTCATGGGGCTCAGAAAGAGGAGCCGCAGTCTTCAGAAATTCACAAATCATCGTTATGATGCTAAAGACATTTCTATTCAGGAAGTAAATCAATTTGATTTCCTGGGTAAAAAACTGACTTGAATAAAAGCTCTGAAAAAGGTCAAGGTATAACTCAAATGAGTAGTAATAACCCTCTGGGGGGGCATGAACGTCCACAGCAGATTTCATAAAAATCTGCCCACTTCTTGAAGTGTTTTGACGTAATGTTCACAATGAATGGTCTTGTTAATCTACATTTCCTGTAGCTGCTTCACAATAAAAGCAAAACCTACTCTCTTAACCAGATTTGTAATATAAACTCCTGAATAATATCTAGAAAAAGAGCTCCACATAGTGTCCGAAGTTTCTGTTTCACACGTAGCAAACGACTGGTTCTTTCGTTGGGAAAACTCATGGCTTGAAATTTGGTCAAAAACAACCAAATATTTAGTTGTTCTTTGAATCGTTTTGACAATTTTTGCGTTTAACCTTCCAGGTAGAAGTTCCTGAATCTAGACGTCTCTGAAATTAAACCTTTTTGTTGCCGTTGTGATGTATATACCCTTTGTCTTTACACTCGGATGTTCGATTTCTTCCTGTTTCAGGCAAGCCACAATAGAAACCGTCATCACTGTAGTGCTCAATGGGCTGAATGGTACATTATATAGACTTTGTACAAGGAATCTGACGGGCTTATAGCCGCTTGATATCCGTTCCAAGAATTTGCGTTCACACACAACTCCTCAGGGTAATGTCTAGATGATTTCAGGGTTGCAATGCATGCCTGAAAGGGATTTTAACCACCACTCCACTGTTATTGTGAGCCAAAGAAAGCTCTGGCAGCAGATCATACCCTTCTCAAAGGGACTCCTGACCTGCAGCATGACCACCGGGTCAACTCTGCACTGTTATGTTGGTTTTATATAGTTAGGGGTGCAAACTAGACGCAGGTTAGTGCTAAAAATAAACCCTTCTTATAGGAAAAAGCTGCTGATTGGCCACATAATGATGGTGATGTTGCTGCAGAATGCTTACACACCATCGACTAACAAGATTACACCTCATTTGCTTTTCCATCTGAGCCTCGGATGTCTCTCATTTGATAGTAGAAGAATGCCTCATTTGTGCCGTGGATTATTAGTTTTTTTTTGGGTTACACAGTGGAACCATTATGTCTCCCTTTGCAGAGAACTTGATAGTAATTACCAGAGGAAAATTGGGCTCAGAAGCTCGGCGTTAGGAGATAACGACGCAGACAAAGGCTCCGGGTTCACGGCTCTTTGATGCTAACGAGGAGATTCAGCATGTGGTTGTTGACTCGTGTGCCACCGCCACCACCACACAACTTTCCCACAGTGTTGCTTTTTAATGCCGGAAACTTTGCCACGCGCCGTAACAAGCAGCCTATTACATTGAGCTGCAGGACGCTGTGGTGATGAACCGGGATCAACAGCCTGCAAAACAATCACCTCAGATCAAACCCCCCGTGATCCCACCGCCTTTTGTGGAAACGTGTGAAACTGATCCACACTGTGCATGCTTTCCAACAGACAAAATAAGTGCAGTTATAACATCAACAATGTACCACAAAAGAACATATTCGCACTAACCTCTACTAGTAAATGGCAATGCAATAGTTCTGGTGTTTAGATATATAAGGTTTTTGATGCTATTGGATTATGATTTATTTTTTTACTGTGTTCACAGCACTGAGAAATGAAATTCCAGAAATGCCTAAGTTGTTTGCAATCAGTGTCAGAAATGTTGCTTTGAAGAAGTCCCGAATAACAGCCCACAAATCCAGAAATGCTGGGAACGTGTGAAACTAATCCACACTGTACATGCTTTCCAACAGACAAAAGAAGTGCAGTTATATCATCAAAGGTTTACCTCAGAGAACCTTTTCTAGCTAACCTCTACTAGTAGATGGCAATGCAATCGTTTGGGTTTTGAGACAAATGAGGTTTTTGATGCTATTGATGCTATATGATTGCATTTCATTCACTGTGTATACAGCACCGAAATATGACATTCCAGAAATGCCGAAGTTGGTTGCAATCAGTGTTAGAAATGTTGCTTTGAAAATAACTACTTTCTTGAACATGTCCCTAATAACAGCTCATAAAGGTCTTCACAAATTAAAAAATGTGGACCTCTTTGGAAACAGTTCAGACTCTTTACAAACCTGAAGTGCATTTTAACAATGATGGTCTTGATTCGTAAAGAGACCAAAGAAAAGTAATATCCTAACCTGGTGATTATCCAACCGTGGAACGTGCTTCCAGTTTGTGCGTTTATAAAGAAACATTCCAGCATTTTACTTTTGCTAAGGAAAAAGGGGCTTACGAGAGACACATTAAACACATATATGTGCCTGAGATATACTGACTTTAGTGTCAAGAACGGATCCAGTCCTCAAGACCTAAGACTTTGGAGCGCTTCTTCCAGATACACGGCATATTAATCAATCTTATTTAACGTGATTTGTGTTTGAAATTAGTGGCATGACTTTTAAAAAGTCAGTAACATATTTATCCATCATTGTTACCTTTATGGACTTGTATATTCAAACAGGTTTTCCCCAATTTTTCTTTGCTCCTCTGATCATTCATTCAGCATGGCTACCACTTTTCCTTTATTGTGCAGAAAAAAAATATGATAGTCTAATTATAGGGCAACACGTCAGCAATAGATTAAGGCATTTTAGGAACACGCCCAACACTTGAGGACAAAGCTTCCTTTGAGACAGCCAATTTACAACTAACTTTACAGTTCAAATATAATACAAAAACACTTATATTGTAGAAACCTTTCCAACCGATTTAGATCTAAAATATGTTTTATTTGGTCCGACTCAGACCGCAGAAGAGATGTTGCCCTTAAGTTTTAATGGAGTTTTCCAGAAACAAACATTAATCTGTTTTGTATCAGAACATGTTATATCAGAACATCGTAAAACCTGGTTGAACAAAACCCAAACTATCAGCACAAAGAGAAATCAGTAGATATTAGGGCTGCACGATATTGGAAAAAACTGACTTTGCGATATATTTTTTTCCCCTGCGATATATATTGCGATATGAAAAAATACAGGAATTGAAGAAAAGACAGTTTTTTTGTCCGCAAACCATCCTTTCTTGAACTTTAATGCTATACAATCGGTATTTTTTTCAACGATATTTAACCGGATGAAGGATTTTAGTCACGGACTTCTGGATCTTGAAGGGGACCTATCATGCAAAATGCACTTTTGTACGTCTTTTACACATGAATATGTGTCCCCGGTGTGTCAGGGAACTCACCAAGTGTCAGAAAACACAACCCTCTCTCTTTTCCTCCGTACCCAAATCTCTAAAAACGGGGCTGCAACGGAGCTGATACAGACTGATACAGATTTGAAATTGTTCTGACATCAGAAACGGGGAGCTCCGCCTATATGGGCAACTCTCCACCTATCAGGAGGAGACGGCCACGGCCATTGCCGCTCGAAAGCGCTGGAGACGCTGTAGTACATATGCCAGGCCTGTAGGTGGCGCTGTAGTCTGCCACAAAAGCAGCGAAGAAGACTTCTCACAGAATCAGCCCTTGCAAAAACAGGGCTAAAAAAAGAGCAAATAGAGCGAAATGAGGCATGGCTAAAATGCATGATCTGTTTGGTATTTTGAAAAAAAAACTTCACAGACATGTTTTCTAAGGTATGGCCCTACAATATATTATTCAAATATAGCATGATAGGTCAACTTTAAGTTATCAGAGCAGCAAGCTGAGCTAGCTCGGTTATCCTGCTGTGATCTGATCAAGAATGATTGTGATTGGTGGTTTGCTGTGCATGCAGAGCCAGCATGTCAGTCACTCAAGTACCCCTGACATGAGAGCCGGGCGAGTTTTCCTTTTGAAGCAAGCAGCAAAATAATTGTAACATGATGTGTTTGAGTTCATTTGCCTACTTAATACGTCCTAAAAACATTTTTTTTAAATATAAATATTTGGTTTTTGATCTAATTTAGGCGAACAGACCGTTTATCTTGGACTTCAGGCAAAGCTCTCAAGTGCTTGAAAGGTTGAAGATGATTTAAACTTATTTTTTCTCGACTGTGCTGCCCTACATGATCTTGTATCTTCCCTGTACAAATGTTTCAAAGAGCGGACATTGCAGGCTAAAGGTGAGTGAGCAGTTGGATGCAGTTTAAACCTGCAGCTGCACCAAGGTTGTCATGTTTGCTAAAGGTTTGTTGGCGTCCATTATGTGGTAGCAACAAGGTCAGCCAAAAACACAAAAAAACCCCGGAAGAATTCAATGGCAGAAGCACAGCCTTGTGTCGCCCTCTTCATCTGAAAGGTTTCTGTTTTCCAGTGAATTGCAAATTGCTGCCCTTTAGAAATGATAAAGTCTTAAGTGCCTGTCGGAGGCCCTCGGTGCATTGAAGCGAGATGGTCTTAAAAGGCAAGGTCTCTGTCTCAGTAACAGTTTAAAACCTTTTCTGCTTCTTTTACATTCCCACCTCCCCGCCTGCTTCAAGATACTATTTTAGATTCTTTTCATTCCCCGCTGTGAATAATTTCTTCCTGTGACTGAAAAGAATATAATTAGAGGTCGAGAAAAAAGGTAACGCAGCTCTCCTGGCATTACAAAACGATCAAGTTCATTTAATTTCTTGTCTCATTGTTGAATCTCTTTGACATTCTGTGTTATATTTCTCACCCCTTTTTATAGCGACCTTGTTGCTTTATGAAAGACAGTCATGTGGAGAGGAGTTGGCCATAGAAATGAGAGAAGAAAATAGGGATGCACATTAGAGTTCAATCAAAGGCTGGAGAGTACTTGAGGAACTAAAATAAATGAAATTATTTTCTTTAAAGAATGCAGAATAAAAGTGCATGTCATCTTTAGCGTCTCTTTAAGTCCTGCAGGAGTCAACACTGACCCATTTTATCGAATCAAGTCAATGACTTTGACATATTTAGTGCTTTGATTCTCATCATAGATGACTTATTGCACTGCAAGGACATGCATACACATTCATTAAGAAGTGTGACTGAATAGTAAAACCTTGGACCCTGTGTGAGTGTATAAAGAAGTACAAGTCTCTCTGAACAGTGTTACGCTTTCTTAAACCGTACGACATCTAAAAGATTGATCGGAAAAGGATTTTTACACTTATGTTTTTGCTTGTTTTGAAGCGAACAGCCAATTAATCCATTGAACACAATTCAAATTGATTGGATTATTATAATTATGATTTTCATTTTTTAGTCTTTGTGCAATTTTGAGCTCCTTAAAATACTCTAAACTCACTGAGTTGTACAAACGTGTCCGATTTGTCGAAAATTACAAAGCATTATGGGTTTTGTGACACACCCAATTCCGATTTTCAACGTTAAATCCCTCCAAACTTTCACTTAGACAAGTATTTCATCATTTAAGTCTTTTATTTATAAGAAAATACCTACTATTTTCTGGTTCCAGTTTGTTAAATGTGTTTATTTGACCTTTCCATCATTGAAAACATTATGTTTGAGCTTTGGACTGTTTGGATTAAACAAGTAGTTATAGGATTTCCCTTTTGGCCCATGGGAAATCATGATTGGCTCTTTGGTTTTTGCTGTTTTCAGACATTTTGCAGAGTGAAATATAATGTATCTATCAAACAGATAGTTTACAGAGCCTCAAATGCACTGACAAAACAAATGTAAAAAATGACGCGCGAGAAAGTTTCACGTGTGCACAAGCAACTTTTTCTTTTCTTTTCCTTGTCACCTAAGGGACTCCATACTAGATGACCGTTAGTTCAATTCAAACCTACCAAGATGTTTTGCAAAACGTAGACTTGTTGGCATTGTTATTGTGATATATAACCTTTTAATAAGACTGATATTGTCTCATATGAGCCTTAAGTGTGTCTGGATGTGAGTTGCTTGATTTCTTTTGTTCTCCTTCGATCCAGAAGCTGTTTTCATACAAAGGATCTCCAATCATTAGAATCTGCTCTTCGGTTGTCTCTCATATGTTGCACATAGATGTGGTGGTCACACCTCGCAGGTGTGAGGATACAGAAATAGACCAACCTGAAGACCAGAGAGAATGATGCACGTACGACTGATCGACTGAAATCTGGTCTTTTGTTTCTTTGTTAAACTTCTTCTTCTTGGCATTAGTGTGCATTAGGGGTGGAGGAAATAATCGATACAGCATAGTATCGCGATACTTTGCGTGGCGATATTGTATCGATACACGGATGCCAATCGATATTTTATTATATCAATTTCTTTCTTTTTTTTTTCTTCATATAAACTGTAGCATATCCCTCCGAAAGATGGTCGTATATAAAACAGGAAGTTACGTTAAGACATGTATACAATTGCAATGAAAGTAACAAAAACAATGCCATCTCCTTTTCAGGTTCAAAGAACACAAATCGTGTTATTTACATAAACTATTCATATTGCAAATACATGTTTTAACCAGGAAGGGAAGACGGACATGGATATGACGCATGGGATTTGCAATATCGCAATATATCGTATGGCAATACTTAGCATATCTTAGAATCACAATACTATCGTATCGTGGCTTAGGTATCGCGATAGTATCGTATCGTGGGGAGCCTGGTGATTCCCACCCCTAGTGTGCATGGAGTTTATTTGGTATTTTCTGCAGGGTTCAGATGTTTGAGAGACTGCTGGTCCACGTGGTGCCGGTTCAGAAGCAATCCAAATCCAAATCTGCAGCTTTTAAACAAAAGTCACATGACCCAGTTGTATTTCCTCTCCTGCAGAGATGTTGTGCCGCTTGTCATGCTGCCAAATTTAAGGATTTTTGGCAGCAGTGGGGAGTCCAAATAAATCCGATTTCCACACCCTTTATCTTTAAATAAGCATCATGGACTTAGCTGGGCTGCATAGAACGCTGTTAATAAAATAAATAGCTGATTTTGTGCAGATCATAATCAGCTGATGTGATTTCATACGCTTAGTTTTATCAGACTAGATTTTCCGGCTACTAACATGCATGTCTTTATAGCATTAAAACAGCTTTTCTATTAATTATTTCTGTGGTGGGTGACTCTGATCCTCCTAATTATTTCGATACGAGCAACTAGAGAGCATCGTTATTATGAGATTTGTATTTCTATTGAATAATAACAGAGAAATAAAGCGTTTTATTTTACTCGAAAATGCAATAAATAATGAATACACCAGTTAAAGGAATTTCCAATCACACAGCAATGTTTTCCTCACTTAACTAAATCTACTTTAACAGCAGCTAGACACTATTATGGCCAACATTATAATTATGATTACCTTAAATGGTATTGAGTTCAAGATTAATTATCCCAATAATCATGGATTTGAGCAAACAAATCCTTTTACATAAAATAACAGAGCACTACTTCAGGTATGTCTGCACTAAATTTGAACAAAACCAATGTTGCAATTCCTTTTCCTGCAATATATATTATACTGGGATATGGAAAAATACAAAACATTTGTTAGTATATTTTTAAAGTTAGATGCATCAAACTGGTCCACTTAGAGATCAAATTATAATTTTTTAAAACAAATTAAAAACTTGAGACAAACTAGAAACACAAATTAAAAAATAAATACCAAAATTATGAATACAGAAACCCTAAGACTAGTTCCCCGCCACCCAGTTATCAAAATTAAGCAGCTATCTATTTAATCATAGAGCCATTGGTTACATATCTATATATTGTAAAGACACAGCAAAACAAGTAATAACAACACATCTAGGCAACTCCATGTTTCAAAGACAAACACTCATTTTAAACGTTCATTTCCCAGGTGGTCAACTTCATTTAATTGTGGGAAGCCGAAACCCAAATGTTGACTAACTTTGAAGCCCTCATAGGTAACTTATTGCAGTGAATTCAACACACAAACACTACAGAGCTGAAATAAACTAGGGGGTTTTGAAGGCACCGTATGTGCACATCAGTGTGTTCTCAGGTCTTTTGCTCCGTCACACCCCTATTGTTTACCGCTTTGGCTGGCAAGTTAATTGGCAGAAAATAAATGAATCCACCATTTACCATTCATTAATAATAGCTCACTAATCACTACTACCCAACAACAACACTTCTTCAATTTGCACACACACACACTCCCCCCCTCTCCTTTAATTGTTTTTAATTAGTTTCTCGTTAGCACTTCTGCTCCTCCCTCTCTTTTCACTTTCTTCATCTAACGGGGTGCAAGGAGAGAAAGGGGAGGGAGTGTTCATGTTGGAAGTCAAATAAATTAAGAAGGGGAAGCAAGAAGAATCAGAATCAGTTTATTATCATGTACACATATAAGGAATTTGATTCGGTGTGAATGGTGCATACAGAAACGAATACGTAGCAACAAATTGTCCTATTTTAAAAGCTTTTTTAAACTATTGTAACTAATTAAAAATAAGACAATATGTACACATACATATACATGTGTAAGAAACTGAGTACAGTCAAATCAAATATGACAAATATTCAAAGTGGAGAGCTGTGCAGGTTTACAACGAAGTAGTGTTGAGCAGAAATGTGCAAATGGGCAGAATTGAAAAAACAAGATTGGTTCACATGCCCTAATGTTTTTATGGGGTGGATAACAGTTCCTCTCAGTGGGGGTCCCGGGCCCTTTTAATGAGGCAGTTAATTAGCAGACGGGAAGATTTGGTAAAAGTAGGAGTAAAATCTCCACTGGAAGAGCAGAATCCAAAGCAGAAGTAACATGCAGAGAGGTAGTAATTTGAAGTATTTCCAGGGAAGGAGCACAGCGTCCATCCTCATCCTCCTTCCTGCTTTCCACCACATAATGAAATAATTAGATAATTAGATGAGTAATTGGACTGATTCTTATTTCTCTTTCCTCCCGCTGTGGCATCTGCGCTGCTGCAGAAATGTGAACAGAAAAGAAACCTAGATATCGAGCTGCACCACACCCCGAGTCCAATTCAACCCCAATGCATTATGGGGGGGAAACGGCAAACCCCCAAATTCGCCTTGACCAACCATTTTCATTTTTAATGCATTGACTCAGTGTGAGAGGAAAGCGATTCGTTACACACATGCAGTCATACGATGTGCTGCTGTTAGATGTTGGGGGGTGATTCGTCAGCCAATCAGAGAGCTCGACCTACTTTCTTCTTCTCCTTCCTCAAGCCATGACCATGTTCAAATGTTGGAAGTGTGACCGGCCATAGAAGCATAATCCGAAACCTCCTTATCCCCCTTTTTGATGTGAAGTGTGTATCCTTGGGTTGATTCACCTTTCTTGTGAGGAACCGCCCAATTTTGATTGCGTTTAGAGACTCTCTGCTGCATTAATAAGCAAGTGTGTGTGTGTGTGTGTGTGTGTGCAATTGTGTTGCGTTAGTCACAGAAATAGCTGCCAGCGCACATCAGCCTCCTTTGAGCTCATCACCGGATACTTCAGAGAGAGAGAGAGATGAGATGAGATTAGGGATTTGGTTTCCAGAGAAGCCGTCAGATTGAATCGACACACTGTGTTTAGGCTGTGTGTTTCATTTTCCTATTTGTGTGTGTGTGTTTTCTGTAGTTTGTTTGAGTCTCTGTGTTTTACCACGCCTTTGGCCAATCATGCACATATTTGCTTTATCCATTTCCCCTTCATTCCCCTGCACACACACACACACACACACACACATGTATGCAAACATACAAACACTGCCAGAGGTGGTTGTGACACGCAGTAAACAAGCTTTTATATTTGTTCCCACACAGACTAAGATAATGGTTCAATGGATTCACTGAAGTTTGTTTCCTGCACAGAAAAAAGGATTTAGTTGATCTCTGTGAGTTCCAGCACTTCATGACTTCTCGCTTTTACAAGAAAATGGAGATTGTTAACAATTTGCATTAAAAAAATAGTTACAATTCTATTGTTTTACCATAGGTTGAGGGACTCAAATGAAGTCAATTACAACTGATTGAGATTCATTACTGACGTGTCTTTATTTCAAGCAGGAGAATCTAATTAAGTAAAAAGATAGGCACATTTCTACTTTGTTGACTTTCCTTTAGTTTTTGTTTGAAGTATTTTATTGAGTTCATGAGACAAACTACTGAACCTTCCAGATTGGTTATTTTAATAATAGACATGTTTTTATCTGCATTTGGATATCTGCATTAAAAAACAAGGAGATTAATTGGCAATTATTGGATGCATAAGCAATATTTTCTTTTGTTCATGTGAGATGAAGACATCCTGACAAAATGAATCACATTTTAGCCACATACATATATTAATGAACCCATGAGGATGTTATTTCTTTACAAACAATTCCCCTAACAGGCTGCAATTAAATACTAGAAAAGTTTGAAAACACTAAAATGGCTGCCATGTCATCACGTGTTGATTACAGTGATAAAAAGCTTTCTTGCTTCCTTTTTCTCGCTTGTTGTGTGTCCTCTGTTGCTTTGAAATCAGAACCTCAATGTCCGCAGAGGCACCAAGGTCGTGGTGGATTTTAGTTCTTACCAGCAGTCAGTCAAACATCATCCAGTCAGTCAAACCAGACAGCTGGTCCTGGGGGACATCTGACAACAATGTCACAAACCTCTCACAGAAGAAAGAGCCATCAAAAAGTGAGGAAGAGCTTTCAGAGACAGATTCACTCTAAATACAGAGGCCACAGAATGTTCGGGAATCGATCTCAGTGTCATTTTTTGTGAAATTGAACATATAGAGAAAGAAAACACACCAAGGAAAGTATTGTATTGTGGTACATACTGGGTTCGAACGACAATGGCTGCAGTGATTACAGGTAAAGGCCAACCTTGAAGTTAGCATTGAAAAAAGCAATGGGATTTTTCTATGTATTTCGAGATATTGCAGAAAATCTGTGACAAACAAACATTTATGATACCTCGGTGTTTTGTTCAGCAGGATAACCTTCACCTATTAACTCCACTTTTATAATAGTTGAAGTGTAAATGCAATTAGGATTAAGGTAATGTTAGGCTATTAAGGAGCTACATCCCGTCACCACCGCTAAGCTAAAGGCGGCTATTCTTCAGTGTGATGTTGACTTTTGAGACGAGGTAACAGGAAGTGGTAAAATGCTAACTCACTGAGGACTTATTCTTGCACCACTGTATTAGAAGATGATATAGCTTACTAGCTACCTAGCAAATTAGCTGTTCACTAGCTACTGGCTACATTCTAGTACTAGCTCATTAGCTTGAAAGTAGCCACAGATACGATGCTTTATTCTACACATTACCAACTTTTTTGGAAGGTTGAGTCTTTTTTTTACTACTAGGAAACAGAAACTCTGAAAAGTCACAGAATGTTATGTTTGCGTATGAAGATGAAGCATGTTAGCAAACATCTGCCATACACATTTAGAAAGAAAACAGAGCATCATTGGCATTATTATGGATTCATTGTTCTGGACGCATGTGGAGTGTTCATTCTGTTTTGGTTCACAAAGTCATAAAATGCCATAAAATCTGGTGTTAAATATTCTACATTCGTTATTTCAACTGCTATTTCAAGCTTTAAGGGAATAACAGCGTTAGCTCTTATGACGCTATACCAACACAGTCTCACGGCATTTCGTGTTATAGTCACGAAATTAATCTATTGATTCGTTCCCAACACGATTTCGCCATTTTTTTTCGTGTCACACAGAACGATTTTTAAAGCAATGTAAATAATAACAAAATAGAAGGAAAAACAGATGAAAAAAATACAGATTTCAGTATTCTGACACAGAACGATTTTAGAAGGAATGTATTTCTATTGGTAGTATGTTTCGTGCCTGCACCAAATGCAATGTAAATAATAACAAATTAGAAGGAAAAAAAGATGACAAAAAATACAGATGTCAGTATTCTGAGGCTCTGAGCCATTTCTTTTCCTCACTGACGGCAAAAAACTCCGACATTATACAATTTAAAATAAAAGGGATAGGGTTAGGCTTAGGCTAAGATATTGAGTAAGACAATGTTTTTATGAACCACACAGCTTCTGGTCTTCCAAGACCCGACCGGACAAAAAGACGTGGTGCAGGCACGAAACACACTACCAATAGAAATACATTGCTTTGAAAATCGTTCTGTGTGACACGAAAACAATGCGAACATCGTGTTGGTGAACACGAATCAATAGATTCAATTAACTTTGTGACTATAACACTATACATAGCAGCATTTGTAGTTATGTGTTACTTGTTTTATTATTAAAGTGTAAAAGCAGCTGAAACATGTGAAATGGTACATTTTTAGATCTTCATGTTGGTGTCATGTGCATGTTGACAGATGATAGCAATCTTTGTTCATGCTCCTTTGGTTGGTGCGTCAACATGTCCTCCTAATATTGAAGACCATGCAAAGGAACATACTGAGACATAAGAAGATCATATATATGATCAACTGCACGTATCATTCATTTTACAGGTCACTTTACTTACTGCTGAACTAAGCAAACTGTCTCGTCACTTTGAGTTGAATCCAAATCACAGTAAATATGAAATATGTGTGGAAAAATAGATTAGTCAGCCAGTACATTTCAGTTTTAGTGTTTCTGCTTGCTGACTTGTCATGTGATGTCCTCGTGTCTTTCCAAATCCTGAATCCCCCCGGCCATGTCTCTCACTGTCACCGGGGTGGATTATATGTTTTTGCTGCAGGAGGTTATAATCAGGGTTAAAGTGCAAAGAATTACAGTGAATGTTATTCTTAACTTTCTTTAAAAAAAAAAAGCAGCCTCTGTGGAAATGGCTGCAGCTAATTGGAGAGCAAAGATCATTGAGATGAAAGAGTTCTGCTGCACCATTGATTTCTAAAGCGTCCTCCATCTTGGATTACATTCTCACCACAACTTCATAGTTCAAAATCTCTGGTCTTTGTTATAAGTTTAATATCATCCAGAGAAGACTTTGGCGGTGATGGAATACCTTTTTTGGGGGGGACTTTTTGTTGATGAAGATTGAGTTTTTGTTAAGTGGTTCTTGATCATTTAAAGGGGTTTCCTGGAGCACTTTTAATTTGCAAAACAATCTATGTTTTTATATCTTTAGATAGCGCATGAAAAAGAGTCAACAACCGGTATGTGAATGCTGACCCTGATGCAAGAAGTGAACAAAACTGCAGCGGATTCTAGGCTTCCTGCACCGGCATTGTTGAAATGAACACAGGTTGACTTGATTGAATGAGGACTGAAGAACTTCTGCAGACGGTCTGAAGTTTTTGACATCCTGACAAAAGAGAACATACAGAATACAGTAAATAAAGTCCAAAACAAATATTGCTCCCAAATGTTCTCTCTCCGCGTTTTTACATTTTCAACGCTGAAGATTCTGATACATAATTATTTACTGATGTCTTTTATGTCGTAGAAAACAAAACGTGAAAGTCTCTTCAGCTTGAGTTAACCACAGTCCTTATTTCAGGCATCTAACAAAAAAAACGAAAAAAAAGATTTCTTTGAGACGAGGGATCCAGAAGTGGTCCATTCTTTCTGGGTTTTAGGACTCATTCCTGCACACCTCTATTGGCGTATACTTTAGGTTTAACTATAAGAACTCAAGAGCTTCTAACCCTGTGTTTTTTAGACATAGCCTTAATAAGAATGCCATAACAACTGTTGTCAGGAGAAAATATTAAAATTCAACGACCACAGAGAGAAGTTTTCTCGGCTTGTTGATCCTCCCCATCTCTCTCATTCATGTTGTCTCACTTCCTCCTCTCTTGAGCTCCTGTTAGGGTTAATTAGGTATTGATTTGATCAGGGCCAGGCGAGGGGCCCTCTTCTGAGGGCTTTGGTCATGCTAAATTATTAATGCTCATGCAGCAACTATATATAGCTTTGGTCCAATGGTCACAAGAAAGCCAAACGTCAGTTCCCTGTTTCTGTGCATTCGCTCCTTGTTGACTCGCATATAGATTGGGATGTTTCCTTCAGTGGAGTTGCTTCCCAGCAGCTGTTAGAAATGGCAGAGATGCTGTTTTTGTGTGTGTGAGAGTGTGTGTGTGTGTTTTGATTTAACAAGCATGCTCCGGATGAATATTTGAGCAGCTCAGTTGCTCTCAGCTGCACTAGGAGTGTTTCTTGTTGTTTTTTTCCCTGCGTGTTTCTATGTAGTACTGGCTGGATTTCCCTGTTGCCATGTCCACACAGAAGCCCATACATCGAGCTTTTCCTGGTATTTTATTAAATGTTCTCCATTCAAAGAGAAAACAGCTAATGGTTCATCTTTTTACTCCTCTTGCACAGCCTACAGTTACTCAGTTTGGTCTCTGCAACCAACAGATCGGCCGTTACTTATTAGGAATATATATCGTATACAATATCTTCCCTGCCTTTCTGTCTATACATACATTTTTCATCAGTTTTAATGTCTATGGAAGTCTTGTTTTAAAACGTATAGTGGTTGATTACTTCGTTAGTTTGACTCCCAAAGCTTGTGGTGTCTTTTTACGATTTGGTTGAGTGTCCTTCATCAGATCATAGATTTGATATTCTTTTTTTATTTGTCGTGGTTGATGAAAGATTAAGTTTGTTTTCATTTACACAACAGAAAAAGACCAAGATGAAGGAAGTCATTATCAAGACAAACCCTGACAGACTCAACAACGTTTATCTATGTGCATAAAGAGGAACAATCCTCAACTTGGTTTGGAGTTTCCCTGCTATCTACTCACCATCCCACTGAATAAACTCCCCCCTAGTCTTCATGCGGCTTCTTGTGGTGGGAACTTACGCAGCGGAGACCGCCGGCTCAGAAGAGCAACTAGCGAGCTACCAACCCTGCTGTAATTTATTAATTAATCACAAAAAAACGGACTTATCGTTGAATAAATAACATTAAAACAATATTGAAGCAAACCGATTTAAATGGGCCTGTTTTGATCAAGTTTTCATTTCATTAAAAGAGGACGACTATTATTTTTTAAGTACGTTGTCATTAAAAATAAGAGACAAGAAATGATTCTCTTGATATTACCATTTCATGTGATGACACAGTGTTAGAAGAGCTGGTTATTCACACCAAAATTGAGATTTTCTGCAATAACATCGACTAGATTTAAGAGCTCTTCATGTGGATTAGCTCAGTGTCTTGTGACCCCCCCCCCCCCCTCCTTCAATGCATGTATTTGTGTGTCTTTTTGTGTGTTTTTGTGCATGTGTGTGTCTAAGAGTGTGTCACGCTGCTCTCGGCTGCGCTGCTGGACACTGTGGAGTGAAACAAAGTGACACAATGGAGGTTTCAGAGTTTGGGGACTGTGTGTGTGTGTGTGTGTGTGTATGTGTGTTCACGCATTTTTGCATAACACACTAACAGATTCCCAGATGCCATAATGTGTGTGTGTGTGTGGTCTCTCTCTCTCTACCCTGTCATGTGTGAATCATTTTGGGCCCAGTTCACCAGCTGACCTACATTTTCTGGAGCTTTTTTGCCCGGTAGCTCAGGAGACTTTTTTCGCTGTTATCTCATCCAGCCAATCGCATCTCCTAATCTCGTTTGTCCAATCACATCCTGGATCTCATCTGTCCGATCCCGGCCTCTGCCTCGCGGCGGAGTCATCTTCCTCTTCTTTACGCCGCTGATGCGTTTGTGACTGTCACTTTAAATATGGAAACGCTCTCTATCTTGTGGCTTGAATTGCATTGGCACGGTAACTTTGACTCGCGTGATGATTTCTCACGCTGAAACCCTAATTATTTCCCCCCTCTGACTTGAAAGCATAGCTGTGTTTCTGAGCATATTGGCATCTGCAGAGCGGGGGGAAATATTGCAGCTTTTGAAAATTCTTTGAAGCTTTCGGGTTTTTGTTATCAAAGCTGCCTTTGTAGGCCGCATGAATTTTGCATGTGCAGGTTTAAGGGAACTTTGTGATGTGCCAGAGTGTGTGTTTATGTATGTGTGTGAGTGCGTGCGGGGGGGGACAGTGGTGAAGTAATTTAAGAAAGCAAGAAGAGAGAAGTTTAAAAAAAGGAATGTTGTTTTGGGCTAGAGGACGAATACGATGGTGATGGGATGAATTTTCTAAGCATCTCTACTGGGACATGTCTCCATGCTTTAATGTTCAAAAAGCTCTTTATTTTTCTCATACTGCCTGTGCTGCAGCACCTCTTTTCACCCTCTGTCTGAAACCAGAGCCCAGTCTGCTCTGATTGGTTAAATGGCCGGTTCTGTTGTGATTGGTCGACCACTTAGAGATGTCCCGCCCCTTATCACTTACAGTGTGTTGGAGCGCTAGCCAATAGAATAGTCATACTTATGATCTATCATCTTGTAAACATAACCACGGCCAAGTGTTGAAGAAATCCTTTATAAAAGAAAAGCAGTTTTTGAGCAGTGCGCCCACTCTACTAGCTAACCCTGCAAAGATCACCGTGTGTGTGTGTGTGTGTGTGTGTGTGTGGCCTATCATACTATCACCACATGCTAGGTCTTACAGGAATTGAATGGATAAAACAATGTAATTTGTTTCTGGCATCGGGCCAAAACAAGCTAAAGGACTGGTAGAGAGGAATTTCCATCATTAACACACACACACACACACACACACACACACACACACACACACACACACACACACACACACACACACACACACACACACACACACACACACACACACACACACACACACACACACACACACACACACACACACACACACACACACACACACACACACACATGTCCAGAGCAATAATCAAGAAGGTCTTCACTGATTTGAAATGAACAGATTTTCATAATGAACTGAGATGAATTTAAAAAAGTGGCACTGACGTTGCGATAATGCAGACTGCTCCTCAGTGTCTATATACATGTAAGGCTGAGGAAGATGTTGAAACAAGAAAAAACTGCAGCTCGTGCTGAACCTGAACATCATCGCCATCTTTATATTAAATTCCTCCGTGCTTGTTTCACTCTCCCTCCTCATTAACGTCCACAGGATGCAAATATGTAGCTGCAGCAACATATGCTCCCCATCCCCCTCACCAACTTTGAACCCAGGTCAAACGAATGAAGGCAAAGTCAATACATAAACCATTAACTGTGAGGTTTAAATGTCAAGACTCAGCTTTAATTTAAGGGTGTTTTCAGCTTTATTAGATTAACAGTTTTTTGATTAAAGTCACACCATCTTTAGACTGGACAATGGTCCCTAAAGAAACATTTGAGGCTCAATTGGAAACATATTGGTTGGTCACATGACCTAAACCCATGTGAGCATGTGTTTTTAACGCTGAAATAATGTGAAGGGGAAGCATACAAATGTAATTAGATAGGGAGTCTGTCCTGACACCAGATATATTATAGAAATATCATTAATCTGTATTTTAAATGAGTGTTATGTCACTTTGTTTACTTCCAGAACAAAGTGACATAACACTCACCCTTCTATTGGCTAGCTCTCCAACACAGTGTACGTGATGTCTAAGAGGTTGACCAATCACAACAGAGCCGGCCAGCTAACCAATCAGAGCAGACTGGGCTCTGGTTTCAGACAGAGGGTGAAAAGAGGTGCTGCAGCACAGGCAGTATGAGAAAAATAAAGAGCTTTTTGAACATTAACGCATGGAGACATGTCCCAGTAGAGACACTACATACTGATATACACCTGAACATCAGCAGGAGAGAACTCTTTAAAGTAGAGGCACTACATACTGAATACACTGAACTCAGCAGGAGAGGATAAAGTAGAGACACTCATATACCTGAACATCAGCAGGAGAGAACTCTTTAAAGTAGAGACACTACATACTGATATACACCTGAACATCAGCAGGAGAGGACTCTTTAAAGTAGAGACACTACATACTGATATACACCTGAACATCAGCAGGAGAGGACTCTTTAAAGTGGAGACACTAAATACTGATATACACCCATCAGCAGGAGAGGACTCTTTAAAGTAGAGACACTACATACTGATATACACCTGAACATCAGCAGGAGAGGACTCTTTAAGTAGAGACATACATACTGATATACACCTGAACATCAGCAGGAGAGGACTCTTTAAAGTAGAGACACTACATACTGATATACACCTGAACATCAGCAGGAGAGGACTCTTTAAAGTAGAGACACTACATACTGATATACACCTGAACATCAGCAGGAGAGGACTCTTTAAAGTAGAGACACTACATACTGATATACACCTGAACATCAGCAGGAGAGGACTCTTTAAAGTAGAGACACAAAATACTGATATACACCTGAACATCAGCAGGAGAGGACTCTTTAAAGTAGAGACACTACATACTGATATACACCTGAACATTAGCAGGAGAGGACTCTTTAAAGTAGAGACACTACATACTGATATACACCTGAACATCAGCAGGAGAGGACTCTTTAAAGTAGGGACACTAAATACTGATATACACCTGAACATCAGCAGGAGAGGACTCTTTAAAGTAGAGACACTACATACTGATATACACCTGAACATCAGCAGGAGAGGACTCTTTAAAGTAGAGACACTACATACTGATATACACCTGAACATCAGGAGAGGACTCTTTAAAGTAGAGACACTACATACTGATATACACCTGAACATCAGCAGGAGAGGACTCTTTAAAGTAGAGACACTACATACTGATATACACCTGAACATCAGCAGGAGAGGACTCTTTAAAGTAGAGAGACACTACATACTGATATACACCTGAACATCAGCAGGAGAGGACTCTTTAAAGTGGAGACACTAAATACTGATATACACCTGAACATCAGCAGGAGAGGACTCTTTAAAGTGGAGACACATACTGATATACACCTGAACATCAGCAGGAGAGGACTCTTTAAAGTAGAGACACTACATACTGATATACACCTGAACATCAGCAGGAGAGGACTCTTTAAAGTGGAGACACTAAATACTGATATACACCTGAACATCAGCAGGAGAGGACTCTTTAAAGTAGAGACACTACATACTGATATACACCTGAACATCAGCAGGAGAGGACTCTTTAAAGTAGAGACACTACATACTGATATACACCTGAACATCAGCAGGAGAGGACTCTTTAAAGTAGAGACACTACATACTAATATACACCTGAACATCAGCAGGAGAGGACTCTTTAAAGTAGAGACACTACATACTGATATACACCTGAACATCAGCAGGAGAGGACTCTTTAAAGTAGAGACACTACATACTGATATACACCTGAACATCAGCAGGAGAGGACTCTTTAAAGTAGAGACACTACGTACTAATATACACTGAACATCAGCAGGGAGGACTCTTTAAAGTAGAGACACGACATACTGATATACACCTGAACATCAGCAGGAGAGGACTCTTTAAAGTAGAGACACTACATACTGATATACACCTGAACATTAGCAGGAGAGGACTCTTTAAAGTAGAGACACTACATACTGATATACACTTGAACATCAGCAGGAGAGGACTCTTTAAAGTAGCGACACTAAATACTGATATACACCTGAACATCAGCAGAGAGGACTCTTAAAGTAGAGGACACTACTACTTATACACCTCACATCCAGGAGAGGACTCTTTAAAGTAGAGACACTACATACTGATATACACCTGAACATCAGCAGGAGAGGACTCTTAAAGTAGAGACAACATACTGATATACACCTGAACATCAGCAGGAGAGGACTCTTTAAAGTAGAGACACTACATACTGATATACACCTGAACATCAGCAGGAGAGGACTCTTTAAAGTAGAGACACTACATACTGGTATACACCTGAAAATGAGCAGGAGAGGACTCTTTAAAGTAGAGACACTACATACTGATATACACCTGAACATCAGCAGGAGAGGACTCTTTAAAGTAGGGACACTACATACTGATAACCTGAAAGCAGAGTAGGACCCCTTTACTTCCTCCAATACCCTCAAATTAAAGGTGCACGTCTCTGCTTTTTGCCACATAGTGAGTGTTTTATCTCATATTAAAAAACTTGTCTTGTTCTCTTTCAGATGGTTCAAGTATTTCTCAAAGTGAGGAAGTTAATTGCATTAAAAATGAGCCTTTCTGCCTGACAAAATATTTCCCATCACTAGTTATTGTACTACAAAAAGAAACTCCATCAAATGTTCTTTCTGCTTTCTTGTAACGTTGTCATGAGGTCGACCGTAATATTTTGATAACAGAGGAATACATTTTGTCGCAGGCTGTTTTTTTTTCCGGCTAATATATTCCTTCAGTGTTAATTATGTGGCCTGACAAGTGGCTACACTTGAACTGTGTGTCTGTGTGTGTGTGTGTGTGTGTGTGTGTTTCTGTGTGTGTGTGTCTTTGCTAACCTTCTCTGTTCCATGCAAAAATACACACACACACACACACACACACACACACACACACACACACACACACACACACCACACACACACACACACACAACACACACACACACACACACACACACACACACACACACACACACACACACACACACACACACACACACATATCCACATGTCTTTGGCTCCCTTTCTCCATCTCCCTTTAATGGAGGATGAGGTGGGGGTGGGGAGGAGGTGAGGAAGGTGGGGGGAGGGGGGGGTCAGTTTGAAAATTGCAATATGTATTTATGTTTCGCTGTATGTGGTTGCCAGGCAACAGCAGAGCGAGCTGTATGTACAGTTAATACAAAAAGTGAGTGACATTAGCCTGGTGTATTTGAGGTAAAGCGCTAATTTGCTTCAAATAATATGAAGGAAAAAAAGGGTGTGTATGTTTGTGTGTGTGTGTGTGTGTGCACATGTGTGTGTGGGTCTATTGTCGGTGTATATGAATAATAAGCGCTTACCCAGCATCATGTGTTTTTCTGTTTGTGTGTGCCTTAAAAGCCTCGGCACAACCTTGTCTAGTGTTGTGTGTGTGTGTGTGTGTGTGTGTGTGTGTGTGTTTTATGCTCTCACATCATTGTCTAGATATGTGTATCTAAAAACAGCTCCATTGTCTGAAAGAATGCACATGTGTGAATGTGGTTTTTTTCGGATTAGTTTCCAATATTAAAAACAAATATTTACACCCTTCACATTTCAGATTGAAACTGCTTTGCGCTGTTATCTTTGATATTTTTCATTTCGATGTTTGGGTTGCAATGGGAGAGCAGTGGGGGCTTATGGGAAAAGCACGTTGTTGTTTATGTTCCTAACCCTTCAACAGATGAAAAAGTCTCAAATGCTTTAGCTTGCAGTTTGACAGCTTCCTTACAGTGCTTGTGTTATGTAGTATTTAAGCTGCTGTCATTTTGTTGTTCTGATATCAAACATGTCCTCTTGCATTAACATCACATCTCTTTTTCCCCGTAGGCTTTGAAAGCATCTTGGAAGGCTTGTTTGGGCCGGGACTAGTCAAGGATATCACTCTTTTCCAAGGTAAACAAACACAAACAAAAATGCAGTTCCACTTATTTTAAATCAAAAACAACCTTATTTTGAACAAAAAATACTAATTCATGTTCAGAAATCTGAACTTACGACACATAAATGACCAACAACTGTAAATCGAACAAACAAATCAATAAGGAAAAGAAATCTATAAAACAATATTGACGTTTTTCTGCCAGTTATTACATTGATTCAGTTATTTTTCTGTAGATTGCTTTTTATATGTTTTCCTATATCTTGTGAAAAAGTGTTTTTGTACATGGTTTCATTTAAGGCTTTAAAACGAGCATACTTTTGTGAGAAACAATATGGAGGAATATACCAGAATAACAATAAACAGTGCTTCCTTATCTATTAATCAATACAATACGATACTTACAGACATGTTATTGCCATGCCAACATAGTTGACAATACTGCCAGAACAGCTTAGAATACATAACAATATGATTAATTCATACGACGGGCCATGTGTAATTTATGCCAAGAATGGCATGCTGGAAAATCCTGACAGATGTCGAGAAATAAAAACAAGAAGCTGGTTTTCTCTCGGTGTCTGTTTTTGAAGCTTAAAAGCACTAACATGCTTATTTTAAAACAGACTGAAGAGTCAGAGAGTGACATACAGAAGCTGCTTTCCAGAATAACAAGTCTGTGCTCTGGTGTTGGGTTTCTGACACAGGTGACGACCGACGTCATAGATTTTCACCATAGATGTTCCTTACATTTTAATTTAAATGTGGACCTTTTTATTTAAGAGGCAACTCAGAGAAAAGGAGGCTCCCACAGACTGATCAAAAGATGAGGGTTCAAGGAAAAAAAAGACCTTTGTTTACTTGGAACTAATAAGTTATATTGCCAAACAGCACCCAAGTTAGACTGTTAAAGAGGCCTTATTATGCTTTTGGGGGTTTCCCCTCTCCTTTAGTGTGTTATAGGTTAGTGTGCATGTAAATAGTCTGCAAAGGCTAAAATATCCCTCCAGTGGACTCCTTTGTTTACTTCTGGAACATAGTGACTATAAAACAATGTATTGGCTAGCGCTCCAACATATTGTACGTGATAGGCTAAGGGGCGGGACATCTCTAAGCGGTTGACCAATCACAAGCTAACCAATCAGAGCAGCTCTGGTTTCAGACAGAGGGTGAAAAGAGGTGCTGCAGCACAGGCAGTATGAGAAAAATAAAGAGCTTTTTGAACATTAAAGCATGGAGACATGTCCCAGTAGAGACACTTAACCTGTTAAACCCGGGAGCCCCGCAACATCTTGCAAGAAACAGCGTCTGAGGGCTTCTTAACATTTAACAAACTATGAATGTGTCATACCCACTTAACGGGAAGAAACTCAGCTACCTGGCGATATGAACAATTTTTACCGAAACAAAACACAAGTCTAACGCCGAGCTTCTGAATTAGCACTAAACAAAAGAATGCTAACGCACTTAGCACATAACTCACGTTAGCGATCTTGTATACTTCATCGGATCTGCACAAACAAGATACCATATGAAAGCTGAGATTCCAATGGTATAAGTATCATCACTGAGCGACCAAAACTCACGGCAGCGAAAGCAAGCAAAGACAACACACAACTCCACTTTACGTCGCCAAAACGGCAAATAACTCTTACCTTTGCTGTTTTCTGATCAAAAGTTGTGTTCAATGGCATTAAAACGCATATAAACGCTGCTGAAGGTTAATCCAATGTGTCTGTGTCACTTTGAAATGATTACTGATAATCCATCATCATATTTATGATCAATAAGCAGGTGTGCACATAACTTTTTTGCCCTGGTTCTCAAAGGAGCACCTGGAGATGTTGCTTGGTGCGCATCCTTAAAATGAAATAAACCGTACCTTTTGAGGCGTACTTGACTTTATGAATGGGGGGGGGGGGGTAGAGGTGCGCTAGTGAGCACGCTCATGAAATCTTCGCCGGAGCGGGGTTACTGTGTGGAGCACATAAAGCAGACCCTTCACGCGATAGCGAGGGGTAGAGCGAGGGATCGCAGATGCCGTCAAAAAATGTATAATAAAGTCTATGTGTGGGAAACCCTGCTATCTTACCAGTTCTTATGCAACTCGCAAATATCTCTCTCTCTCTCTCTCTCTCTCTCTCTCTCTCTCTCTCTCTCTCTCTCTCTCTCTCTCTCTCTCTCTCTCTCTCTCTCTCTCTCTCTCTCTCTCTCTCTCTCTCTCTCTTCCTCTCTCTCTCTCTCTCTCTCTCTCTCTCTCTCTCTCTCTCTCTCTCTCTCTCTCTCTCTCTCTCTCTCTCTCTCTCTCTCTCTCTCTCTCTCAATGTTGGTGCGCAAATGCGCTTTTTTTCAAATGATCCGATGCTCTTTTTTGGCGGGGGGTGCGCATGCCCAGTTATGTGCAGCCCTGTCAAAAAGCCTAGTTTTCAGTTTTAAGTTTTCAGAGCGTAACGGACCTTTCGGTTTGGGCAAACTGCGTGCGCATCCCTCTCACTCCTCAATGGAAATGTTTAGGTGGATTTAGGAACTTCCCCTCGATTCTATTGGCTCTATCGGTTAAAAAGAAGTGTCAATCACCAAAATCGACCAATGGGTTCCAGAGATAAATCCACCCAAATGACCCCAGAAGTGTTTTTTTCTTCTAAATCTCTCTAAAAAGGTCAAATGTCACTTGTTTTGCATCAATCTTGATACAGGGTACTTATTATATGTTATAGTTTGGATTCCTTAAGCTTTTAGTCTACCATTCCATCATTCAAGGGTGGTTTTCACTATAAGTCATTTTTTTGGACACACACTATAATATACATTTTTTTTACTATGTTCAATCTGAATTTACCTTAAAAAAAATCTATATTGATTCTGACTCTTCTACATCCAACTCACAGGTTTATCATTGCTTTGAGAAAAAAGATTATTAATTTAACCCTTTTAGAAGTGAAGTTATAGTCATTTGTTCTGGGAATGTCCTTCTCGAGCCTGAGGCCTGAAAAACAGGCTCAGGGCTCAACAGGTTAACAGAAACATGAACGTGAAAAATAGCATAAAAGGGCCTCTTTAATATATTTATTTAAATGTCCTTTTCTAGAGAGTAATTCACACAGAATGTGAAAAATACTTGGCCAAAAGTGATGTATTTTTTTAAGACTTATGTCAATATTTGTTTAGCTCTGCACAGTGAACATATCACTACCTTTCAGAATAAACTTGATGTGTTCAGGCCTAAAGTGATGTACAAAACCAATCTGGATCTCAGGAGGGTATAAGAGCGGTTTTGTGTGTCTGCAGTTATGTAAGTGTTATTTATTTATAGGTCATTCATTTTGCAATGCACATAATCTGAATATGCATATATGTTATTTAGGCAGCTTAAAGCCCAGAAGCCATGTGTAAATGCTTATATATTACTTATACTACTTACTTATATAACCTAAAACATGGTGACCAAAAATGTGATCGGATTCAATGTAAACTGACACAAATAGAAAATGAATGCCATGAGAATAAAGCAAGAATGACCAACAACCCTGCCTAAACGTACAGATCTCTCTCGCTCTCTGAGAAACGAGGTCAGCTTGCTGTCCTGGAGTCATGTGACCTCCCTCCCCCACCAACTTAAGGCATTTTTAGAATATTTCTGGCTTGTCTACGTCATTTTCACTCATGCATTACACTTCCACTCAAACACACACAATCTCTCCGAGTAACGCAGGCACTTGTTCACATTCGGAGCTGCAGACACACACTGAAACACACCACCATCACTCATTTTCATAGAGTAAAATGTTGTGGTGTATTTATGTTTGTCTTAACCTGCGGACGATAAGACACTTAAGCAGCACTGAGGAGTTCAGCAAACATGTGGAGAAACTTACTTACTTTTTCTCTCACACTGATTTCACCTATTCTCAACACATTTCCGAACAAAAACTACTTGACGAGGACTTAAGAAATGGATCAGTTCATTGCAGTACCATGGATATAATTGCAGGGCAAGAGACAGACAGAAAGAAAGAGTGTATATGATACGTTGTTTTCACGTTATCTCCAGTTAAGCTGTTGAAAAAGTCAAAGAATGAAAAACAGATTTACACAAAAGGCGAAATACCTGGAGAAGAATATTATTTCCCGGGCTTTTTTTGTGAAAGAATGTAGGCAGTGTGGTATGTCAGGTTAAAAGTAATGAAGACTGCGGTCTATGTAGCCGAGTAGTCGTTTATTATATTATACAATAGGATATATAAATATATGCTATAACAAAACGTCATTCGTTGATGCGTTCATTAAAAAAAACCAGCCTCGTTATTATAGAATAATGTCATTTCCATCGTTCGATATTTGCGCTTGGTATATAATAAAATGTATATCTACATTTTGATAAATCGTTCTGTTTTGGATACAAGATGCCCCTCGCACTGCTTTCACGCTGTTGATTTCCATGTATGAAGTATTTTCAAGCACAAGCTCACAATAACAACTTTGTCAAAACCTTGAGACATGTCTATATTGCAGATAAACTCACTTCCTGCTGCAGAAATATTCAATATCCCTACTTGATGAAGGTGATTGAAAGTAATACAGTTTGCCGTATATAGAGCCGTGTTGTTAGTTTATACACTAAGACAGTATATATACTTAAAAATATAGATGCAATTGGACTCATTAGGCACAATGTGATTGGTTGATGCATTTATTCGTGGTGCAAAAGCTTATACAAATCAGCCTCATCATTATAAATACTGCATTGCTTTTCCATCGTTTGGTATATAACAACGGTGCAAAACAATTCATTTAAATATGGATCAGACGGGAAAACAAGCCTTTAAATGCCCAGACACACTGATTATTGTGAAGTCCTAATTGCAGATGAATCCACTTCCTGCTGCCGACGTATTTCATTTGCAAACCTGGTTTAATGTTGGTTAAAGAAAACTTTATTTTTCATTTGCAGAAAAAGTCACCTGGTTAATTAAGTGCATGTAAACACGGCGAGCAGGGACTGAAAAATCATGTTGACGGTGTCGTCTTCCACACACACACACACACACACACACACACACACACACACACACACACACACACACACACACACACACACACACACACACACACACACACACACACACACACACACACACACACACACACACACACACACACACACACACACAGGTTGCAGGGTCACGAGCTAATTGGCGTCTTCTCGGGTATATTGTAAGCGACAAAACCACAGGTTTCACACACAGCTGACCTCTGACCTGTTCATTACAGCCGCAGAAGCAGAGAAAGAGAGAGACCGAAATGTCTTTTGATCGGTCGCACGTCTCTCAGGAAAAACAAGTGAGGAATGTGATTTGAAAAGCCAGAGCTGTGGCCCGCCGTATTATAAAGAACACGACATGTATGATATAAATAACAGAAACTTATGCAATTGCTTGAAGAGCTGCTGTGAAAACCAGGTTTAACTAGAAGCAGTGTGATCATGTTGCCATAAAAAGCTTTTTATTTCTATTATAAAAGACATTCTGCTCATTTTCAGGTGTATATCAGTATGTAGTGTCTCTACTTTAAAGAGTCCTCTCCTGCTGATGTTCAGGTGTATATCAGTATGTAGTGTCTCTACTTTAAAGAGTCCTCTCCTGCTGATGCTCAGGTGTATATCAGTATGTAGTGTCTCTACTTTAAAGAGTCCTCTCCTGCTGATGTTCAGGTGTATATCAGTATGTAGTGTCTCTACTTTAAAGAGTCCTCTCCTGCTGACGTTCAGGTGTATATCAGTATGTAGTGCATCTATTTTAAAGAGTCCTCTCCTGCTGACGCTCAGGTGTATATCAGTATGTAGTGTCTCTACTTTAAAGAGTCCTCTCCTGCTGATGTTCAGGTGTATATCAGTATGTAGTGTCTCTACTTTAAAGAGTCCTCTCCTGCTGACGTTCAGGTGTATATCAGTATGTAGTGCATCTACTTTAAAGAGTCCTCTCCTGCTGATGCTCAGGTGTATATCAGTATGTAGTGCATCTACTTTAAAGAGTCCTCTCCTGCTGATGTTCAGGTGTATATCAGTATGTAGTGTCTCTACTTTAAAGAGTCCTCTCCTGCTGATGTTCAGGTGTATATCAGTATGTAGTGTCTCTACTTTAAAGAGTCCTCTCCTGCTGATGTTCAGGTGTATATCAGTATGTAGTGTCTCTACTTTAAAGAGTCCTCTCCTGCTGATGTTCAGGTGTATATCAGTATGTAGTGTCTCTACTTTTAAAGAGTCCTCTCCTGCTGATGTTCAGGTGTATATCAGTATGCAGTGTCTCTACTTTAAAGAGTCCTCTCCTGCTGATGTTCAGGTGTATATCAGTATGTAGTGTCTCTACTTTAAAGAGTCCTCTCCTGCTGATGTTCAGGTGTATATCAGTATGTAGTGCCTCTACTTTAAAGAGTCCTCTCCTGTTGATGTTTAGGTGCATATCAGTATGTAGTGCCTCTACTTTAAAGAGTCCTCTCCTGCTGATATACCAGTATGTAGTGTCTCTACTTTAAAGAGTCCTCTCCTGCTGATGTTCAGGTGTATATCAGTATGCAGTGTCTCTACTTTAAAGAGTCCTCTCCTGCTGATGTTCAGGTGTATATCAGTATGTAGTGTCTCTACTTTAAAGAGTCCTCTCATGCTGATGTTCAGGTGTATATCAGTATGTAGTGTCTCTACTTTAAAGAGTCCTCTCCTGCTGATGTTCAGGTGTATATCAGTATGTAGTGCCTCTACTTTAAAGAGTCCTCTCCTGCTGATATACCAGTATGTAGTGTCTCTACTTTAAAGAGTCCTCTCCTGCTGATGTTCAGGTGTATATCAGTATGCAGTGTCTCTACTTTAAAGAGTCCTCTCCTGCTGATGTTCAGGTGTATATCAGTATGTAGTGTCTCTACTTTAAAGAGTCCTCTCCTGCTGATGTTCAGGTGTATATCAGTATGTAGTGTCTCTACTTTAAAGATTCCTCTGCTGCTGATGTTCAGGTGTATATCAGTATGTAGTGCCTCTACTTTAAAGAGTCCTCTCCTGTTGATGTTCAGGTGCATATCAGTATGTAGTGCCTCTACTTTAAAGAGTCCTCTCCTGCTGATATACCAGTATGTAGTGTCTCTACTTTAAAGAGTCCTCTCCTGCTCATGTTCAGGTGTATATCAGTATGTAGTGTCTCTACTTTAAAGAGTCCTCTCCTGCTGATGTTCAGGTGTATATCAGTATGCAGTGTCTCTACTTTAAAGAGTCCTCTCCTGCTGATGTTCAGGTGTATATCAGTATGTAGTGCCTCTACTTTAAAGAGTCCTCTCCTGCTGATGTTCAGGTTTATATCAGTATGTAGTGCCTCTACTTTAAAGAGTCCTCTCCTGCTGATATACCAGTATGTAGTGTCTCTACTTTAAAGAGTCCTCTCCTGCTGATGTTCAGGTGTATATCAGTATGTAGTGTCTCTACTTTAAAGAGTCCTCCTGCTGATGTTCAGGTGTATATCAGTATGTAGTGTCTCTACTTTAAAGAGTCCTCTCCTGCTGATGTTCAGGTGTATATCAGTATGTAGTGCCTCTACTTTAAAGAGTCCTATCCTGCTGATGTTCAGGTGTATATCAGTATGTAGTGTCTCTACTTTAAAGAGTCCTCCTGCTGATGTTCAGGTGTATATCAGTATGTAGTGCCTCTACTTTAAAGAGTCCTCTCCTGCTGATGTTCAGGTGTATATCAGTATGTAGTGCCTCTACTTTAAAGAGTCCTCTCCTGCTGATGTTCAGGTGTATATCAGTATGTAGTGTCTCTACTGTGTCATGTCTCCATGCTTTAATGTTCAAAAAGCTCTTTATTTTTCTCATACTCCCTGTGCTGCAGCTCCTCTTTTCACCTCTGTCTGAAACCAGAGCCCAGTCTGCTCTGATTGGTTAGCTGGATTGTCAACCGCTTAGAGATGTCCCGCCCCTTAGCCTATCATGTACAATGTGTTGGAGAGCTAGCCAATACGTTGTTTTATAGTGATGTCACTATGTTCAGGAAGTAAACAAAGGAGTCCAATGGAGGCGTTAAGAGAACACAGGGATTTTAATCTTTGCAGACCATTTACATGCACTAAAACCTATATGACACACTACAGGAAAGGGAAAACCCCAAAAATCAGAATAGGGCCTCTTTAAACCTTTCTCTTTCCTGAGCTCCGTTTGGACCAATGTCTGTATGTCCACAGCATATTGTGACCGTATTGATTTGTTAATGTGTTTCTGTATCTTCTCTCTCTCTGTGTCTCGGTCACTCTGAGGTTTCACTCTGAACTGAGGTTTTTTTTTTTTAGAGGAAATGCAGCGCCATGGCAACAGCTGTAACCAAGTCAACAGCAGTGTCCTCTCTCTTAATTCAATTCAATGTAAAGCATCAATATAAACAGTGATGCCAAAAGGACATTATTATAAATGAATATAGAAGTAACAGAGCTGATGTCACCGGGGCAAATACAAGATTAACACCACATCAATCTGTAATCATTAAAGTCATGGTGTAGAACGTCCAAAAAAGTTATAATACATCTTTAAAGAGTCTGCATTTTGTCGACAACAATCATTAAAAGTCATATTATTACATATCATTAAAAAGTAATTAAAAGTCAATATATTTTGTTGTAAAAATTAAAAAGGTAATATCATAGTATGTAATAGAAAATCATGATGAGTTATTAAAAACGTCATATTATAGTATGTTGAAAAAAATATCAATAAATCTATCAAATTATCTTTAAAAATCCATATTAAAAAAGTCAGTAAATTATAAAAATCAATATATTTGTGATTAAACCTTTCCTTTTGTCTCCTCTCCTCTCTCCAGACTGCGAGCCGGAGGAAGTGTCGGACTGGTCCTTCGATGACAACTGTCTCTTCTGCTGCTTAAGACGCGAGAAAGTCAAGGTATGACCAAGCCCCAGGAAGTGCGCCGGACTCCGAGGAAAATATTAGTTGTGACCAAACGGCGGTACTACATTTCCGTATCAGTCGCTGGGCCCGGAAAGACTTTTTCCCATTGACTAACATTGGGAAAGAGACGTCTGTAAATCGTTGGATAATTTTTTTTAAACTAAATAAACTACCCAGTATGTATAGTCCTTATTAAAAAATTCGGTCCTCAAGTTGTAAAACGTGCTAATAACGTTATTCTGAGTTATTTTCCTCGGCATTATGAACGCGGATCTAACCCACGGGACCGCGCCGCCCGGCACGTTCATGTGACGTGTTCAGTACTCCATGAGTTTTACCTTTACCCATGGATGCACAATAAGAACGGATTATATGATTATATGAATACTTTCGTGACGTTTCGCTCTCTCAAAAGTTGGGCCATTTTGTCTTCATGCGCCAATGAGCAGCTCTCATAGGAATGAACGCGGCCCCGCCTCCCACGCTGTATCCAGTTCTTATTATACATCCATGGGTATGACACGTCAGAACATTTCTACTTCCTGTCAGACAATAATCCACATATCCATGCTGCAGTGCTATAATCAATTTAGCAGATAAGACGTTTTGCTCAAATTTGATATGTTTTATATAAAGAGACAAAACTATAAATGCTAATTATGTAAAATGTATATTTATTAAAGTTTATTAAGACCTAGGTGATTAGGCTCCTCCTGCTTTGAGTCGACGCTAAGAAAGCAAATTAACATATTACCAAAAAATGTAATCTTTATAGGAAGGCGTACAATAAAATAATCATCAGTATCTAAATTAAATTAAAGACAGTCTTGAATAAAATATAAAGAGAATATGGATAATGGGTAAAAAACATAATACAATTGAAAACCATCTTCAGTGCTTTCTTTACCGTTGTATGTTTGATAGAAGATGTTTCATTATAATGTAACACTAAATGGATTTATTGTGTTTCTGAGGACATTTTTGTACGTGTATATTCTGCAAAATATAAATTATTCCTTCAAGCCCAATACATCAAATGTTCCAGTTTTTCTCTTTGTGCACATTTTGTTTTTGTCCGTCGTCTTTTTTGAGCTTTTTGTTCGAGGCTCCACATTTTTTTTGTCTCCTCCTACATGTTTGTAATTTGTGTTGTTCAACCATCATGGTCTTGACCCCAATTTAGCTTGTGAAAGGAGCGCAACACGATGATTTGGAGGTGTGTGTGTGTGTGTGTGGAGGAGGATGGTGACATGGGTGTAAATTAGTGAGACTCCCACAGCAGCATAGCGTCCGGTGCCTCCTCTCAGAGTCTCTCATTGGGATGAAAAGTGATGGGAGCAGAATAATAATGAGTGTATCACACACACACACACACACACGGATGTTTGTTACCTGCTTCTCCGTCTGCTGCTGTAGACAAATCACTAATGGAACGCATCATAACGGCACAAAAACGCAAAATATAGAACAATACGAGAAGCGGTATATGGGCGAAAAAACAAATGCATTTAGAAAAACAAGATAAAACCCAAATGTAAGGTGATAAAATATGGATCATAGTCACTCTTCCTTAATTAACTTTTTTGATCTTATCACATGCTCTTCAATTCATTCCAATATTGATAGTAACATGCACTGATTTTTTTTTATTCATTTAAAAAAAGACAACATTTTGACGCAAACGAAACACATCTGCTCATTTAATCTGGACTTTATAAGAAATTAACTTTTTTCTTTTCAAAAATATCGTTTTTTTTCGCATTCAGCATCAAACATAGTTCCATATAATTAGTTTTAAATTATGTTTGCATCATCATCCATTCATGTTGGTATGAAATTACCCAATTTAGGATTTGAAACTAACAGAGAATAGTAAATAATGTAAATAACCAAAAGTATAACCACGAAGGGAGTAAACCTATAAACCTATAAGTGCAAGTAAATGCGCTTATACATATACATACTTAACATACTCGCTTATTTGACTTCATCATACGGTCTTTATCATCGGAGGGAGTTTGCCTTTCCTCCTCGGATGACTTTTTAAGGACTTCTTTGTCCGTTATTTCCGTCTTTATTTTTGGGATGTGATTGAGCGAGTGAACGAGGGAGGGAAGGAAGTTAGGAGGGGCGTCCTTCCCTCGGCCGTTGCTTGTTTTTCAACTTGACCCCGGTGCGACCTGCAGGGTCAGCCATCTGTCTCCTAAAAACATCCTTACGTCTCCACCAACCGCCCCTCCATCAGCCCCATCTGCTCATGCTAATAAAGCACAACAACACAGTATTGTTGCTACGGGCACTCAGCGTGAATATAAAATACAACAATGTTTCTGCGTGTAATACAGTAATTACTCATGATCGTAACGAGAAAACACAATCAACAGAATAAAATCAATTTACCAAAGCCTGGCAGGGATTAGAGGATCTTTGCAGCATTGTCTGACTGGTCAATAATGATGTTAGCTACTTGCAGTGTGCACATCCTAATAAGGGGGAATAATAAGGCAACATTTGCAGCAGATTTAATTGTATTCCTTTGCTCGCTCAATACGATCGTGTATTCATGTGTTAGGGCTTGAAAGCTCTCCCGACCTCTCTGTTATTACCCTCCGCTTTTTTTGAAATGCCAGAGGAGCGTCGGTGGGCGGGAATCATTGATTCATTGATCTGAAGCCATGCAAGCAAAAGAGAAACAAAGAGAGGCTGGAATACTGAAACACACTCATCTCAGAGTGTTGACATTCGCGTAAACAGGCGTACCCAAATTCCCTGTTAATGAAGACAATGGCAACACACACTCACATTGTTAAGCCCTTTAGATTTAAAAGCTGAATACACATTTCCTCTTAGCGGCTGCTAGCGGAGTCTCGCCAGGCCTGAGACCTTGGATATCCTGAGGAAGCCGTTTGATTGGCTGCCAGATAGAAAAGAAGAGAAGTGAGACACCACTTCTCCCTGTAGTGTCAACAGAGTGGAGCAGTGGAGATGGATTTTTGTAGGCCGACCCTGAAGTTAGCATCTCCATTTCCCTCGGCTAAAATATGGATTTCAGAATATTTCAGAAAATCTGTGGCAAACACACATTTATGATACTTACACGTTTTGTTCAGCAGATTGATCTCTACATATTAGATCCATTTTGGGTTTTTTAAGTAAAAAGCTAACATTAGGCTATAAAGGAACTACAGCACGGTCACATGACTTCAAATCACCACCGCTAAGCTAAAAGCGGCTAATGTTAACGCTGTTTTTAAATTCAACAGTGGGGTATTTACTGACATATTTTATGTCGTAGGACAAAATTTAAAATCTGTTCAGCTTGTGTTAACGGCAGATCTTCTTTCAGGCATATAAACGTAAACATATTAAAACTTTAAGGGAACCAGAATCTTAAAATGCGTTTGGAAAGATGGAAAAATCTGCACATAGCTGCAGCAGGCTCTTATGAAGGCTCACATCTACATAATATACAATACAACCGGGGTTTTAACATGTGATGTATTGGTGTGTGAGGGGTTTATGTTTTGGACAGAACTTGCCTAAACACACTCTTTTCTCTTATTTATCTATAGGAGCACAGCTCAGAGAAAGGTGGAGGCAGCCAGGTGCTGTCGGAGCCGTCTCGGATCAGCCGGCTGGAGAGACAGGCCCACGACTTCCTCAATGCTGTGTTACACAGAAAAGGTCTCACACACACACACACACACACACACACACACACACACACACACACACAACACACACACACACCACACACACACACACACACACACACCACACACACACACACACACACACACCACACACACACACACCACACACACACACACACACACACACACACACACACACACACACACACACACACACACACACACACACCATCATTTCATTACCTTTTATAACATATTAATTGTATAGTATGCCTAAAAAAAAAGTAATAATAAAAAGTGAATGAATGAATTAGGATATTTTATATTGATGTCATATTATAGCATGTCTGAAAAAAGTCATCAAAAGTTGTAGTATAATGTTCACACACACAAACTGTTAATACGAGGGAATAAAAAAAGAAAAGTCCTATAAGAGCATAAAATATCAGAATGTATAAAATATTTCAGACATTAATTGCATTCAATTATTTTCCAGTAAGTTTCTTTTATGAAACCAGACCATTTAGGACTTGAAAGCTCTCTATTATGGAACGTAATGGGATATTAATGAAACGGACCACAGTGGAATTCCTGCTTTTATTGCTTTTCATCGCAATACAATAGGCCATCGCTTAAAGAATGTATATGTCCTCTTAATTTTGAACAAAACCAAACAGTGTTGTCAAATCTTCTTGTCATTTTTCTGATTCCAAAAACGTGTTGAGTAAACGTTTTCTTGTACGTCTTATCTCTATGTTCTTCAATGTCTGCACTTTGAAACATTATGCATGAGGCACATGTTGAAGACTTCACTAAACTTAATCAGGTCTTAAGTTGTGTGTCTTCTGCCTAAGTATGCCAATTAGCAGAGTTGGGATAAAAAGGGGACCAGGGATCGACTCCTGAGGGACACCACATTTAACTTTTACAAAGTTTTTAAATTGGAGCAAAAAGACTATTCTGCCCTCAAGGTAGACCCCAAATCGGTTAAGATCTGGGCCAGAGAGGCCGACCCACTTTTCCGACCTTTACTAAAAGTGCCGTCATTACAAAGAGAGGCCATGTGGGAAACTCTTAGGAAGGTTATTTAAAATGGTGGAGATTTGAGGGCAGGAAACTAATGCTGAATTTAGGAAGGTTTCAAAAGAGTGGAAGAGTACACCCTTCACTTAGAGAAAGAGCATGCTACCAGACATAACAATATTGGTGTCACACGCTGACTAGGAACCAAGAATGAGAGTTGATGTAATTAAACTGTAGGACTGACAATGATAATTCATATGAAAATTGAAGTCTTACATTTTGATATTTAAGTAGAAATTGCACCTTAGTTGATGCAAAACTACAGCAAGCTTCAGGCAAGATTGGGCTGACTACCCTTTATTTTGGAGACACTTCCACAAACATTGTTTAAGAGGTGTTGATTCAACTTGAGGATTTGGAGGAAGTAGTTTGTGGGCTTTTGGAATGTACTTCATTATACAGACATACTGTGGTTGTGAGTAAGGTAGTCGTCTACCAATCAGAGGGTCACTAGTTTAGATCCCTGCAATCAATATCGTGAAGTGTCCTCAGACAAAATACTAATCTACAAATTGTAGGCATGGCTAAAACAGTGTAGAGTGTAAGTCTCTTTGGATTTTTGATAGAAAGCGTCAACTGAATGTCATTTATTGATGTATATTTGAAGATGGTTTTTTTTCCTGGTCGGAGGGAGAGAGGAAGCAGAGGTCTGTCAAATCAATGGCCAGCCTTAATCAATGTGGCCTCCTGTAGAGATGTTGCTTAAAGACCGATACACCATCACACAGGCCAGGGCACTAGACAAACATACCATACATACAGACAAACACTATTATAGTCATTTTTACAGTGTTTTAAGCTGTATTAAAAATCATAATAAGTGGTCACAGATGTCTAAGGAAACATAATCTTTGCTTTTTACCTGCCAATATAAATCTAATGTGCAATGGAGCAACGTTTGTCAAAATCAAACTTTGTCACACATGAAAGTATATTTGGCTAGCAACATGTACAGTTAAAGTTGTAGGCATGTGCAATGATGCTGGCCAATGCTACTGTATACACTGTTGAAATCACTGCCTGATCAGATCCTTTCTCTTGCTGGTTGGAAGTTAAAACTCCCTTGAAAACCTGCCCAAAATGATTATGCTTTGCTTGGGGCAAACATACTTTCTAAAGCAGTTTCCTCTCTCGGTGGAATGCAGAATTCCTGAACCTCTCAAGGAAATGTTTCTGGAAAAGGTGCAGCTGTGAAATCACTCTGCTTTGTTATAGTGAGGCGAGACCATTTGTGTACCTATGCACAAACCTATTGCGTTACACAACGGCCATTTCCTAGCAAGCAAAAACGCAGGGTTTTCCCAGGAAATTTCCCAAAATCAAAATGTTGCTGTGTGATTAGAGCCCATTTCGAGCAAACTAACACACTCCTGTTTGAGTGTTGCAGAGTGAGCACACAGTGTATCCAGTCAAACTATTTGGTGAATCAGCTAAATGTTATTGGGGTCTTTGACACCACACAAAAGTCACGCGTACAGTTTGTTTTACACTTTAAGCTCCTTTATTGCCATGTCAACAAGATACTTTCAGTGTTAGGGATAACACTGTGCCATGTTTAGGTGAATAAGTCAAAACACATTAATGAGGGATTAAGAAATGAATCACAAACAACATCTGGCAACAACACCTACGTACACACCTCAGTGATGAAACAGGAAAACAATAACGGAAATCAAAGCTTATACCACACACTGTTCATGTCCACTTTTTATGAATACAAATATATTGTACCTTATGACAGTTTCCTGTTTTATGTCAGACTTGCTAAGCAGTCCGCTACATGACAGGAAAACACTACAAACTATGTGTACTGTATTGTATTATTCCTAAAACTTGAAAAAAATAATATTATTTTAAAGGTCCCCTATTATACTGTTTTTCATCCATATATTACAGGTCTCAGATATATACATAACATGTCTCTGAAGTGTTTGGCTCCAAACACCAAACAGATCATTGCAGCATCCCATAATCCCCTCTGTTTCAGCCCTGTTTCCAAAGTGCTGATTCTCTGTCTGTTACTTTAGATGAAAATAAGGAGCCACTCCCCACGCCCCTCTGAGAGAGATTTGGTTAAAAAGAAAACAATGGTGCTCTAGGAGGAGATTCAGGTGATAAGGTGTGGGGGGTTACCTTGGGTTATAAATGGATCAGGACAAAAAAGAGAGAGAATCTTTTTTCCTGAAACTTTCGGAATCTCTTTACACAGAGGGGACACATGTTGATGTAGAGGAGAGACATGAAAAAGTGGATTTTGCACAATAGGTCCCCTTTAAGTTTTTTATTGAATATAGATTAAAGGTGTTTAGGATTATATGTTGAAGGATATTTTCTTTATTTTATGATTCAAATATCTCATTGATAGATTGGACTTGTGTTACCTCAGTTTTCTTCCTTTGTTTGACATGGATTTGTTTAATCATCTGTAAAGCCTTTTGTAATTGTGTATTAACAGCACTGTTTATTTTTACATTGCTTAATATAATGAGCAGCAATGCGAAATCAAACTCAATGTGCGACACATACGGGTATTATAAATAGAGGCTTGGCATTGGACTTGTGAAAACTAACATCCATTGTTTTTAAAGTTTGCCTGAATAATTAGTCACACTTTTTAAAACAAAGTGTCATCTATAATACAAGAGTTAAGGATTAAACTAAAGTAGAAAGCAAGCCAACAAGGATAATAAATAATAAATAATTTAAAGAGGAATCATTACAAAGTCACCTTTTAGTCTTGAGCCAACACTCACCAGAGCCTCAGGCTGCCGTTGGCCTTCAAGTACCAAAAGTTCACATTGTAAGTTATTGTAAGACGGAGAAGTTTTTCACACATTCTTCTTTTAGTTTGAGTTCACAATGTGAAGAAATGGCAATCAAGCTGTTAAACCCCTTCAAATTATACATCTAAATTAAGAAAAACTAGACCATCATTTGAAATATATGAAGAAATAGTGCAGAAAGCTAGCTGGGAAAGCAGTTGTGTAAGGCATGTTTGAAAACTGCATTAACGCTGATATTATTGTGCCTTAACCTTGCTCACTGGAGAGGATTAAGTGCTGTGTATACAGTATATAAAGTGCAGATCGTATATTATTTTTGGATTAATTCAGCATAGCTTCCAGGATTATATTTTGGGGCTAATGTGTTGTTTGGAGGATTTAGGGTTCGACTCGGTGGCACGCATAAGAGAAACCAAATATACTATATGTGCCGGTTATAAAGAGATAAGTGCAGTTGATTTATCTGGGACAATGGCAGATTAATGCATTAATAACAAATGAGTGGCGCTGTTTTTCTCAATTACCCGATGAGATGAATGAGTGAGTGTTTGATGTTTGTGTTGTCGCAGCAGGGGATAATTGGATGTTTGGTTTCTGTAATTCCTCCCAGACTCTCACTGGTCTCTCGGTAATTGTTGCACTTTGAAATTGTTCTTTTATTTATAATCTTTGTGTCACTGTACTTGTGTTTTGATAAATGAAACAGCCCAAATGCTCTGAATGATGATACAATCTAAGCTGAGTACAGGCTTTTTTATTTTATAAGGTTTTTTCAACGAGTCAAACTCTCTAATTATACAAACCAATAAAAAACCTTTCTTTAGCATAAATTAAATGTTAGGTCACTGGGATTTTGTGTGATTTTTCAACAAATCATTTTCTATTAACCTTTCAATTATAATATTGTTTGGTCATTTAATCTTTAAAATGTCTGGAAATTGCCCAATAAACACCAAATACAAGTTCACAGTGTCACAGTCCAAAACACAAAAAGATGACATTTTCACTGATTATAAAATAGAAAGAAGAAGCAAACACTAATTTGTAAGAATCTGGAAACAAAGTTTTTGCAATTTGTTAACCCTTAACACAATTAATGTAGCACAGATCATGGCTGACTCATCATGCATACATTTATCTGGTTTACAATATAACGTAGCGACAAAGAGCTCGACGTAGGAGTGAAATCAAGAGAGAATCCTGGGTGCATTTTAGGGAGAAGGTATGAGAGCTGGAGCTGAAGGATGGCAGGCAGTAATCTCACACTCATACGGTGGGCAATAGGCAGGATTAGGAGCTGCTTCTGAGCGATGTTTTGATTATTTTCAGCATAGCATCAGGATTACATTTTTCAGGATGAAGTGGGATAAATAAACTGGTGAACGTGGCAAAAGAGTTTTCCTGGAGTACGGGATGCTGACATGTGTGCTGTTGCGAAATTTGTATTTCCACATGTATATTTTCCACATGTATATATATTTTTGCAACTTTTTAATGCTATTTTATTTCTATTTATGAAATATTTTGGACTGTTTATTTCTAGTGTCTTAATTTCTTTCATGTACATTGCCTTGTTTTTTATGCTGCTATGATCTTATCTATCTTCTGTTTTGTTGTTTTCTCCCCAGACCTCCCAAGTTTCTCAGAACCTCACATTCCTCTAGTGGCTCGTGAGATCATGCAGCGAATGATCCGCCAGTTCGCTGCCGAATATACCTCAAAAACTACTCAGGACGACTCTCCTCCCCTGCCCAACGGCACCATGAAGGACCAAAGCCTGCGGAGAGCGGCGCCTCTGATCGCGCCCGGCTCCCCTCCATCTTCTGCCTCCTCCTCTTCCTCCTCTCCTTCCCCCACCCCGGGACCTGTTTTCAGCCCAAACTCCGCCGCTGCTGCCGCCTCAGCACCGACATGCATCCAGAGCAGCAACGGCACGGGGACCAGTAACGGGTCAGGAGGAGGGGGGACGGCTGCTGCCTCTGCACAGAACCCCGTCCTCAGCAAGCTTCTCATGGCCGACCAGGACGGCCCGCTCGACCTTTCCGTCAAAAAGAACGAGGAGGAGGAACCGGAACCGAGCCAGCCGGGTGAGAGCAAACACACACACGCATATACCTGTTTTTGTGACTCGCAAGAACCACATGTTGACTTGGATTGATTCGTTCGAGGCATATCCTTACTTAAAATATCTTACCTCACCGTACACTCATGCGTAATTATTGAATGCAAACATTTTACAGTAGTAAAGTGGTACTAGTTACAAGTACACTTCATTATTCGTTTTTTTTTTTTTAAATACAATTATAAAAATGTACATAAGAATAAAACAGACAGGTAAAGAAAAACACATGTCAAATATACTAAAACATAAATGGAAATAAAGCCCTAACACAAATGAAAAAAAGACTTAAGACTACATTTAAAAAAAAAATGGCACCTTTGTAAAATGTTGCTGCTAAAATCTTTTATTAAGTTTGCAGAAATATCATAGTTTTATCATAACAATAAACATCTGAATCAGGTCCAAATTGGGCGCCTGAAAATTGTTTTTATTTTTTTGATTGTTGCAAATGCACATTGACTACAGTTAGCTATAATTAGCAGACTGCTCTCACAGATTCCCTTTCTACACACAGAGACTATCATTGAACACATTCAGATCTCTGAACAGCCTCCTCTTTAGGATTCAGCCTCTGCAGCAGAACACTGATCTCTGTAATAAAGCTCGTGGCTGCAGTGTAATCAAACTAACCCAGCAGGGGGTCTGCCTGTCCGTCTCAGAACCGGCTGCAGAGCTGAAGCGACAGCTCGCTGTTTCAAACCTCAACTCAGTGACCGCTCACCCTCTTTAATACCAGCTTTTTAGAATCTGCTTACAGTAAGCCTCTGGAGTTTTTCACCAAAAAGATTTAGGCATTTACAACCACCTCATGCTCTGCCATTATCTCTCTCTCACACATACAGGGGAATTCCTTTTAGACAAATTCTGACTCTGATAATCCCCAAAGCTGGATCATATACACACGCAGTAGATGTAATTTTAGGATAAATGAAAATGCTCAAGCAATCAAATTTGTTTTTACGTTGACAATAAATCAAATGTAATGTAACAGGGTGCATTGTAAACCCACAGAGAGCTCGGACTAAGGGTTTAACCTTTGCTTTCAGATTTAGTTTGAGGGCATGAGAAATGTAGCGGCAAGTCCAAATCTTTTTTCAAACTGTTTTTTATTTCCAAAACCAAACTACCCGCCTTCCCCACCAGGTGCGACCGTACTGAGCTGCCTTTATGCGTGATTTGGGTTGACTGTAAAAAGAAAAAACTAAAAGTTAAAGTAACAAAAAACAATGACTATGAGATAAGATTATGAATCTTTTTTATTACACAGAACCCAAATATTATGTAGCGAAAAACACAATTTTCTCCTCCAGAACAAGATTGATATTCACAGTTTTCCTGTCGCATTAGTTGGATTACTTCGGAAAGTTTATTTGTGATGAACTTCAGTCAATTAAGTCCTTTAGTTTGATTTTGTTGAACACATATTTTATTAAACACAGAGCAGGACTGTTTCATAATACTTTGTAAGTATGAGTTGCCGTGTATGATCTGATTCGAGCTGAGGGTACCTGGCAGCATTAATCTTCACATTAAGGATGAATACATTTTTCATATAACTCTCTAATACTGTAACGCAGAGAGTTCTTACAGTATAATGTGTTGTGTGAAAACAAGCATATTCACATTGATGGAGATGCTAATTTACGTGTTCATTAGCTCGAGGAAGGACCTCATTACTGTAATTTAGCGTGGTGGTTATCCCTGGGCATTTTGTGACTCAAGTGCATTTTGCTTAAGATTAATTTTGGAGGTAAGATTCTGTGTACACATGTATTAAATGAACATAACTATGGTCATATTAATATATTTTTGATTCCTCTGGGCTGTACAGTTCATTTTAATATATTTGTTGTCCGACTAAACAACAAAAAGCTAGTGAGATTAGTGCAGCAGTCACGAGTCCTGCCTATATAGGCTCACGGGGGGTCAAAAGGTCAACTGCACTTTAGGGATTACAACAGAAAAACACACAGATTGATGACAGATGAATTATCAGTATGCGTTAGAATTGCTCTGGGAAGACTTTGTTTGTTTCCCAAATCAGTCTTTTAAAAAGCAATAACTTTTGGATTATTTGAGGCAAAAACCATCAGAAAAGAATGAAAAATTGAACGATTTTAAACAGCGCTTTAGTCGTGAACTAAAAAAGTCTGAAAAAACATTAAACAAGTCTTCAAAATCTAGAGTCTATTATCAATAACTCACCATTTTCTTATCTTACCATAGTTTTTACATTTTCAGAGCACATCAGCTTTGCTAATATTCCCTCGACTTCATGTCCTCTCACACATCATGAATAATATTTTCTACGTGTGTGTGTTGTGACCTGATATGCTGACGAACATATTCACAAAAAAACTGAGATTTCACACACAGCATGTGGCCATATTTCCCAGACTTCCTTGCTTAAGTGAGAGACCACCTGTTCAGAAGCACAACATAGTATCTCATGCTTGTTTTTCAATCATTCATTAATTCAGTGGTTTCCATATGCAGACACAGAAACAAGCAGTTGCAGAAGCTGTTAAAATGAATTAGAGATGTTACTAGATTGTATTTAAAAGAAGTGCAATGGGATTGACTGCATTCTGCCTCATGTATAACTCACAAACACATATAAGTATCTAAAATATTCATCTCTTTCGTCCTCTGGTTTCTTCCTTCATCTTGATTTAGAAGATAATGCTTTTTAAATGGTAAATAAAGAAACAGATCAATATGGTGCTCAGGTTAGTCGAAGATTGATTGGTACATATTATTCTTATTGTTAAATAACAAGGTATTTCTTCTGTCTTGTTAAAATAGGAGAAAGATTATTATGAATGTGATTTAACAGACAAATGTGGATCTTACAGGTTCTTGTCTCTACTTTAAACATAAAGATTTAATCGTAAAATTAGATTTAAAAATAATGTTATAATGCCTTTAACAAACAAGTGGCATGCATTAAAATACATACATCTCAAAAAGAGAATAGATTAATTAAAATTAAGTCCAGCCCGACCAGCTCTGATAGACATATTAATGCATCAATAATCATAATCCAGTAATTGAATATATATTTGAAGCTGAAATGAGCTATGTACATGTCCGTTTGGTACTTACGTATAGTTAGATGTTCATTATTTTGCCCTTAAAGTTGGATTTTAAATACTGGACTTGAACTTGTTACAGAGTGTTTTTACAATTTGTTTTTCCCCCTTTGCTTAAGTATAAGATCGGAATACAGAATCAGAATCAGAAATCCTTTGTGAGTCCCAAAGCAGGGACATTTACAGAGTTACAGCAATAGTTGAATAGCAGGTAAATAAAAAAAGACACATAAATAATTAAAAAGTACTTTTCCAGCCCTGAAGAGATGTAATTACGTGTGCAGTGTGTTCTTTAAAACCATTACTTCTTTGATTCGCGCCCAGTTGTGTTAAATCTTTTATTTCCTGTTTCTCTTCAGACGGCGTCCTGGACCTCTCCACCAAAAAGAGCCTCAGCGCAGGCAACCTCAAAACCTTCCCCGGCTTCTCCCCTGAGCCCGGGGTCAAAGGGTAAGATAACAGGATTAGTCAAACCAGCCTCTGCGCCACGGCCATTTTCCTAAAACAACAGCGGAGAGGTTAAAGCAGTAACGCCTGTTGTGTTTCTGAGCCACAGAGCACTTGTCAGTCTTAACACTAAACACTGTGTGGAGTTTAGCCCGAGGGAAGAAAATGATACTGTTATAATTATCATGATTCAAATCTAATTCAGATGCCCAACCGCAGTCAAGCTCCTCCTTAGACAAAGATTGATTTCACAAGTGGATGAAAACCATCACAGGCAGATTTTATCAGCAGTTATTATTTTACTCTGTCAGATTAGACAAGTTGTCCTGTGTGTTGATTTAGATACCATTCAGACAGTTCGCTACCTCGGGTTCCCAACAGCTCAATCATTTTCGTCATATTTAACCGCCAGTAATCTGCTTTTGGTACTGTATTTATTTATTAAATTAATTTAAAAAGACAAAAAAAAGATATTGGTGCTCAATATTCTAGGGAAACAATCAAGATTACATTGGGTATGAGACGTTTTTAAATGATGTATATTTTTAGTTTTAAGTATATTAAGTTCACAGTACTTTTATATTAGATTTGTGTTTTTTTATTTGTATTTTGTGCCTCTTCTGGACATGTCTCCATGCTTTAATGTTCAAAAAGCTCTTTATTTTTCTCATACTGCCTGTGCTGCAGCACCTCTTTTCACCCTGTGTCTGAAACCAGAGCCCAGTCTGCTCTGATTGGTTAGCTGGCCGGCTCTGTTGTGCTCTGCTTAGAGATGTCCCACCCCTTAGCCCAGGGGTACTCAAATACAAATCTTAAAGGTCCAAAGACATTTTTCAATAAGACAAAGGTCCGTTTATTACGGTCATTCAAACAATTGCAACAAGATTCTTAACACGAGGTTGCAAAAACAAAAATAATCTGTATGCAGCAGTTTTCATTGTTATTGTGTCTGTGCTTGATCCCTCAGAGTCGCAGTGTAAGAGCTGCACAGTTATGAATAAAGGCAGCTGCACCCTCTTTCATTCAGCATTCCCATTATTGCTTTATAAATGTCTTGCCCCCTTGTGTGTCCACTGAGGTTCGTCAGGCCCAACACATCTTCAACAAACTCCCCCTTTGCCTCATCATAAAAACTCACAAACACCAGCAACTGAGCATTGTCAGTGGTGTCAGTAGACTCATCCACAGCTAAGGAAATGCACTATGCATTTTTTATTCCATCACAAAGCTGATTAATCAAATCACCAGCCAGTATTTATGTTCTTCTGGTTGCTGTGGAATCTGAGAGGGGGATTTGCTTGATTTGACCTGTTATTTCCTCTTTTTGTTTGCCTTCAAACACTTCAGTCATGCATTCTTTTATACTTCAGTTATTATCCAGTGGAATGTCCTTACCTACTGGCCTAGTTAAATCAAAGTGGTTACTTTTTTTTGGCTGGGCAGTGTAGTTTTACACACCGTCTTATTTGACTTTCTCAGGACTTAAAACTGTTTTTTGGGGGCAGACCCCCACAGAGAAAAAATATATTTACACACGTAAGGTCATCATCTTAACAGTTTTGTATGCTCATCCGTGAGCAGAGCATCAAGTTGACATGTCTATTACAGCTGAATGCGGCGATTACCATTTTGTTCAGCGAAACGCCTCACAAACTTATTAAGATCAACAGCTTTAGTGCGTTTTGATTCAATGCTGAGTACAGCCAAACTTGACAGTCTCTTCTCTGTTATTGTAGACCGCAAATACCTCATTCCTTCAGTACTTGGGTCCGAATGCTTCTCGTTTTGCACCGTCCCGTTCAAATTAAATCGCCGCCAATCATATTTCCACGCTCGCGCCAGGGCCGGGGGAGGGGTTACAAGACGTGGGTCTTGTGCTGCATTCACTTGCACTCGGACATTAGAGACTTTCTCTCATAAATGTCCGATGAGCCACAACTTTTCTTTCAAAACAAAGCTGCCAACTGGGGTGGCAGCTGGGGAGAGACGAGACACGCATTTTTCCCCGCCCGCATTCCGCGAAGACCCGCCCTACTCTGCCTCTGACTCGCAGACTGTTGGTGGGGGACAAAAACGCTGACGGGATGCTGAATGTGATTAGACCAATGCGTTGATAGACACACACAGACATTGGAACAGTCGGACATGCAGAGCGCTGTTTGCAATGGACATAGCGGAGAATTTTGACTCGTTGCGTTGTGGCGATGTCTCGCAGATAACACAGATAATACAGATAATACAGATAATACATATGAAAAGTATAATTTGCTCAGAGTCCAGAGACAGTTGTGGTTCGGTCCGGATCCGGACCGGAGTCCGGACTTTGAGGATGCCTGGTTTAGCCTATCACGTACAATGTGTTGGAGCGCTAACCAATAGAAGCACAAGTGTTACTTAGTAAAGTCACTATGTTTTGGGAAGTAAATAAAGGAGTTTTTTTGGCTTAATGCGTCACTTTTATAGGAATGAATTGGGCCGCACCTCCAACGTTTTATCCAGTTCTCTTATACATCTATAGTCCACGCCCCCAAGCCCAAAAAAAGAGTTCTGTATGTGTTCAACACATCATGAACACACTGGTTTTCTCTTTTCTCCTCTGTGTCAGTGGATCTATTGCCAATCCTTACTGCAATCATTTATTGATAGATGAGTACTCTGCCTTGAAGTCCTGTTTGAATCGGTAGCCATCATACTCGCATCCTGCATCCAGAGGGAATAAACAATCAACGCTAATCGCGGCTGCCATTTCGAGGAATGCATTTGATCTGTAGGTCAAAGATGGATTAGTAGAGGTTCGATACACAATCCTCCCCCGAATGCAGGATTTCTGCATAGCTGTGGTTGTGGAGGAGGATGTGGGCATAGAAATATGCCTCCCCCCCCCCCCTTTGTGGGCTCTCTGGTCCAACAGTAAACACACCTCCACTTGCTTTCTAAAGTGAGATATGAGAGGTGTTGCATTGAAATTATAGTTAACGCAAGTCCCAAATGGCCATCACAAGAGTGGTTATTTCCGGTAAAAACTAGTGTTGCCTAGATACAGAGCTACCAAACAAGGCCAGTGTTTTTCCCTCTAGTTCATGATTGAAATGAAGAGAAATAAAGATATCAATAGAGCAAACGCAGCTACAGATTTTCAAGTATGGACGATGGAATGTCCACTCCAAGTAGGGAATGAGTCCTTACCCCAAGTGAAGGAGTTCAAGTATCTCGGGGTCTTGTTCTCGAGTGAGGGAACAATGGAGCGTGAGATGGGCCGGAGAATCGGAGCACCGGGAGCGGTACTGCAGTCGCTTTACCGCACCGTTGTGACGAAAAGAGAGCTGAGCCAGAAGGCAAAGCTCTCTGTCTACCAGGCCATTTTCGTTCCTACCCTCACCTATGGTCATGAAGGATGGGTCATGACCGAAAGAACGAGATCGCGGATACAAGCGGCCGAGATGGGTTTTCTCCGCAGGGTGGCAGGCGTCTCCCTTAGGGATAAGGTGAGAAGTTCAGTCATCCGGGAGGGACTCGGAGTTGAACCGCTCCTCCTTCGCGTCGAAAGGAGCCAGTTGAGGTGGTTCGGGCACCTAGTAAGGATGCCACCTGGACGCCTCCCTAGGGAGGTGTTCCAGGCACGTCCAGCTGGGAGGAGACCAAGGGGTAGACCTAGGACCAGGTGGAGGGATTATATCTCTTCGCTGGCCTGGGAGCGCCTTGGGATCCCCCAGTCAGAGCTGGTTGATGTGGCCAGGGAAAAGAAAGTTTGGGGCTCTCTGCTGGAACTGCTACCCCCGCGACCCGACCACGGATAAGCGGGAGAAGATGGATGGACCTGGCCTTTAACAGGAGTTTTATCTGATGTTTCAAGACTGTGACACTTCAGGTCTTTTGTCTTTTGTTTTGGACTGACTTTCTGTATTTCGGGTACTTGAAAGTGCTCAAATGTCTTGTCCAATGAGGGGTTATTAGCAAAAATTAACAGTTTGTAAAAAGGTGGTTTGGCCTTGTTCAATGTGATTTGATGGCTAAAAAGAATCAGAGTTCAATCGATCAGGAATGAAGTTCTAATAGAACTGCAGTAAGGATCATTATAAAAGTCACAGGTTTTGCAAGAGTGAAAGAAAGAAGATGGTAAAAATGCTGATTTTTCACTATCAATAATTAATTGTCCTCGGGAATTGGCAATATCCCAGGAAAAAATGAATTCTCCATTTAATGTAGTAGTTTAATGTGTAGAGAAAGGCATACATTCCTCTAAATCATAAAAAAGCATCAACAAAAAAGCTTTTTGTTAATTCACATCCTTGTCAAACAATTTTCCACAGACAGGACCCAGCAGGTAAACCTTGGCATTGGGAGGTATTTCCACGATAGGCAAACAAGGAACTGCCCCTTAGGCCCCTCAGGACAGGATTCAGTCTACTCCCTCAGGGTGCCCGGGCCCCCCTAAAGGCCCCGAGCCTCACCAGGAGTCTCTAATGATGAAATCATGTAATATTAACTACAGGAGGAGGTGGAGCCTGTACAGAGTTTCCACCCCCACTGACATCAATTCATCTTTGACAGAAAGACGAAATCCCTTAAGACACCAGGTTGCAGTGTGTATTATAGGTTATGGTTAATAATTTTCTGGCCATGTTTGTAGACAGATCTTAGACAAAAACTGCATTTTTGTTTGTAGATTCTTTATTTCTTTATATTTTTATTTAGAAGCATAACTGATTTCTGTATAATCACATTTTTACCTAGATTTTTTAAGAATTACCGAAAAAGTTCAATCAGATCTGGTTTAAGATATCCCATGATGGACTAAATGCTGTTCCATCTACTCCTGGTGTAACAATTATGTTTTTTAAATATACAATTAAAAAAATATTCAACTTGGCTGCAGGATATAATTGCCAACAAAATGTTTAGCCTCAATGCACACACTGTTGTTTAGGGAGCACCAATCATACCCCCAGATTCTGAAACAATCTTTCTATCAGTGTCATTCAAGATTCAAGGCTTTATTGTCATTTGTACATAGCTACAGTGTAGGTATGTCGATGAAAATCTTAGGTCCCAGGCTCTTCCAACAGTGCAACACAATAAAACATAAAATAGTGCAAGTAAATACAATAAAATAGAATAGAAGTAGTGCCATAAGAGTCTATATACAAGGATACATAATTTGTAAGTTGTGTGTTATTTTCTTCTTTTATTTTCGCAAATGCGTGTTCACATTGATTCTCAGTAGCTGTCTGGCGCGTCCTCCCTGATGACTGTATGCTTACTGTAACAGAACGCTCTATTAGGAGTACAGACTCCAAAGCCTCTTGTTAACCCTGTATTGTCTCCATCGAGCCCGAGACCGCCCACTGTGGTAATCTGACTTAAAGCTCCCGCTGAGGACTCCCCACATGGCACAGTTGGTAACTCTGCAGCTCACCAGACTATGTCTCCACTGGAGAGATACAGTATTTCCCTCAAGTTTCTTCTCCCCCCAGCCAGCCGCTGATTTGACAAGCCATTTCCCGCTATGATAGACCTAAGGGAGCATTTTTTAAAGAGCCTTTCCACTGTTGCTATAGTTACTCAGCAGTAGGAGCATTGGCCGTAGCAGTTTTGAGTTGATGCACTTTTAATGTAAGCGTATGTTTCCACAGCAGACATGGTTTTTCAGAAATAAATAAAAAACGCTCGCATATGACTGCTTTCTAGCAAGATTGCATACTTTGTTTGTTTGTCAAACAAGGGGCAATTCAAGAAACTCAATTTGAAAGCAAATTATTATCCAAAACAACACAATAAATGTAGATTGTGACTCTTTGAAGATAAACAATGCCTTCTTAAAGTAGTAGTTGGTAAATTAAAGATGGTATAACAAGAGTGAAACCATATTGCCAATACAAATGTTTGAGCATTTTAATGAGAAGTATGCTAAGATCTACATTTCAGGCCCTTTTAATTGTGTTTAATGTTTTTACAACACAAACTGCTCCTAAAAGAAGATGAGTTAATGCAAAGTCTAAATTTGACTTTGTGTTCATGTGTTCCACTCAAAATAGATGCAGTTCAAATCCTCAATTTTCAATTTCGAAAAACCAGTATTTGTTGAGAATGAATGGGTTTTAAAGATTAAAAACATAATGACTTACATTCTCGCCCTACCTCAATTTGAAATAAATTATACTCACTGGAAATTAAGTGATGTTTAATAATGATAGGTCTAATATGTGGTAAAAAGGTAATAACTGGACTGGACTTTGATTCAACACATTACAGATTTTCATCTTCATTGAATATGCATCAAACCAGGATCTCAGAAATTAGTTTATAACCAGACATCCGATACTATCCCTAAATTGTTCTGTTTTTTCTCCATCCAGACGTTCCATTAAAGCGGAACATACCCTGCCAGAGGTGGATGAGGACGGTTTGCTGCAGAGAAGCTTGCAGGACGGACTGAGGGAGAACTACGCCAACTCCACCTCCTTCAAGCCGCCATTGGCCCGCTCGCTGCGTATCAAGGAAGAGCTCCTCAGCCAGAAGCACCGCCTCCTGAGCCAGCCTGCTGCTCTCTCATTGGCTAATCTAGAGTCAGCAGGCTTGCTCAATCATGCGCAGTCCCTCGCCTTGCTTGGCCAGAAGGGCTCTTCCTCTTTCTGGGGAAGCAAGGCCCACCTCGAAAGCCTGATGAAGCTAAAGCAGGCCAGTGGAGCTTTGAACGGGGCCCTCAGCGACCTCAAAGACCTGCCTACATTCCTGGAGAATCACCACAACCACCACGGAGCCTTCTCCTACAAAAGTTCCCACCACCACAATCATGTCTCCAAAGCCCATCACCACCACAACGAGGGGAAGAGGGACCAGGGCCACTCGCCTCCTGTCGACCTAAAGATCCCACAAGTTCGGGGCATGGATCTCTCCTGGGACCCCCATGGCAATGAGCTGTACGGATATGGCGCCATGGGGATTGGGGGAGGATGTCATGGTGAAAACAGCCTAAACCGGAAGCTGAGAGCCATCCTACCCAAGCAGAACCGCCGGGGAGGAAGTCTTGGAAGCCTCCTGGATGGCGCTGCCGACTACTGGAGCTCCGACTTGGACCACTCCAGTTCTGGGCCAGCGTACTCCACCTCTGACGCAGAAGGAGACCCCAACTCCAAGCAGCCGAGGAAGAAGAGGGGCCGTTATCGCCAGTACAACACAGACATCCTGGAGGAGGCCATAACCCAAGTGATGACCGGGAAGATGAGTGTGTCCAAGGCTCAGAACATGTACGGGATCCCGCACAGCACCCTGGAGTACAAGGTGAAGGAGCGCCTGGGAACCTTGAAGAACCCCCCAAAGAAGAAGCTCAAGCTGATGATGAAGATGGAAGCAGGAGGCCTGGATTTTCCTCTTGGAGAGTCGGAGAACAGGCTCAACGCAACACCGCGAGACGACGGGCCGCCACTGGCTGCTGCTGAGCTCCAGGACAATGTAAAAGAAGAGATTGAAGACAATTTCAAACCAATCGACTAAACGACATACACATGTAAACCTCAGTCAAATGACAAACGTAATTTGAAAATGGATGGGGCTTTATTTGTGCCAACTTACTTTGCAGTATCTGGGTGAGCACAAACGCAGGGATAATATGAGGAGGATTTTAAAAACAAACTTGAGATAAACAACTAATCGGATGGTTTTTAACAAGCGTTGTTTAAGCAATGTTGTATTAGCATTTGTTTAGCTTTTATATCCAGGGGCTTAACAAATGCAGCTAAAGACATAAATCAAATGACAATTAATGAAATTTCCATAAGCATGCTGATAATCCCCAGCCCAAAAACCCTTTCCCCTTTTTCTGAACTTGATAGACTGAACCAATGCTGCTTAAAAATGCAGTTTGGGCTTTGGAACATTCCAATTGGGGAAAATAATGAGGGGAAGGTTGAAAATTAACTCCATGGACAAATAAGTCCCTTTATTGCTCCCCTCTCTTATGGAGTACTATCTGAAATTGGTAAATGAACAGTCTATTACATTTGAAGCCAACTGTAAAGTTTAATCATACCATTGATATTCCTCGCCAGGGTTGTGAATCAAAACCCATCCTCTTATTGCCAGGTAGCCATGACGCTTTAACTGCAAATCTTTTCTTTCCTCCATAAGATATTCTGCTAATCTCTGTGCGGACGAAAGCAACATTAACCCGTCCTTTTTGAATGAGAAAAGACACAAAAGTCATTCAGGGATGCATGTTTGTGAGTTTCGTGGACACTACTGACTTCTATAATCAACTTTTTTCCTTTATCTATATATTTTAATTTGTTTTGCTTTCTTTTGCACTACACTTTTGGTCTGGCGCTTACAGACCAGGTTACCTCGGCATTGTTGCCCTCGCATCATGCACTTATTTTGGTCTGTCTCCGAAGCCCAGTCGCAACCTCATAATGGGTCAGTGGTGCACATCGCCTGCGTACGCTGATCCATAATCAGATCCCAGGGAGCTCGAAAAAACTCTTTTTTTTGCCAAGAGACAAGTTGAGGGGTAAACTGATTATGGATCAGCCTTTTTAAGGCGGATTGCTACCTCATGAACCTCCATCAGTGTCTCACTGCTGATCCTGGAACGCTGGAGCCGCCTTCAGGTTGCCCTCCAAACGGTGACCGAAGGGAGCTCATCCCTTGCATGGAGATCTTTATAGGATGAAGGCCTTTTAGGATCAGAATGTGAAACCCTGCTGCTATCAACTTGATTATCTAGCTCCTATACAAGGCTTTAGCCAGTCTAAGCTACTGAGTTTTAGCTAGTCTTAGCAAACAACAATACATTGCTGATGTTTTTTTTCCTTTTCTAATCAAACTGCTAACCCTGCTGATGAGTTTTAAACGTTTATTTCCCTCAAACCTCAGACAGTTTTAACAGCAGTTAACTACAACAATGTGCATTTATTGAGGGGTGTTTAGGGATGATGGGTGGGCAATATGCAGCGGGGAGGGGTAGTTAATAGAAGCCAGGGAAAGGAAGATTTAATATATTATAAATTATTATGACTGATGATGTTAAAGCCAATCCGTGATTCTGGATGATTTATTTTCTCCTAATTTTAACTCAGGGTAACTGAGACAGATAATGTGGTTTCAAATATGGTCATTTCCTGTTGGACCTATAGTAGACAAACAGGAGGACAAGACACGCCTCTCACTAATGCTTTGTCTTGTGGGAGGGGCCATGTGATTAAATATGGCAGAGCCATAGCAGATAGACCTGCAAATTACAGAAAACTGATGTTGGGTTTTGGGGAGCGAAATTTCTAGCGGTAAACTTCTAAAATAGCACTTTTCAAAAGTAAGCGAACTCAAGAGAGAAAGAAAGCTGTTTGAGGTTATGCACGTAGTGTAGCTCTTCTCTGGGGGATATAGGGCCGGGAGCGATCAGAGGGCAGAGAGATGGAAGAAAAAAGCTTTAGTGTGAAGACTTTCAGAAAGCTGCAGCTTGGACCCAAACTTCTCTTTTGTTTTCCTCTCGATTACCTCCATGATTAAAAAAAAAAAAAAAAGATAAAAAAATGGTCGACAGCTTGAAGAAGTTGAGTTTTGTGTAGTGTCGTCTTGTTGTTTTCCCTCCTCGCCGCTGAAGCACCAGGGATAGAAAAACTATCATCACATTTTCCAGGTGGGGATTATCCCTCAGAGGACACAGGTGGAGAGAAAAAATGCTCCTTTGGTATTTTCCATCAGGAAAAGATTGAGGGAGATGACAAAAGCTTTCTGGTCGTCATGTTTTTGTGCTCTGTGGTAAATGTTGCTCTTCGCTCCTAAACACTGCCTGGTGCTCACCCAGTCTGTGAGATTTTTAACATGAGAATTGGACCTCTGTTCAGATGAAATGATGATGATTCACTCCTTTTCAAATGTATTGTATATTTTATTTATTTTATTTGCTTTTTTTCTTTGATTATTTTCTTAAAAAATGGCATGCACCACTCTTTTGGGGCTGATTTTGGGTTAGGGTCAATTTGATATATTATGAGAGGATTTCAACACCATTAATCTTAAACTTTTTCTAAGTTATGAGTTAATCACAATCTAATTAGAATTAGAAAAATGTACTACCTGTTTCATAGAATCTTAATATACCCTCTGTGGTTATTGGTTATCCAGAAGTTGAATTGAAATCGTTGTAGTTCCCTTGGCTTGATTGGCAGATATTTATGGCCAATGGGAAAAGCTTTAGAAAAGACCCCTGAAACAACATTTCCAGGGGATGTTATGCATGAAATGCATCCAACACTTTGACAATGCTGAGCATTTGAAGTGTCTAAAAGGTTGTGAGTGTTGAGTTGGACCCAGCGAAGGACAATGCACTGATCTCATAATTAAAACAGGATTGAATCCCCAGTGCCGAAAGTAAAGCACTTGTTTTGAACACACCTCTGAAAAAAGGCAGAGGAGCTGTTAGCCAGCTGTGAATACAGTCTGACAACGTACGGTATGTCCCCGCCCTCTAAAAAACAAAAGACCCAGAACAAATGCCTCATGTAATGCATGCAAAGCATGGATTTGTGCTTATAAAACATTATATGTGTGAGTAGAAATAGTGTAATTGGCACTTAATGCACAGGTTTGCATGAATAAACTCCAACAGCACTTAAACCGAATTCCCCTGAGGGGGCGATTGCTCAAAAGCCAAACTATCTCTGTGTATAATTTACATCCATTTTATATTTAAAAAGAAATCTCTCTCTGCCCTTGAAGACATTTTGACCCTAAATGTACATTCGGCACTTGCTTTAAATTTGCTAATACTTTTTGAAAATTCAGGTAATTTAAAAAGTCCAATTTCAGCCTACTCTGATCTACTGAGGTGCATGCCATTTAAGGTGTATTTATTTAAATTCATTTTGTTTCATGGTTTTGTTTTTAAATATTGTTTATAGTCATGTGGTTAACGGCTCCCCCTGTCCGAAAAAGTCCTCCTTCTCGCAACTGAGTCTCACTGCTGTTTCAAAGAAACCTCATACTATATTATATACTTAAGCGAACAGTATATATCTTTATATATACAAATATATTAACAAATACACACAAAATGAATGTAGTGAACAGAAATGAATATCTCAAACTTAAAAAAACAGAACTGTCATCTGCATAAAAGATGGCGCCGTCAGTTTTATTTTCAACCGACTGTTGTTTTTATTATTTTGCTTTTAGTTTCACTTCGCGCTGCTTGCATTGAAAACGCAGTCGTTTTCAGACGCGGGCGTGTGACAGTAGCCTTCAGTACTGTAAATGTCTCAGGATCGAGCCAATGGGATGGGCAGCAATATTCGTCAGTCGGAAAATGGCGCAGACTTAACTACCTGTACTCAATGTAATTTATAGACATGTATACATAAACTATATGTCGACTTGGTCAGCAGAGTCCAAGTGCTATACCTCAATCTCAAAATAATGACTCCTTTCTGTGCCTCGTACTTTTATGTATACCTTACCTGGGAGCCTGGCGAAGGGATAGCTGATACTCTGGGAAATGTAGTATCCTCAGCTGTTTCTCTTCTTATCTGTTTGTTTTTCTTTTCTTTGTCTCGCCTCCCTCTTGCTAAGGGAGGAGGGAGACGCTTCAAGTGTCTGACTGACCAATATTTGCCACCCTACCTCTTTTCAGGTATTTTTTCGCAACAACAAAACCTTATAGAAAGTATATAATGAGTACATTAATACCCTACAGGGACTAAACAGCTATTCATTGTGAATCACTGGATGGGGTTGGTATGGGAGGGCTGAAAACCTCTTATTTTTCCTCCAAAAAGTCAAAACATTTTGGGATTCAGTCGTCTGGTTTCACCCTGGAGGCGATAAGTCAGGTCGGTCCCACCCTGGTCTGAGAAAGAACATGGTGTTTTTGTTCACTGAGGCTCTTTGTCTTTTCTTTCATGGTTTATTGTATGTTATTTTGGTGTAACATACCTCCAGGTTGAAACTTGACAGTGGGATTTTTTTGTATTTCTTTTTAATTCTCACACCTAGAGAAATCAGAGACCCGGAGGGGAGATTGGGGACAGGTGGACAAGTTAACCTTCTTTTATCTGCTGTCTTGTAAAAGAAAAATATATCCAAAATCTTTTACATGCATTCCAAAAAAACACCACACACAAGAAAATGTACCTTTATATGTTGAAAAAAGCTATATATACACTTATGAATGCATAGGTATTTATTTTACTGTTTTTGCATCTTCAGGTAAACCAATCGATTCCTCTTTTGCTTATAGGTTGGTTTTTTTATTTGTTTTTTTATTTTTCTTCCGAGTGAAAGACTGTCAAAAGTGATATAAGAAGAAAAATGTCAAACAGCAACTACTGTAACCTCACTTAGTAGACGCCACATGACGTGCCATTTTGTTTCAGGATGGTGTGTGATGTGGTGCTACCGGGAAAAAAGACCTATAATGTATATGATTGCCATGTTCCTCTCTGCAGAGAGGCTTCTTCTGTTTCTTTTTCTGTCACGCTGCATATCTGGTTGTCATTTAAACCTCAGGTCCAACCACTTCAAAGCAGCTGATTGTACATTAAAAACACACACACACAAATACACACACAAAGAAGAATCAGGATTTTTAGTACGGCTCGTTTCCAGATTTTTTGATGTAACTGACGGAAGCAGATTTTGAATAATTGTTGTTTCTTGTCGTTGTTCGTACTGTTGTTATTCTGATGGCATCTTATTTTAATTTTCTTAGATAAAAACAAAAAGACAACTTCTTTAAAAGCCAGAAGCCAGGTTTCTTTAATACAAAACGCTGTACTCTCTCTAGCACATACAGCCATGGAAGATCAGAACGCACACATAGAGACATGACGCACCTACAGCAACACACACTCTCCCTCATCATCAGGTAGCCGCACTTTGTGTGGGCGGGTTATATGTATAATTATGAAGCTGGGAGTCTGCCGCTTCTCTTTTAGAAGCAGGTGGGTGTGTTTTGTCCACAACCTGCAGAACATCAGCCCCGCTGGCTGATTTTGATCTGGCAAACTGGGACGTTGTCGGCACTGCCTCTGTGAAAAACTCTGTTTTTTTGCTTTCAACAAAGATTGCTTTTCTTCATCTCTTTTTTTTCAACCTACCTTCCATTCCTTCCTTCAGTTGTTCTGCTATATGTGACCAGTCTCTGATGATGTGAGCATTGCTGCGGTTATCTCCTTTTGCCTCATCTATTTCTTGTACTGCTGTGAGTGACATACAGGCAGGTGTAGATTTGTCAGGCTGCTAAAATCCTAACATTTGACTTAAATTATACAGTAACTACCATTTGAAAACCATGCAGGAAACTGAATTTGGAAAATACAATTTATCTAACTTTGAGAGGAGTTTTCTAAGATAATAATCAGCCCATCTCCTGACAGGTACAATTCACCTTGTGTGTCATAAAGTAAGCCATGCTGTTGTCCCCCCCCTTCCCCCGACATTTGTCAAAGCGGCACTAACAGATCTGTTAAAACTTGCATCTCCTTTATCGCGGAGTGTGATGCCAAGTGCTGTAAATGTCAAAGCATTTGTGATGAGGTGACAGGCAGTCGCTCAGTAGCAGACAGGCTTTGAAAGCGGAGCTGAGTACGAATCTTAAAGGCCAGACACGCCTCTAGAATGATGCTCATCTGCAGCGATCAACACAACAGACACCTTCACCCCCGTCCGTTACAACGGTACTTAAGAGGACATTTGGAGAAAATGCAAACTCTGAAGCCAGAGAGTAATGTTCATCACTTTCAACGGTGATGGTCAGAGCCTTGCTTTAATGTTGGCACTCAGTTAAAGTAAAAACACAATAACTTTCTGAAAACCGTGTACTAAAAAAAAAGTCAATGCATTTATTTTGATTATATTGTTATGGGGCTGAATGCTTCTTAGTGCGCTCTTCAATTGCTAACCACTGGCTCCCTACTTTACCATTATCAAGAGCTGGTGATTTGTAAATACTCAGCCACGCTTATTAATCTTCTACATGGACCACACTTGACTTGCATACAATCTTTAGGTGCCGCCAGGAATAGGTGATTATATATTTGTTGTTGTTCAATCAGTGGAAATCAAGAGTGCCTTTTGAAGACTCTAATCACATTCTTAAATCTAATCGTTAAGAGTTGGCTTCTTAATCACGTATAATCTAACCAACCGGGTGAAATCTCGGTGTGGTCGCTTCAAGAACAACATTCTCCTGTCGATGCAAAAATGTCAAGTGAAATTCAGGTCAAATATGCCCCCCTTAAATTCCCAGCCCCCAACCCTGTGATTATGTTACAGTGTGAAAGGCTCGCAGCAGACATTTTCTCACACTGGCTGTCCTCGTCTCCGTCTCACCCCTCCGCCTCGGCAGAAAGCCTTTCAGATGGCAGTCAGTTAGACGTGGCAGTCTGAGGAGGTGGATGCGAGTGCAAGGATAACATCTAAGTGAAGTACAGCAGAATAAAGGCCGCTGAAGGTCGCCATCCCCACCCCCACACAACAGGCTTTTAATGGAACAACGCTGAATTTCACCTCGAAAACTAAACTAGGTTGTTCTGAAACTCTGCTTAAAGAGAGAAGGGACGAATTGCCAGATCTGATATGCAGGCTAGATAAATGACATGACTGCTTAAAAGAAATGTAGTCTAAATGCTCTGCGATGGAGTGCATTTCATGAGGTGCCCTTGTGTGTTGCCATGACAATCTTGCAGCATTGTTCTCACGTGGAGGTGTGTCTGGCCCTTTAGATCCACCTACATGGACCAACTGGTCTCTGGTGCTCTGAACTTAAATCCTGCTCTGCAAACACTGAGGTATCTCCAGCATTCAAAATCAAACATGGAGGTTTTGGATTGAGTTTGAAAGAATTTAGTAGAACAGATGCAGTCTTGTTGCAGGAAATATCCCATTATGTGTAGATGCTGCTACTCCCTCTTCAGGCTTTTGTCCATCGCCTCTTTGTTCCAAAGGAAATGCTATTGACAGAAGACATGTTCCTTCAAAATACTACTCCAACAAGGACGAAATAATCCACTCATGTACTCTTTCCCTTTGTTTCCCTTCCACTAAGACATTTTTCTCTCATTTGTAAGAGTTTTAATATCTTGCATTTGTCCTTCTCCTTGCTTGTCTCTGTTATTTCTGCTACCTCAGTCAGTCACGTGGACTTGCCTGTAGAGCTCTTTTCAGGTGCCGACTGCTTCAAGAGTCTGTTGATTTGAAAAACTAAAGTTTGCCAGTAAAGTACAATTACAAACATTTCACAGCTTTTCTAGGCGTTTCACAAAAGTCAGGTCGGCTGGTTCAGAAGGTTCTTGATGAAAGTGAAATGCCTTGAAGAGTGAGCTGGATGATTTCACTGGCGGTCCTCTGATTGTTTGCCAACTATAGCAATCTCCATCTTGTTATTCCTCTCAGAAAGGTGTCAGATCGTGATTGTGTTGCCACTCAAAAGCGTAATGTTTCTGGAGATACAGCGTGATTCTGCTGCACTGCCGTATGCGCCCTGATAGGGCCACACATCTTGTTCCACATCTCTTTAAATGTTGATTTTATTGTCACTTTCTTTGATGAAAAGTCATAAACTCCTTCCTACCTCTTCCCTTCACCTTCGCCCTTTAACTATTTGTCATCCTCTCAACATCCTTGGGCAGTGGAGCGTGAGCACCTTGGGGCTGACAGGCCCTCGTTTATCCCAGGAGAGATGGGTTGTTCCTGGGCAGCCCCCGGTCCTTCACCTCACATCAGGCCTTTCATACACCTTGCTGCTGCCTCTTGGGATTGTATGCATGACCAAGAGGCTTCTTATAACAATATTTTCACTCATTTTGTTTTATCTTTGCTCTTTTATCTTTTCACAGAGGCTTTGCCACACTCTCCTGTCTCCTCTGATGAGGAGCTTGCAAATTTAGTATTTTTAAAACAGGGCTTATGGTTCTTTCAGCAACAAGGGGGTCATTATCCTCTGCAATATTGAGAACTGTTTCTTGAAAAAAACACGTATCACATGCATACAGTATGTTTGGCAGTCGGTTAATATTTCAGCCTTGGTGAAAATTTCATGAACTCTCCCCAGTAGAGATACTCAATATTTTAAAGGTTTTGCCGTTAATGTTGTATGATGTCTCTGATCTCTTTTTTTGATGTTTCAGGGTGACAGGCTAGGGCTTGACTTTTAGTTTCTGTGTTTAAAAATGGAAAAAAACAAGAAAAAAATCGGTTAATGAGCGGGGTTGTGTTTTGCTGAAATTGCCAGTGCATTGCTGTGATCCTCTTGTAGCTTCTTTTTGCAGTCTTTCGAGTTATAACGTCTTCTACATTTGAACTTTGGTGTCTTTGACGACTATGTACCTTCTCTGTTACCTATCAGTTGTGAAATCTACACTACATGCAGATAACCACACCAGCCAGTGTATTTATAGACGAGCTGAGGAGCAACACTGGCTTATGAGCACGATCGATAGTCAGGTCAGACAGACCGGCTCTCGATGAGCGGATATCAGAGTTCAGTTCTTATCCAGGAAGTTTGGCCGTACAGAAGATTAAATGTCATGTGGATGATTCCCCACTGCCAAAACAGAAACTATTCAGAAACTTATGGAACACCTTAAACTCACCTGGCGGAGGTTGATTCATGAAAGCCAGGACATTACTTAAAAAGGGGCTTTGAAAGCCTTTTTGTTATTTTTGACTGATTCTGTACATAATTTTCAGCCAAATACTTTTTCAGTGCTTTATAAAACAGCAAGGATTGTAAATAAGATAACTGTTAGCAGGGGGAGGGGGGAACTCGCCTAATGGTCCACCCCGTTAGTCCTCTGGTGATCTAACTTACAAGACTTGGACTGTTGCCTTCCCGAATGTCAAATATTGGAAAGCTGCTTGTAAAAAACAAGAAGATGAGCACTCTGACTGGATCTGCGTTCGGGAAAGTAACCATGAGTGTTTGTTGTTTCTTTCAGTCTTTGATAATATTTTCCATCTTGGTGTTTCTTGGTGTGCAAAAATGTAAAGAAGAAAAAAATGTTTTACAACGCAGAATACCTCAGAAAAGAAATCCATGTAACCTTGACAACCTCCACATATTGTCAGATCTTGACCATCCTCACTTATCTCCTGGGCACTTTCATCTTCTGTCCCTTGTCTTTGTTTCCTCTCTTTCTTCTTTCGCCACGCAGTGCGTAGTGCCCAGTGGAGGTTCCATAGATTTTTTATACCGTTTCGGTTTCACATCCTCATTTTTGTTCGGTCTTTACTTTCTTGCTCCAAACTTTTTGCAGCCCACCTTGCGTTCCTCATTAAAGACGGAAAGGATGTCGTTTTCCAGACTATTTGATGCATTGCAATTTCCTAACATCTCAGAAAGATCCACTGAATTCTTTTAGAAGATGGGGTTGCATCAAAACAAAAGATCCTTTCGTCTTTTGATTTTTAAAAGTGGGTTTGCAGAAATATCGTAGGCCAACATGCGAAACACTTGAAACCACTCAGTCCCTACGCTGTACCTTTTATCTACTCTTTATCATTGTTAAAAACTGAATGTAAAAAAGGCAAACACAACTAACCTCTAACTTAACTATACATATTTAAGAACAAGAAATACTCTATATGTGCACATAGATATAGATATACAAGCCCAACACAGACACAAACACAAATGCATATGTAAATACAAATCTCTAATGTCATATACTTTTATCTTGAAAAAGGAAGAGGATGAGCCTTTTCCATTAATGATTCAGGGAAACAATACAGAAGTCCAGTGCAGTATGTTAGGTAAAATCCCTCCCACTCTGTTGCTTCTAGTGCTCGTTTTCTTACTCTGTTCTTGCTTGTTATTTCCCCATGATGTAGCATAGGGCATAGGGGCAGGGCGACTTTATCTTTTTGTTAACAGAAGTAGTGGAACTAGGATCTAGTGTAGTTGTAGTCGTTTCAAGCCTGATTCTGTGAAAAGGGTGGTGGGGGTGGGCGGGAGGGTTTTTTCTAAAGCGGACACTGTAAAGACAGTATATTTATGAAGATGACTTGGACGCGAGAGTCACATTGGGGGGTTGAAGGGTTGTGAACTGTCTTCAGGATGGTTGTATATAGAACTGCTTTACCCATTAACCCTCGCCTGTCTTTTTCACAGGTGAGGTGGAACTGTATATTGAAGGCACTGAGGTGGAACGCTTTGTGTTTTTATGTCTAGAAAAATAAAGACTGTTTTAAATGAAGGAAGGGTGAAACTGTTCAGGCTCCATGCAGAACCCAACAGTCTCCCTCGAAATCTGCTGGGAGCGACGGACGGTTTTTGTTAACGTTGACCCTCTCGATATTTTTGCATGCTGGTGTACATAACCCTGTATCAGTCCTTTTGTTGGAAGAGGCTGGTTAATCCAAAAGCGCTTTTTGGATGTTGTCCGCAGGACAGGTTCTGATGTTTTGAATATGAAATATTGCCCCTAAGAAAAAAATCCCTTTCCTGAAAAGAAGGAGCACCTAAGGTGTTTGTTTGTCACTGCAACAGCTTTCGTAGTGGTTTTTGGCTAAAGCTCTTTTTCAATCATTGTTTTCCTTGTGTAAAGTAACTAAAAAAGTATGTATGAGTGTGAATCTGTGTGGCTATGTAAGATTTTCCTCAGTTTTCTTCAACCATATTGTAGCCTCAGAGCTGTTTTTTTAGGAACATTAATCTACCTGTGCTCTTATGGTATCTCAATGGAACAGTTAAAATAATAGCATTTTTTGAACGTAATCTGGCTGTCTGTAGGAAAAGACGTCTCTGGGCGCCGTACAGCCACAAATGACATTACCCACACACCCTCAGGGACCCTCAACAACACTGCTCTCACTCTTATTCAGGTACTTAATCTACACCGAGTTTTAGCAGTGAGCAACCTTATTTATCTATGGCTTATTTTCGTAAATTGGTTCCTAAGAAGACAAAGATTACCCCCAAAATCCTAAACATTTAGAAGCAGTTCTTCTCAACCTCAGAGTTTTGCTATTTTATGTTCTATTCATGCGATTATTCAATTATATTCTTTAGCTTTCTATGTCTCTTTTTTGAACACTGGATATTTTTTGTATCTTATGAATGTCTTAGTTCAGGACTGTTCTTTGTTAGCACTCTGTTCTCTCTCTGACTTGTGTTATGTGGCTTTTATTCTGTGCCGAGCATCAACGCACTTATTCAATATATTGTGGCTACAAAGCACCAACGCAACAATGACTTACACCAGCTGACCTCTTACAAAACATTCTTAAAAGTGCACAATACAGTGGTTTGGCTTTTAAACAGTGTTTTAAATCCTCCACAATCCTTCATACAGTATGTCGGTTTATTTTCAGGTATCCATCTAGTGGCTCTCTTTGGCGCTAATGGAGTTAGACACAACACATAGGAATGTGACAGATCTGCCTTCAGTTCTTTTTACGCTTCAGGGAAAACTTTGTAAGCCTCTTTTACCGCTAGTAAAAGCATAAATGTCGGAGCTCAGCTGGACGTTGTATGATCAAAGCTGAAGAGCTGTAGAGCTATGAAGGAACACAGAGTCAAACCGGGGCAGAAAGATCTGCAGTTTTCAGTGAAATTGTTCTTATTTGTTCATTGCCGTTTTGAGACAGCTACTCTTCTCTGCTGTGATTGGTTAAAACCTCTATATGCTATATGTTGCTTAGCGTCTGTGTTGCTGCACAAAGCTTGGTCAATGCTATGGATTTCAGAAGTCTCCAGTAGACCTTAGAGTCTGTGTTTTACTAAGAACTAGTCATGCAAAGTTATTTATTGGCCTGGTCGGGATCACAGGAGTGTATTTGCCTAACTTGTGTACCTCTTACAACAATCAAATTAGTGACGTTTGGTGAGAACTGTGTTAAAACTACGAAAAAATAAGTTGTATACCATGTTGTAAGAACTCTTAAGATTACTTTTTACATTCCTGATGAAGGTTTAGGTAGTAACCTGATGTTCTCGTGCTATACATAGCACTGATTGGTTTGGAAACAGCTTGTAATATTTGAGTAGACGCAGGAACTGTTGTCCAGTGGTTTGGGTCGAACAACAAACCGCCTATTTTCTTCTGTCTCGATATTTGTCCTGCTGAGGTTTCTAACGTTTGAAATCTCTCCTCGGTTCTTAACGGGTGGCTGGACGCCCCTCTGCAGGGCCTGCTTGGCTGTTTCCACTTTCCTGCTGAGATTTCGTTTTTTGGGTTTGATGATATACCTCATTCCTTCAGTCCGGCAGGCCCTAGGGGGCGCTGTGCCGATGCTCAGGACGCTCAAGCCCCGTCTAACGATTTGGTCCCACTTGGACTGTACCTCTAACAAACTAATATAAACATGCATACACACAGGTTCTCCAAATACCCAAATGGACCTCATTTTTTCAATATCTACTGTTTACAGATTGACAAAAAATTGTATAATTTAAAAATATTTTTCTCATATTGTAGTTTTATTTATGTACAATATTTTTTTTGTTTTTGTTCTTATTTTGTACCTTGTGAATTGGACTATTATTCTTCTAGGCTTATATTATCGATGTCCGTGTAAATGAGCACTTAACAAGGATCACAATAATTGGTTTTAGTTTGATTGACTGCACTACTTTATTTGTCTCCCTGTTTTGAATGCTGAATCTGATATTCTGATTGGGCTAATGAATTATTAATTGTCTCATAATGTCTGTGATTTTTATTTTGAGAAAAAGATGAAAAATGATTTGATTTCCTACTCCTTTTTTTTAAACTTCATTTTGCATTGAACGTCAGGCGACGCTGATTAGATCTGTCTTTGTGCATGTGTAAAATATTTTACTGGTTATGTTATATTCAATTTGGTAAAAAAGAAAATTGCCATTGTTGCCACACATTTCAGCTGTAATGTTGTGTAAGGTAGTATTCACTGGATGCTAGAACCTTCTTTTCAAAACCACTATTCTTCTAATAAATTTTGTTGTGAAAATAAACGCCTGTCTCATTTGTGTTGATTTGTTTCCATGTAGGAGTTTCTAATACATTTCTAAAAATGTTTTAATATTTTATTTATTTATTTTATTCAGTCAGATGGCTAAGTTATTATATCATTTTGTGGTTTTAAATAAAATAGTTCAATTAACAAGTTTCGATTCATTATACGTCCAAACTTTACAACGCTCTTCTCCACTTCAAATTCTGAGTAATTTCCCTGCTTTTTAATATATTAGCGATGATATAATAGAGGCATTAGAACAGGCCAAAGGCCACCAAAATGTGGCTTTTAAGTCCGAATTCTTTCACTTAAAGGGCATTCCCCAGAACCACCCAGACTCCACAAAGACCAGATTTAAACTCAACACTATACGACTAATTGGTAGGGCTGTGAAAACCGAATGCCTTTATTTCTAAAGAAGATCTTTTTTGTTATTCATACATTTTGTCAAAGCTTCAATTATTCAGAAACAGTTCTTAAAAAATGTGTTAGTTTTTTTATTTATTATGATACTTTAAGTTCGTATTCATGACTTGAGAAGTACACATTTCTAATTGCTCAGAAGTAGGTGCATTTTCCGCAAGTGTACCAATTTTACAATTCGTTCATAATGTCGCAATCACATTATTGTCCACATAAAATGAGTTTTCACCGAGTCGTGCAGCCGTACTAATTGTTTTTTTTAACTGCATATTGAAGTTGTGAAGTGTACATGTGTGTGTTCTTCTACGAGGAGTAATACATCATTTCCTCCATTCCTGACTGAACGCAGCCAGGACTAAGACCCTCGGTTGACCTCCGACCCCTCCCCTCCCGGGTTAACAGCCTGGAAAAGCAAACGGTCCTCAAAGGTTAAGTACCGCCCCTCAGAGGGATCAACCAGGAAGCAAACACAGCATCCCTCACACTAACAGATTACACTCGTATCAACACCACAAAAGAAACATATTCCTTTGTAAGTTAAGACCTGTCACAAGAGTAAAAGTATCCATTAAAACCATAAAACATCGACTCCTTGTTAAGTTATTGATACATTGATCCATATTAAGGCTTTCTATAAATGTTGACAATTTCATTTTAGGGCTGTACTGAAAAGTTTGAAACTTCATTTAAACATATTTTTGCATGTCTTTTCATTTGGTGTAAAGCATATTTTGGTACAACTACGGGAAAAGATTGACTCCACTTCCAGTGGCGGCTGCCAGCGTTTCCGCCAGGGGGGCGTCTTGCCGTCATTTGATGCCCTTATTGAGCTCGGGACGCCCTGAACTCGAGCCGAGGGCGTCCAAAAATATTAATAATTCGAGAGAAGATCGAGAATTTTTTCGCTTGAAATAACGAAAAGGACAAGGACATCCCTCTTTTGGAGGGGCAAAGGAGTCTGGTGGGATTCTTTTCGGAGTATTAAAGACCGTTTCCCCGACATCGGCGGTGCCTGCTACTGGACAACACGGAACGTGCGCGATTTGGACGCGATGAGCGGTGCTAGTGGAGCACGCGCGTGAGCTGCGAGCACGCGCGTGAACTGTGGTAACATGAAGAGCCGTTTGGGAGTCGAAACAGCCGGCGCTTTAAGAGAGCCGAGCCAAATGATCCGGCTCACTAACGTAAAAAGACAGTATCTATAAAGGACGGCTCAAGTCAAAATTCAAGCACCCCCCCCCCCCCCCTCTCGGGGTGGACGCCCTCTCAGCCCTGGTCTGGCGGAAACACTGCTTGCGATACAAGAATATACACTAACTCCAGAGGATTGTAAGGTCAGAACGTATTCAATACACACCTGTATTACCGGAGTGGTCTAGCACCAATCTAACATCACCATAAATTAAAAGAATAGAACCAAAATAAAGCAAAATCGATTTCTCCTTTTATGTGTAATGAAGTCATACATTGACAGGTTAAACATCTATATTTGGAAACCCAAAGTCCTCCCAAATATTGTGGTTAAAGGGTGGTTTGAGTCTGACCAAAGTCAAAAGGTCTTGTTGAAAATGAATCAACAATTTGTGATATCAGGTTACACTGGTAATATCTGTCCATTCAAATGGTGTCGTATGTTCATTATAGTATAAATGTGTATGAGTGATTCTTATATTGAGTAATAATAAGTTAAATCTAAATCTGGATGAAGTATCCTCTCTTAGCAAATACAGCGTTGTGTACTTTGGAACGTGGATACGCTTATATAACTTAATGTCCAAAGAACAAAATCTGAGTTATGTGATATCCATACTATACAAAGAGAGTATTGGATGACTATGTTTTTCTTGCAATTAAAACCCTGAACTATAGGCTCCTGTTTACAGTTATTTTCTTAAAATATCCAGAAATTATGTTGATTTTGGTTTAGGGGACACACAAAATGGCGTCACGAACAGGATCATAAGAAAATGGGACATGACATCCACAGTGCAAGTAGACTTATATAGACTTTTAGAGGCATATTATTATTATTATTATTATTATTAGTTTTAGTTTAAATTGAATAAATGTATTATTTTTCTTGGTGAAATGTTACTGGGGAAATCAGGTTTCTTTAAAAGTCCCCTATTATACTGTTTTTCATCAATATATTACAGGTCTCAGATATACACAGAGCCTGTCTCTGATTGGCTGAAACACCAAACAGATCATTGCAGCATCCCATAATCCCCTCTGTTTCAGCCCTGTTTCCAAAGTGCTGATTCTCTGTCTGTTACTTTAGATGAAAATAAGGAGCCCCTCCCCACGCCCCTCTGAGAGAGATTTGGTTAAAAATAACACAATGGTGCTCTAGGAGATTCAGGTGATAAGGTGGGGGGGGGTTACCTTGGTTGCTGATTGGCTAATGGCTACACAAGACAAAACATCGTTATGACATCATAAAGTGGCCAAAATCTGATCAGCTCATTTTCAGACAGGTTTTTATAGAAATGGATCAGGACAAAAAGAGAGAGAATCTTTGTCCTGAAACTTTCAGAGTCTCTTTACACAGAGGGGACACATGTTGATGTAGAAGAGACATGAAGAAGAGGGGACACATGTTGATGTAGAAGAGACGTGAAGAAGAGGGGACACATGTTGATGTAGAAGAGACATGAAAAAGTGGATTTTGCATTATAGGTGACCTTTAACCCATCTCCCTTGATTACAGTAACAAGGGCTGATAGTTGACGTGAGTTTTAATATATCAGCTTACACTCATCCAATTACCTAATTGCATTGGAACAATCGCTACGAGTCAATGCCATAACAACAAACAGTTAAAAACAGTTAACACAAGCAAAAACAAGTTAAAGTGAATTGTCCTGAGACATGGGCCCATTCAGAGTAATGAATAATGAATGCTCTAACAACGAAGCTGTATTTTAATATTGCACATTGCATATTTTACACACTGTTATTAATGTATAACATCCTTTATATTTAATTATGTTTTTTTTAGGTGAACTTTTGACCTAGAGCCACCAAATCTGACCCTGCACTCGAACTATCAGAGTTTTCATACAACTACTAATGATAACAAGTATGGGAAACTAAACTCTGAAGGATTACTTCACAATGTTTTAAATCGCTCAAGCTAATGTTAACAACAGATCTTATTTCAGGCCAGTGTTTCCGCCAGACCAGGGCTGAGAGGGCGTCCACCCCGAGAGCGGGGGGAGTGTGACGTCACGTCATGTCACGTGACTTGAATTTTGAATTGAGCCGTCCCTTAAGTTATAGATACTATCTCTTTACGTATTAGTGATGGGAATTCCGGCTCTTTTTAGTGAGCCAGATCATTTGGCCCGGCTCACTAAGAAGAGCCGGCTCTTTCGGCTCCTAAACGGCTCTTCATGTTACCACAGTTTACCACGGAGCCTCAGTTTCGCTGCTGCGAGGCTCCGGCGCTCGCAGTTCACGTGCGTGCTCCACTAGCACCCCCCGTCAAGGCTCGCCGGCAGTACTTTCCGTCACAGGAACACGCTTTGCTGGCGGCAAAAATAATCCCATCAGACTCCTTTGCCCCTCCAACAGAGGGATCATGTCCTTGTCCTTTTTCCTTTTCGTCATTTCAAGCGATAAAAACTCGATCTTCTCTCGAATTATTTATTTTTTTTGAATGACGGCAAGACGCCCCCCTGGCGGAAACGCTGTTTCAGGCTTCTATCCGAAAACACTTGACTTCAAGATGAGGGAATGGAAAGTGGTGAAAGTCTGACTCATTTCCGGGTTTTATGACTCATTCCTGCACCACTCTAAAGACCAGTATTAACTGTGTAACTACTTGGCCACAAACTGAACATATTAGCAAGACATGGCAAAAACGAATACATCGTTTCCGAGTCCCTCTTCACGCTCTAGTGTGTTCGAGCTAACTTGAGTTCCACTGTAGTTTCTATTTGTCCTCTTAGAAAAGATAAGGACAGTTTCTTTATTCCAGGAAAAGCAATAATGACCGGTATTATTAAACCATCAGTGGGGCAGATGTTGCCTGTAGATGAGCTTCAGAGCACCATTTTCCTGCTGTCAGCCTGATTCAAGTCCTTTAATATTGGGTATGCATGATTCCAATTCATTAATTCTATTTGCTTAAATGTTGATTCAATATTTATGTGAAATCTGACACACCTTTTTTACACAATACACTTCTTCCAAACACTGAAGAATCAATTTTTAAGTCCATGTTTGATTACATTTTCTATGGGGTATGACTTTGTTAATGCTTCCCAATCACACATTTAGATGTTACTCTCATATCTAGTACAATGCTGTCGTAGAAGCTGGCTGTCGTAAAAGAGAGCAGCACAGCAGCACTAACGGGCGGAAATGACCATCAACATTACAGAGAAACGATCTGATTTTTACGTCCCAAATGCCAATCGTTACAACCGCCTCGAGACATCTGCACTCTACATGTCGGACACTGGAGACAAGCTCCTAATCCTCCTTCCTTTCTTAACACATCAACAAACATATTGTCCATTTACTGTCACACGTCTTATCTCTGTATAATTCATAAAGATCACAAGTTTACATCAGTTTAAGATGCCCCTAGCCCTGGTGTTTAACGTACAATTCAAACAATGATATTTTCTAAGGGCTCATGTCTACATACCAGTTTTTATTTATTTTTTCTGTGTCTTTTCCTAACAAAAGTAGAAAAATAAAGCTACATGTAAAGACGACTTTTTTCAGTAGTGCAAAATAATTTTTCGGAATGGAAACGATTCGAATTTCAATTTATTTCAATGAGAACAGAACGCATGTTGTCTCAAGAGGCCACCTTACAAAAAAAAGCTGCACCCAGCACCTTTTCCTTTTGCGAATGCTCCCAGCGCTTCAAGTTGAAAATATTTTTACTTTTTAGTGGGGATGCTCCGATCGCCAATTTTGGGGCAGATCGCCGGAATCAGTATCGGCCGATACCGATCGCCAATCCGATCGAGTGGGCGGGGCCTATGGGGATCTTCCATTTAAAGTGATGTTTAAAACTCAGTTAATGGGGCTCATTCACTGGCGATTCCACAAACAACAACCAACATAATTATTACATTCAAATAGGGGTGTAACGGTATACGTATTCGTACCGAAATTATTCGGTATGGGCCCTTCGGTTCGGTACACGTGTGAACAACTTTTTGGAAGTAATATCAGGTGCTGCGTCGCAGCATTCAGTGTAATTTGCTCACATTGGGTTCAACACGTCATAGAGCAACCAAGTCATTTCATTGGACGAGAGGCATACTATGAGAGCTGGTCACAGGGATGCGTTTAAATTTAGTCAGTAATTTGAGGAACTGGCGAAATGGCGAACGCAGATAAAGTTGAGCTCGAAAATCCTCCAGCATCATTGAAGTCTCCGGTTTGGGAACATTTTGGTTTCGCAGTTACGTACAAGGATGACGGACAAAGACAGGTGGACCGAACCAAAGCTGTTTGTCTGCATTGTTCAACTAACATTGGTTACGCGGCTGGCAATACATCAAACTTGCAGACTCATTTGAAAAGGCATCACCCGAACGGGAATATCACCGGTACCAAAAGAAAAATGACTGAAGTGCAAACCCAACTCCCACTTTAAGCCTCCACCACTCGCAACAAGTTCAGACCGAGCCAAAGCTATTACAAACGCCAAATATCCTTATGTTGCCATGTTAGCAAAGCGCTACCTGGCTGTATCTGCTACCTCTAGAGCAGGGCTCTCCAACACGTCGATCGCGAGCTACCGGTAGCTCGCGGGCAGCTTTTCAGTAGCTCGCCGCTCGATTATCGATTATAGCGTAGTAAGGTTGCTTCTTGATTTTTCGGCCGCGGCTGGACAATAATGTTTTTTTATTTTAGAATTTTTTCTGTCACACGAATATCAAATTGGTCGGTGACGCAGAGATCAAGGAACAGACGTGACAGCGGCACAGCGACACCACACACGGAGCAGTCTGCTTTCTCCACCATGGAAAGCTTGTTTTTGTCCTTGTCAAATCAGACGGAAACGATCATAACAAAGACCAAAGATGAAGAATTTAGATACAAAAATATATAATTGTATTATTCAAGTGGGAAATTGTGGTGTGGTTGATGCTATACAAATATGTATAAGGTGCTAATCCAATGGTATAATGAGGTTTACAGTAAGGATATTAATTTGTATCAATAGTAACTCCATAGGGCTTTCAGACTGAACCTCATTCATACAAAGTGTGAGAGAAAGCATCCTCCATTGGGGAACATGGTGCAAAAACAATGTATAGTAGCACAAACAGATGATAAAATCCAAGGGGATGATGCTAGTCTGTAATACATCATCAGTAATCAATGTCAAGATATTGTTGGGAGCAAGCTCCGGCACCATGTGGACACAACGGACTATCTCTGCCTCATAGAACTAAAACTCCAATCCAACATATATTCTCTCTCCATCTCACCTCTCCGGTAAACTCTTTTGTCTTTCTGTATCTCCTCCTCTCCCCTCTCTATTTTTATATAAGTCTCTCTCCCTCCTTTTGTCTTTCTCTCTGCAGGCCCTGAGGAAAGAGGCCTCTGCGGTGGATGGAGGCAGAAGAAGACAAATAACTTTTCAGGGTGCAGGAAGTAGGTCATCCTCCTATCAAATATTTATTTCTCATACTGTGCCTAAGGCTCCAAAAGGACTCCCTCTTTAGATACTGTACGTGTGTGTGTGTGTGTGTGTGTGTGTGTGTGTGTGTGTGTGTGTCTTCATGCTTTGCTCATTTGCACATATATAGCAGCTCATGGTGTGTGTGTATGACTAAATTTGAGTACAGGCATGTTGAATATTTGAAGGTGCCCGTCTCTTTAAGAGCTGTGGTACGGTATTTATTTAATGATATTAAAATAGCTTTTCCTATCAGTGTGTATTTACTGTATGCAATTGTTTTTCCATGCATAGGGAATTTGATGTTCCAAATTATAGAAAAAGACACTGACAACAGGCGGAAAATATGAATAAAATATGTAACCCTGCAGCCCAAAATGATTGTTCTTCCATAAGTCTTAAGGAAGAAAGGTGATTTAAATTGTACATTTAAGGTGGTTTGTTGCACCTTCTTCCTTAAAAATGAAGACAGAAGCAGCTCGGCCAAGTTGCTCTTTATTTTTATAGTAATATTTAGGGCTGCACAATTATCAAAATGTAATCAAAATTGCTAAATGGATTTGTGCAACGATCAAATCAAAGGAAGCATAATATTTGTTAAATGCTAATTATGTGAAATACCATTTTGAATTAAGAAATGTGGAGCTGCAGAAGTTTCCCTGCCCACAAATCTTATTCTACAGACTTAATAAAACATTTGTTTAGTACAGAAAAACATCACCATGATCATTTTAAAGGTCACCGCTCATGCTTTTTAGGCAATAGCATAGAACTCAGATATATACAAATATATAAAAAACATGTCTATGAAGTGTTTTGCTCAAAATACCAAACAGATCTCCCATTCTAGCCATGCCTCATATCCCTCTATTTCACTTCCTGTTTCTAAAGTGCTGATTTTGGGTATAAAGCTTAAAAAAATAAATAAATTGATAACAAAATAAAAAAGGAGGGGTCTGAGCTCATGCAGGACCCGGCAGCTACTGTCTAAACTAAATACTGCGGTGATGAAACACCATATCATGGATTATCAAGGATTCTTTCTGAAACAGTATGGAGCTCAAAGGCTTTCTCTCTTGCCGGTTATACCACAAGGTGAGTTCCTTTTTATTTCCTGCTTCTTCACACACATGCTCTCCAGTACAGGTTAGCTCTGAGTGTTAGCGATGCTAATGTAAACACCGACCATATTACGTCCAAAACAGTCGGGCATTGTTTCTGATGGCAACGTTTCTGATAGGGCCGTGGGTCCACATTTCAGATATTACGTCATATCGGACGCATATCTGGATCAGCTCCGTTGTTCCCCCGTTTTTAGAGATTTGGGTACGGAGGAAAAGAGAGAGGGTTTTATTTTCTGACGCTGCGTGAGTTCCCCGACACACCGGGGACACATGTTTATGTTTAAAAGACATCACAAAGTGCATTTTGCATGATAGGTCCCCTTTAAAGTATATTCTTCAATGTTAATGATAAAATAACCAATCCCTTCAATATCGTGAATCGCAATTAGTTATTTATTCAGAATCATGCAATCACACTATAATAAATATGGGCAAATATTTCATAACATTATATTTAATTTAGACACTTTTACACATAGCAATTAGAAGTAAATGCAGTCAACTATGAGGATACATACTCAAAACAGCAATAATCCTGCAACTTCAAAAGCCACCTATTTACAATTGCAATTTTTTAAATAAACAACAACATGTTATCTTGTGTTTTCTTCGCTATATGAACCACCTATCAAACCATGGAGTTTGTGTGCTTTAACATTCCCAAACGCGAGTCAGAGCTGATTACTGATATCATATTATTATTGATTTGGTCCACTTTCCCAGGTTTTCTGACTAGGGATGCCAGCGATTATTCGATTATTCGAATATTCGTTACAGTCTCCATAATCGAAAATGATTTTTAAAAATCGATTTTATTTATATTTTTATTTATAATTTTTTTTTTTTCTTTCTTTTTTTTCCTGGCTTAGTTTCAACCAAAATATAGACTAATGCTAATAATAGTAATAGTATTAATAATTGTAAATGGCCATTGGTCACACCACTAGTTTGTTTTACTGTAAACTTGGAGGAAGCCAGCAGCGCAGAGTGCAGAGTGCAGACTGCTGCTGCCTGCTACACACCGACTCCGCCCCCCCCCCCCCCCGCCCCTCTCCGTCACACGTGCGATTGATTTATTGGCAATATACAGAACAGTGAGAACAACACAACTAAAGATGACCAAAGCGGCACGTTCAAAGGAGAGTTCCTCGTGGAACTTTTTTTTTTCTTTCTCTCCCGCGGGGGGGGGGGAGGGGCGGCGAATAATCGATTAATATTCGCCAGGGCTGTCCGATTTTCGAATTTGATCATGGTCAGTTTCTGGCATCCCTATTTCTGACACAGTTCTGTTTTATGGCAAAGTGAGTGATCTCAGTGTGCCCAATCACATCACAGTTATTTCAGTTTGGAGCCGAAGCGGTGACTCAAGGCTCACGGTGTCAATTATGGCAATTTATATTCCTTTAGTGCATGATTGCTGCACTTTACGTCAAAATTCAGGGTTGAAGCTGTCACAGTTTTGCCCGAAGAGTTCCCACAATCCCCAGATAACTGTTCTGTAGGTTCAGACCAAATGTTTAATGGTCAACATGTATATTTTCTACTTTCTTGTTTATTTCTTGTCTTTTCATTTTTATTGTACAATGCCATGTCTTTTACACTGCTGCAACACAAACATTTCCCAAATTGGGATCAATGAAGTACTTCTTATCTTATTTTATCTTAAAGGCTCAGCTTCAGTGAACTGGAAGACACTACTGATTCGATGTTGGAACTGGACAATATGGTTTATATTATTTTATGTTATTACAAGGCTTAGCTGAATACTCAATGCTAATTGGTCAATTTAGAACATTCTCGAACAGCATGCTCTTTTTTTTTGCTGGCAGCTAAGTATAGCATACTGTTGCTAAGAAGGAGACTGATTAAGGGACAATGTGCAGTTATATCAACCCGCAGAAAGAAGTCCGGTCAATTTAACGTCAGATGTGGCCAAAAAAAACATTAGTTCTCCTTTGTCAGAAAACAGCGTCAAACGCCTTTTTAAGGCTTACACTGAAACTGTGATTTCTGAATCAGTTTCTTTTACTGTCCTTTCTTCTGAAGAGGAAGTAAAGAAACCGTAACTCAGGATTTATTTGTTGTTTGAGGTGCAATATATGACTCTTTCTTCAAGCTTTAAGACCATGGATGGATAATAAGAACTGGATACAGCGTGGGAGGCGGGGTCTCGTTCTTTCCTATGAGAGCTGCTCATTGGCGCATGAAGGCAAAAATGGCCCAACTTTTGAGAGAGCGAAACGTCACAGATTACCCATCATGCCTAGCTGTCGGAGCAGAAGAAACCGTATGTGCGCTCACAGAGCATGCGCCCCTTAAGCCCCGCCCCCCAAGCTCCCACTCTCGGCTCAGTAGAATGAATGGAGACAGAAAATAAATCTAGATTCGGCTTTTAGTGCATTTTACGACTTTAAGGACCGAATGATTCTAATAAGGGCTATACAATAGTTCATACTGGGTAGTTTATAAAAAAGTATCCGCTGATTTACAGACGTCTCTTTCCCAATGTTAGTCAATGGGGAAAAGGCTTTCTGGGCCCAGTGACGTCACGGACTGATACGGAGATTGTAGTACCGCCGTTTGGACACTACGAATTTTGGGCACAGAGTCCGGCGCACTTCCTGGGGGCATGTTTAAGACATGAAGAAATTATTATTTTCCGCTTTGCTCTGATGCATTATTTTCATCAGGAAATTGGGCAGGGCCGTAATTTTCGGCCGGAATAAACGTCAGCGCTTTCATACCATATTTTCTTACAATTTAATATATATATATATTTTTCAGAACATGATTCTAATTACATTTCTGTCATATTATATGTTGGATATAATAAAGAGCAGCAACAGCGATGTGTATGACAGCAAGTCATTATAAACTCAATAATATCTTCCTGGAAATAAATCTATTAACTATGATAAATAAATGATATTCCTGAAATTAAACATTGAGTGAAGTTCAATGAAGAAAATAAATCAGTCACTATCCCTCAGCCCCTCTATATGTGGATTTACAAAGAGGTGGAAAAAATTCCTTTTATGAAAATAGATTTTTGTTTAACGGGTGTTGTGATAATTAAAGCTTATTGGGTTTTTACTCCGAGAGGTTTTATCTCACAGAAACAAGAACGGTTCTCATTTGCTCGATATATCTTACATTTCATCCTCTCTGCTCTGCTACCCGCTGCATGTTTTCATAATTAATTAATTGGTGAAGTAATTAACCAATTAAAAACCATTTGCTTCAATGCATTGTGTATATTTGCATATGTATGTACTGTACAATAAATATTTGGTGGTTTTGGACTTTATATCACGTGAAAACAGCTCTGAGAAGTTCTGACAGACATATCTCAGCAGACATTTAAAGACCAAACCATTAATAAATAAAACTAGCAGGAGAATTATTGATAATGAGAAAAATCATTAGTTGCAGTGCTACAAACAAATCAATAGTGCTACTGGTAATTGTGTTTCTAAATCTGTATGCAACACATTTAGAAAAACATAAGCAATCATGATTGTTCAAATGTGCTGCTGATTATTTACATTATAAAATGGGATGAAAAGAAAATGGGCTTTTTTTATCTGACCATCAGTTGGAAATAAAAACATATTCAATTGAAACTAATGAAAACAACTGATATTTTAAGGACCAAACCATAGATTAATAAAAAATGGTTGCACACCTACAAATGAAACCAAATTGCAACGGGTAGTTGTGTTTCTAAAAAAAAAAAGTAATTGCATTCCTAAATGTGTATGCAACATATTAAGAAATACAAGCAATAAAAGCATTAATGATTTCTTATCCGTTAGTCGTTATAAAATTCCAGATTTTTAAATTAGATTTTTCCCAGAGCGCACTGTCATGCATTAAGATTTCATGTTCTCTCTGACCATCGGTCTAAAATACAAACATATTTACACTTAAGGGAAGAAAAAATGTGCAAATCCCCAAAAATGTGGGTATTTTTTGGTCAACAAATGAGTCTACCAATTAAACGATAATCTAAAATAGTTGTCTTTAATCTTACGTTGATCGTCTAATGAATAAATCGTCTTATTCTCACAGGCATGACAGGACTCTGGATAGAAGAAGCAGATATTTCCTGTATTTACTCTATCCATTCACTGCTGCTGATATTTCCAGTGTGAGATGATAAGAGTGCAGAAGTGGCAACCTTGTGATAAAAAAGCTTTTCTCCCATTGTGTCCTCCTCTGACGAAATGTACAAGTACAAGCATTTGATATAAGATATTTTCCTCATTCCAACCTTTACTCCCGAGACATAAATACACTCGCTCTTTGCTTTTCATGCACACACTGTCTGCTGTGAGAATGTCAGAGGCCCCATCAGCGGCCCCTCCTGCTGTGGTGTGTGGTGGCAGGGCCCAGCGAGGATCCCCATTACAGATTAATGGATCCACATCGCCTCCATTCAATTAAGACTCAGCGCCATGTGGTCGTCTCCCCAGGCCTGTCTGAGCTGCGACGCTGCGAGGATGGCTGCTAACAAGCTGCCGGTACACAAACTGATGGAGCACCTTAAATCACTCTGATACTGATAACCTACTTCCTTAAACACACGTCTGGTTTTCCTTTTAAAGCCTCATCTGAAGCACTTTGACTTGTGCTTGAAGGTGCAGTGAGAATAAACTGTGTTACCTTTTACCCACATATAGGAGATGAATTATTAATATATTTAGCTGCAGCTGCAGATAGACTGTATTCAGTGAGGGTTTAGTAGCCTTTGTTGGATCCTATGTTTCATATCATTACTGTGTCTATGTGTATTGGGGGGTTGGTCAGGCAAAACAGTTGGATCTCTAGGACCTTGCAACCGTCTAAATGAAATGTAGTCAGTATAGGAAATATAAGTAATTGCTGGGCTGGACAATATACAGTTTAGCATTGACATACAGATGTTTTTTTGCCACTTAAATACAAAAGTAATTGTTCCTCGTTTTTCGGGACTCCTTTGTTGATAGCGAGGGGTCATGCAATAAACACCAACCCTAATTATTCTACATAAATTCATCAAACAACAAAAGCAGGCCCCGCTAGTTATCAACCAAAACCAAAAATGTAGCCAAGAGCAGGAGAAAAACACCCAAAAAGAAGATTTGGGTAAAAAAAAACACCTCAAAGTACGGAAATAATTGTTCTAAAGAGAGAATTACCAAAAGCAAGTACTTTGTCGTCAGCTGGTGAATGTTGTAATATCTCAGGGAAACAAATATATTGCATTACTGCTTTCAAATTAAATGCAAGAGGTCACTTTGTATCGCAAATCCGCTGAATAAACCACTTTTATGTAGAGACAATTGGAGGGCCTATTAGGTTGTGTGGTTACTCAGAGGCGAGAGTAAATGTATTGCAAACAGTTTTGCTCAAATAAGAAAACTAATGGTAGAAATGAGTTGCAGCTTTCTTTCGAGAAACAAATGCACGGCCAGATCAACATCTCTACAACAAGAGATGCTTTTGTTCACGGAAACATTTTTTTTTTCCTCACGGAGAGCCTAAATCTACACAAAATCAATGTTGAAGTAGATGTAAAGAACTGCTAAGCAAACTAATCCAACAGTAGCCAGCACAGGTAACACTCTTACCTTAAAACAGGTGTTTGTTTTTCCTCTGTGGAAACGCCAACATCCAGATTTCACTGCTGATGATAAAATCCACACTCTTGTTGTTTCTCCTTGTCCAAACGTGTAAAACGACCGTTAGAAGCCGTTAGTTAACCGTTTTTTAAAAACTTTAAACCCGCCAACCGACGTCTGTCCTAAAACCGGAAGTGGTTTTGCGCTTAATTTTGCGTGCATGCGCAGCAGTGACACCATGTGGCGGCGGATGGTAATAGCATGGCTTCAAAGAAAAATGCCCTCAAAAGAAAAATAGTTTTCCCTTTGTATTTATTTCTTTTGAATAACAAATGTCCATTACTGCCTTCAGCCTCTTAGCATTTATGCCTGCTGAGTGCACGTAACTATTTCTGAGCTTCGACAAAGAAACTCGAGTTCAAGTTCTTTATTTGTGATTTGCAAAACTATTATAATGAAGCGGTCGCTGTAAATAAAACTTTTTTTTTCTGACATGAAAATAATAGTAATAATGCAGGTAAACATCAGAATCTAAGACCACGACATATAGAAGTGCCAAATATAAAAACATATATAATATTCTGTATATAACAAAGAATGAAATTAAATATGCTATCTTTAATCATAGTGGTTGTGAAATAAGGGATAATTATTATGATTTCATCCGGTGATGATTTCATAATTACCGAGCTCCTGCTTTTTCTGTTTTATTAAGAGTTTATTTATGTCGGTCTCAACGTCATGAGGAAATTAAATGGGTTTTCAGATATATGTATTTCTTTTTTATTGGGCGATATGAAAAGAGTTTTCTCACAATAATGACTTGTTTTAAAAAGTTAGATAGATATAGATATACTTTATTCGTCCTAAGTTTGGAAATGGTTTTGTCAC